>JALMQS010000697.1:737848-1087171 GCA_024734495.1 Forficula auricularia | reverse complement strand
GAACACTATTTTGCTCAATATATACACTCATAAAATTTATCCAATCAAATTAATCAATTTAAATAAATATGATAATTTAAGTTATTTTTTGTCATTTTGATTGTATATGGGACTAAGATAATATAATATATTTGGCACACACTGTGAGACTTGCCCTCAATATTTTCAACTTAAAAGAAAGATTGTCCAATTAAGATGAAACTTTGCCAATCTCATTTTTAGCCATTTGGCAACTATTAGCACCAAACAATTCGACCTAATTACAGGCCTATCTCGATCACATCTGTTCTTTCCAAAATAATGGAATTAGTCATAAGCAGCCACGTCCTTCATCACTTGTGAAAAACAATAAATTAATTCACGATAGGCAATATGGATTCAGACAAAATCGTTCCACAGGCGACATCTTAACCTATGTCACCCACACCTGGAACAATACTCTAGAGGCCGGAAAAGAAACCTTCGCTGTAGCCCTTGATATCTCCAAAGCTTTTGACCAGGTTTGGCACAAAAATCTTCTTGCCAAACTGCCAGCCTTCTGGATTCACACCAACTCTTCGCAAATGGATAGAAAGCTTTCTGACAAACCGAAGTATAAAAGTTGTGGTGGATGGAACATCATCTGAATCGTTCTCCACAAACTCTTGGTGTTCCCCAAGGCTCTGTAATCTCCTCCACACTCTTCCTTATTTATATAAACGACCTTATTGATCAAACGGCAAACCCCACTCATTGTTACGCCGACGATAGCACTCTACACGGCAAACCCTCACTCCCGAATAATCGAATCAATGTTACCTCCTCAATTACTCTCGACCTAGACAAACTGAATAAATGGGGCTCACAAAATTTAGTTAACTTCAATTCAAACAAGACTCAATGTTGTCTAATTTCTAGGCGCGAAAATAAAGATTTCCTGATATTCACTTCGATTCGAATACCCTAAAAATGTGTGACAGCCTATCCATGCTGGGCGTCTCTGTCGCATCTGACCTGTCTTGGAATGAACACATCTCCTCTGTGGCGAAATCTGCAGCAAGGAAGATTGGCTTCTTATTCAGGTCCAAGCGATTTTACAAACCCCCACAACTTCTCACCATCTACAAGGCCCAAATCCGCCCCTGTCTCGAATACGGCTCTCATCTGTGGAGAGGGGCCTCAAAATACTCTCTTGCTACCCTGGATGCAATTCAGAAACGAGCCGTCAGGCTAATTGACGATTCTACCCTCACCGACTCCCTCGACTCGCTGGCTCATCGAAGAGATGTCTCTGCCCTTTCCCTTTTCTATAGATACTATCACGGCAGGTGCTCTGATGAGATAAAATCAATAATTCCCCCCAAAGCATGCTTTGCACGTAGCACGCGTTTTGCCGACTCCCAACACTCTTTCGCGGTTAAATTAGAAAAGTGCCGGACCACTTCATTCGCCAATACATATATCCCCATGACTTCAAGGAACTGGAACTCTCTTCCAGCCTCTATCTTTCCCAGCACCTATAATCTTCAAACCTTCAAAACCGGAGTGCATAGACACCTACGTCTACACCCTCTCACTTAATCAACTTTCCTTCTCTTCGGTAATGCAAGGGTCTTTCGAGATCCATAGGGGCTGCATCTTTACTGGTGCACCCCTTTCTTGCATTCGATTGCATTAAAAAAAAAAAAAAAAAAAAAGAAGAGTGGTTTCTTGTGACCACCTAATGAGCATACCTAATTCATTTTTCCGCCAAGTTGGTAAAAATTGCCTTTGATGATCGATTGTGGCTCAACGCCTGAACTGATTTTGACTATTAAGTAGGTTATTCTGTGCCCTTTCATTTTAGTAAGAGTGAAATTTTCTGTAGAAGGCATGGTTTTTGAGCTATAAGCAAAAATCTGAAAAAGTCCAAAATTATTGTGGCTTTTAGGCGCTCAAAAATTTACCACCAGCAAGAAACCGTCGCAAACTCATATAACTCTTATTTGGAATGCTTAACGTCGATTAAAATTATTTCCAGCTTGTGGATATTTATTGGCCAGTGTGTCCTTTTTTCAGTCTAATTTGCCTGGACTAAGAAGGAAATTGGTATTTTTTTTACTTTATTTATTTATTGTCATCGGGAACAAAGCCCATTTAGACAGCACATCAGTAAACTGTTAGTAGTGTTAGTGAGGGGGCCGGGTTTTACCCGGTAGAAATTTTAAATGCTAGCGAGGCTCGAACCCGGGCCTCCCGCTTGAACGTCGTCATCAACGATGCTGAAGCGAGCCCAGCGCCTTAGCCAGCTCGGAAAACTCGACTCTGGTAATTTTATTTATAGAAAATTGTAGTACTAACTTTGAAAAATAAACCATCCGGATCCACAACTTTAATTAAATCCGCTCAATGGATCGTAAAATTATAAACTATCTTTTAAATTTTATCATAGGAAACTTGATTATTATTTGCATATTCGTATGCATTTTATGATGGTCAATTTTTAATTAGTATTTCGGATATATAATTCTTTTTATTGCATTTGTATGTCATGAGTTGGAGGGTTTCGCTAATCTTGATTTATAATAGCGAATTGTTGGATGTTATCACGGACAGTTTTAATAAAAGTAAAATATCATCGCGAAATGAGTGTTTCGTCCCTTCACCTACAAATGGAAATCCTAGGCTATTTCTAGTCGCTCTCTCTTTTTCTTTTCCCATTGAATCTGAAATTGGAATACAAAATAACACCGTCAAACGGTTTCATTAAAATTTGAACTCAACGGTATTCTTCCATATTTGCATGGCATTCTTATTCTAATTGGCAAGTCTCCTTGTCCCTATTAGATTAAGTGGGTTTCATTTCTGCCGTTTTTTCTCCTGTGACAGAAGAATGGCCGCTAATTGGATGCGGCCGGCCTAAGCTCTTTGCGGGGGCGGCCCAGTCCGTCCTTCCTCCTGGTCAATGTTTTATTCAACGGCTCCAGTGCCAGTGCTGCCTGCCGCCTTTATCTATATTTCATTTTTATCTCACTGTCCCAACTCAACTCACGGGGGTGATTTATTAGTACAAATTTGATAATCAGAAGAAATGGTGATAGGGTTGTTATAATTCAAACAAATCCATATTTTGAATAAATCTAAAACTGATACAGTCCACCCAAATAAATTTTTAGAATCAATGGCCCAAATAATCCTAGAAAAGGCCTAAAAACCAAGGCATCAAGAATTGTTTTCTTTTTATTGAGTTGTGTTTTTTATCTCAAAATGGAGATCCACAATAAAGTAAAGAAAATTTTGAAAAATTTTAGAAACTTTTTAAAATTTTAAATATAGAGAGAAAATATCCAAATTATATTTAAAAATCCGGTCTCTAGTCATAATATAGGCAGAAATAAACATTTATAATTAAAATAATTAACCCGAAGGTTTGAGTCTCTTTTTTTAAAAATAATATGGATTTTTTTTCAAAAATACAACTCACGGTATAAATATATCAAGAAAGAATTTATATTTAAGGTCCAAATCTAAGATTTTAAAAAAGAATATTTTTACATTGCATATCTGAGGTCTTCGTCCCCTCAGGAGTTGAACCCGGGTACCAACACGGTTGCATGGCACGTTAGTTCTACCATCGAGAAAGAAAACGAAACCCTCTGATATGCAATGTAAAAATATTCTATTAAAATCTTAGATTTGGACCTTAAATATAAATTCTTTCTTGATTTATAATTAAGTTTATTATTTATGACTAGGGCGGTTCTGCATGAGAGCGTACCGAGTCTTAAAACAGTTTTCACTTTTTCCTCCAATTTTAATTAGAAACGATGTTTTGATTACCTTCTGAATAAAAAAATATTTGAACTAACCCTTCAAAGAAATAACCAGAAGCTTTAGGCGCATTTGGGCGTCATGTGAAAGATTTCCATTTAGATTAAGAATCGTTTATGAAAGAACTGCGCACAGTGGATATGAATTATCCTTTAAATATTGCAAGTGAGTTGATGAGCTCACAATCTAAGCAATCTATTCATGAAAAGCAAATTCTCCGGGAAATAATTTTAACCCAAGGTCTTATTTCCTCCTACATAGCTTTATATTTTGAACTTGAAATCAACCGAATGTGAAGGAACAACGAGTTCATCTCATTTCGCTATTTCTTCTCAGCTGCCGCGTTCTTCATATTTTATTTTTATTTTTTTGGCATTCATTTGATTTATTTAAACATTGAAAGAGTTCATCTCGCGCCAACTAGTAATATTTGCAGTCATTTAAAACAAATTCTGTTTTTCTTTCCAACAACATTTAAAGTTTCTCATTATTCAAAAATATGAATTTATTTGACTGAAATATACATTTGTTAAATGGATAAAATCGTCATATTTTTGAGATTTTGTTTGATAAAAAAAATAAGCTGACTTGTTCTGATGTGGCCATCCACTTGACTTTACCATACAACCTGGCCCCTCATATTTTTAATATTTAATAAAATTATTTATAATCATGTAGGGGAGTGGGTTAGTTTTTGCATTTTTAGACTTCTGGGGTCCCACTGATTATGTATACACAATTTGGTTGAGTTTGGTACAAGAGCCTATATTTTTAATTTTTAACCCCCTTCCACCCCCCCTTAATTTTGGGTCGATATGCACCAAAATCTAATCAGTTCTTAATGTGAATGGACCAAAACTACTTGTGAAATTTGGTTTCGATATTCACACTAGTTTTTGAGCTAGTTTGTCCACAAAAATTTGATAACGCACAGATTAACGGACAATCGGACGGACGGACAGACTAACAGACATTTTGACAAAACAATTATTATCTCGAAAAATATAATTTTTTCAATGTTCACTTATCAGAGCTTTTTTGTAGACCGAAATGCCATGGTTTGCTATGCCATGCTCAATTTTTTTAATCAAAATAGTTTCAGCCGTTTTTTAGATATTTCGAAAAAAAGAAGGAAAAAAACACTTTTTTCATGCACGATTACAATACTTGACCATACCCTGTATGGTAAACTAATAATCAAATAATATGTAGTTTAATTTTTTTTTATAAATTTTATTAAACCAATTATTTTACTTTAATTAATGTATACAATGTATTTTTTGCTTCGATTCCGGAGATTGCTTCTCCACCATCGAGTGTCCTTATTCATCTTTAGTCCTTGTTTTTAATAAGAGGAAAAATCTAATTAGATAAAAAAACCTCTTTTCCGATAATTATTTCAATTCCAGTTATTCCCCAATCAATCGATTGGTATCTCCTCCTCTCCATCCTGCAAAAAATTTCGATTTACGAGCTCCCAATAGAAATAATATTAAAAATTAGTTGAATTACATTTGCAGGTATTTGGTCAAGAAATTAAAAAATCAAAGAATTCAAATTAACGCAAACTAAAAAGCAAAAAACACAGTTTTAGACGCCTGATGAAGCCTAAATAAAATTGGCGAAACATTGCGCAAGTTAATTTGAATTCTTTGATTTTTTAATTTCTTATCCAAATACCTACAAATGAACTTAATTTATTAAATATTATGGACGCGATTGAGTTCAATTAGAAATTACTTAATAGTTTGGGTTTAGGAACCACTAGCTTAATAATAATAGCATCACACTCCCCCAAGCAAAGGTCCCGAGTTCGATTCCCGCCTAAAATCTTTTTGCCTATAATATTTTTTTTTCTTTTCTCTAATTTTAATTTAATTTGCAAAAAAAAGCTTATATTTTTAGGTATAGTTGGAAAATAAAATTGTGGGCAATATCTCGCTGTAATATATTTATTTAGCCTTCTGCTGACGTTTCGGATTCTCATTGGGATCATTTTTTAGAGGAAATACCAGTTAGTAAATATCACATCCTCCAACAAACTTTCGTCATTTATTTGTAACAGATACAATTTCCAAGGTATTCCAATTGCTTAAGATTGAACATTGTCTTCATCTTCTCATCTAAAGATGTCTTAGTTTTAGATAAATGATCCTCAGAGAGACCACACCTTTATCCTCACTAAAAAACAGTAAGGATATGTGTGATTCGAACATGTCTAGACTAGAATTCAAAACTTTTCTGTTTATAAAAATATATTTATAGTCCTCAGGTCAGTCGATGTGTAAATAAGAAATGTGCAATCTTTGATTTCTCTTCAGGTTCAGCCGATTCTTTATATTCTTACACTATACAAGATACTAATTCGTCACTATCTCGAATACGGATCACATTTGTGAAGAGAGACCTCCAATCTCTCGACACTCTGAAATTCATAAAAGACCAATAATATTAATTGGACATTCGATCTTATCTGGCTCATATTGACCAAGATGACTTAATCATGCTACTAGGGACCCGATTCCCTGGCCCATCATAGAACGATTTCCCCCATTTTCTTGTAGCATAGAATACTATGTGTTTGTCCTGACTAGTTCAAATTACAAATTTCGTCATAAAGTTTCATTTGTAAGAAATATGCGATTTTCGAACACTCAACATCCACTCGATGTCAAATTGGATAAGAATCGAAGTAACGCATAGTATTTATCAAGGGGTGAACAGTGATTGGAATTAGGTGTAGACTTTTTTGGAATTCATTAGATAATGCCCCTTCATCTATTGTCTTCTACTTGGAAATAAAAGTGGAAGTAGGTGTACACGATATTAAGTCGCGGTTCACCCCTCGGTATATATAGTAGGTATACATAGAGGTACTCACAGCGGGGGGGGGGGGGGGGGGGTCACGTCATTAAAATTTCTGGGGGTCAGAAAATTGTTGAAAAATTAGCATTATATGCTAAAAATAAAAATGGCAAAATTTTATAACTTCAACAAAAGGTAGTAAAAACTTCTTCTAATTCTTTAAAAGTGAATAAAAATATACTGCACAACTAAGGTACTAGGCCTAAATTTGTAATGACAGTACGCAAAATACAGCAATACTTTTTCCTCGTGAAAAAGTTTTAGAGTAGGCCTACTGTTATTCCTCTATTTGAAAGGGGGTTACTCTTAATGAAACCGGGGGCTACTTTTGATGAAATTGGAGGGAGGTGGGGGTCATGAAGCTAGGGGGTGGGCTGAGATGAAGAGACAATACTTCTGACAATGACTTTGCTAAGTTTCTTAGTCAGAATTTACTTTGAAAATAAATTTAACAAAAGTAAAATATATAATAATTTGTTATAAGTTAGGTAGCTACCTATATATTAAAAAAAAATTCTTCTAGATGATGAAAGGGATGGATGCTTTCTGTAGGTCGGTGGTTATAATTATTCTATGATATACCTTACGTTTAGCTTTATGGAGGAACAAAACAAAAACAAAGGAAAACCCCATTTTTCTTTTATATTAAGACAAATGATCTGACCTGGTCGATATCAAGTTACATATCTAGTCTTGAATCTTTTCCAGTTTTTTTTTAAAGCAGCCTTTTTACACTACAACTTGTTCTTAAAAAAAAAGACTTGTTTGCGGGAAATCATTCAAATTTGCAAAAAGTGTTTCGCGTTTCCCTTTTTCTTCTAATTGTACATGACATTTTATTGTTATTTTTTTTCTTATGGAAGAATGGTGAAGGTTCTTTGAAAATTTAAAAAATATAAATATAAAAATTCTAGGTAGGTTTCACAAAAATAAAAGATAAGATGCTTTTTAGAATGACTCTATAACTCTATATATATTTTGGGAGTATGAGCCCATCTTCAGGAGTTCAAAGAGAAAACTTCAGTTCAGGGTTCGTACACTCGATATATATATAATCATGCTAAAAGCATCTTGTCTTTTATTTTTGTGAAACCTATCTAGAATTTTTAAATCTATAAATTTTTTTTAAATTTTCATTATATTACTTTATTGTTTTCTTTCGGGCAGTTTTTTCGAGTAGCCTCACTAGAAACATGTTCTATGTCAGGGGTGTCCAACCTTTAGGCTTACACGGGCCGCATTTGAAGTAAAAACAAATGCCTCGAGCCGTGGATAAAATATCATAATTCTATTGATATTTTTTATTAAAAAAAGAGTTAATAATGTAGAAAAATTCATATCCACCATGACGAAGAAGCAAAAATATCTTAAAGATATATAACAGGAATAGAATTGGATAAAATTAAAACATAGTTTTTTTAAATGGGCCAGATAGTTTCGTTAATTTATTTTGATTTCTTCGGTGGATACAAAATTGACGAAACGTCTGGCCCATTTAAAAAAATTATATGTATTTAATTTTATCCAATAAATTTACTAATTTACTATGGATACAAATGATTTAACATTATCTTAAAACTATTTATATCTAATAAAAAAATGGAGTCAAAATATGACAAAATTTTGATTATTTTTTCGTAAATCTTGATATAATATATTTTTTCACATTCAAATTCTAAAATCTGCTCCTTTTATTTTTTCGAAAATTTTTGCGGAGATTGTCCAATTTCTTCTTATTTAAAAAAAAAAAAAAAAAAAAAATAGGTCAAATTGTATCAGATTTTCCAGTAAATAGCTAAAAATATTAATAAATAAATAAATCTTTATTACTGAACCTGCTTAGAGGCACAAGTTCTCGGTGGCTAGGTCAACAAAACATCAATACAAATTAAATACAAGAAATTAAAAATTAACAAACAAGAAAAAAATAGAAATGTATGCTCATTAACAAATAACATCATCATAGATTTCCATCAAAAGATAAAACGTAATTTAAATAATTACGTGCAAAAACCCGAAAAATGTTTTAAAGAAATTTATAATTTTACGAGCAGTACCGGGCGTGCCTACGGTGCCCGGCTCTGGGCTGTTGGACCCTGGCGGGCAGCGTCTCAAGATGTGATTATTATTAGCTGTCCGTAATTATATGTTTTGAAAAAAATATTTTTTTGAATAATGAATATTGACCAAAGAAATATGAAAATATCATTAAATGCTTTATAAATACTTTATTAAAGCATGCAACCATTTCTCTCCGAAGTTCCCGATCGGTTAGAAACCTATTTCTTTTTTAATAATACATTTCAATATTTAAATTTATCTAAAAAGTGTCTCTAAATTAATTATATATAATAATTTTAAAATTAATTTATCTACTAAAATTTCAAATTACCCGCGCAGTAATAAATTAAGAATTAATCTCATTATCCCATTAAATCATATCTCATTCAAACTTATATTATAAACTAAATATATATATATTCTAAAATTAATTTGTCTACTAAAATTTTAAGAATTTATATTTTTCTTAAATTCAAAAAGAAAATAATATAATTTTCGCGGTATGAATTATTTCCAAAAATTAAATATATATTAATATATAATATATTTAAAATTAATACATTTGTCTACTAAAATTTCAAATGAGACACGCCGTAAATCTAATATTCTAAGCTATATAGGGAATATATTAATATATAGAGATATTATAGATATATAATATAGAGAATAGAGATGTTTATTTGTAAAATTTGACAATATAACAACTGTCATTGAATATTAGTTGCTTTTTCTCCCACATGTTCACCTTGCTGCGCCACGGGTACTGTCTGACAATGAGCTTTTATACCATATATATAGATGTCGGGCCGCATTCATTGCAGTGCTGGGCCGCGGACAGCCCTGTTCTATGTTATTGTGATCAGCTAGCTGTTGAAAACCAATCAGTACTTTTGATCTCACTCACTATTATAAAATCCTTGGACAATATCTGTTCATTGTATGTTCATTGATCGTATATGTCAATAGCAAGAAAAAGCATCCTCAACATATATATGGTATACAGGTACATACTATATATGTATACAATACTTGAATTATATTTTCAATAGGAAGAACATGGAATTGACATTAAGTAAGAAATTCAATAAGAGCAAATTCCAAAAGGTTACAACTTTTCTGAAATGACTGGACGCCTCGGGTCACGTATCAAAAGTTTTTTTTTACTTCTCGAATTATTTGGCTATTTGAAAATCTCGAGAGATGTTCGAAGAAGACGTGTTTCGAGTTGGTCGATATAAAATAGGAAAAAAAAATATCGCACTCATTGGCTGCCGATCTTTATATATATATGGAGTGGTGTCACTCCTTTAAGCCCTCAATTCGAGTTCCCAATCAGCGCGATTGGTTAGAGGCTTTTCTAAAATAACCAATCAGCTCTCTTTCGATCGCTGCTATTACTTAACCATTTTCTATTTTGTAAACCTGTTCCCAATCAGTTTAGGTGGCGATTCGATATTCCCTTTGAAGAAGATTATGATATATTCTCTCTTATCTATATGCAGATACAGAGGGATTTTTCAATTTATCTCACACGAAGGCGACAAAAGACGAAAAAAATCCAAATAAACAGATAATAAAAAAAAAAAGATTTAAGTTTAATGTGGATGAGGAAAAAAGATGGTGTTTATTTTTAGATAAAAAATATCCTTTATCCTTTGAGGATTTCAGTTGATATAGGATGTGGTGTTCTATTCGCTTGGAATGTTTATTTGCTAAGAGCATTACTGCCCCCCTCGGAGAATTAATCTTGGAATTATTTTCACAAAAAATCGTCTCTAGTTATTTTATATCTTAACTTAAAAAAGTTATACTCTTATAGTCCAGGCAAATTAAACTGAAAAAAGGTCGCGCTGGCCAATATATATGCACAAGTTGAAAATAATTTTAATCGACGCTAGGCATCCCAAATAAGAGTTAGATGAGTTTACGATGGTTTCTGGCTGGTGCTAAAGTTTTGAGGGCCTAAAAACCCCGAAATTTTTGGACTTTTTTCAGATTTCCGCTTATAACTGTCAGTTGGTGAGTTAATTTGTATATTAACAATAGCAACCAGTGGTGTTAATTATTAATTTTATTCATATGGTAACAGAGAAAAATGTAAAGGTAGTGATTGATTATGTCCTTCATAAGTGTCATTTCCGTCCCTGCGATAACAAGTCATATAAAAATATTCATTAAAAAAAACTTTCTAGTTTTGTTTTACTATTAGTGAATTGTAACCAAAATTGTAACCTTCTATATTTTTAAGCTAGTCTCTGCCTATATTACCAAATCAAAATTCTCTAATCTCAATTCCGTCCCCTTTATTGTCACACCTGAATGGGAAAAATCATAATTTTTTTTTAAATTAATGACTATTATTAGCCATTATTAACCATTATTAGAAAGCCACAAAACTATATTATTATTGTTGGGGCGCGATAAAACATATATTTTCAAATTTTTAGGTTAAAAAAATTCAAAATAAGTTGGATTTACTTATAAATATTTAATATTGGAATTAAAAATAATAAAAAAATATCTTTCTCTACTTTGCTTTATCTTTATTAGTCCAAATAAAAATTACTTATTTGACTGTAATAAAAGTCGGAACGTTGTTTCTTGTTGTTGTTTCAATTTAGAATTGACTGAATGCCAACCACTACCGTTCATTTTAAACGGAAATTAATTTCTATTTGAATGAATGCCATCGAGTGCAAATCGATGTTTAATCCAAATGTAATAAGGGCCTAGGGCTCGGATGTTGGCCTCGTTCTGTCTTAACCCAGCCAGCAACTCTGTTGGGTT
This sequence comes from Forficula auricularia, assembly GCA_024734495.1. Taxonomy (NCBI): domain Eukaryota; kingdom Metazoa; phylum Arthropoda; class Insecta; order Dermaptera; family Forficulidae; genus Forficula; species Forficula auricularia. The sequence goes on along the minus strand of JALMQS010000697.1, from coordinate 1,075,669 downwards.
CCCTTGTGCCTTGTGCGCTTCAACTTGATCCTAACTTGTCTTGCTGTTCAACTTGCAAGTCGCATGAATAGCAAGCAAATACCCAAACTCTTCGACCTGGACCAGGGGTTAAAAGGCTTAACTTGTTATATTCAAAATGAAAGTCACGGTCAAATTCAGATCTTATAGTACATTACACAGCTTACTCTATCTACATCAACACATTAATAAATGTCTATCACAAATTATTAACTTACATATTTATTTATTTTTTAAATTATTTTTTGATGAAATTCATTTTAAATCATAAAGAGAAACAAAAAGGTAATAAACATACATCCACATATATATATATATATATATATATATCAATGGTGGTTGGTGACTTTTCAACCAGGGGATGCTGTCCAAACAAGTACACTTCACTTTTTGAAATTTTATTTTAATCTTCGCTTTTTTTTGAAAATTTCATTGAATACGGCATCATTTTCGTTAGATTTTTAAAAAATATATTTTGGGACCTTTGGCACAAACGGATTGTGATTGAGGATAGGAGTCAGAAAGTAAATCATGTGACTTAAACTCCACAATCCCTGAGATGGAAATCCTCTTCCACAATGAATAAGCCTGTCCTATAAGAAAATCTTATATTCCTCCTAATTCTATTTCTATAAGCAAGCTATAACTTGTCTATAGCACTACTTAGTTATTTCAGATCTTATATATTGAGAGTTCTTAGAAATGGATTACTCCAAAGATTCTCGAATCATCTTTATTTATTCCTCTTATTATACCATATTATTACTATTTTAATAGTATAATAATAAAACTCGTCTGAACTTGTCTTTGACATACTTGAACAGGGGATTACCAGGCAGGGACTTCAAACCTATCCGCATTCTTTTCGAAAAATATCGAAAAAAATGACATACTTGAACAGGGAGATTACCAGGCAGGGACTTCAAACCTTCTATCCGCATTATTTTCGAAAAATCATTCATTTTAATTGGCCCTTGAGACTATGCAACAATTTTATTTCATTTCGAGAGCCAATATACTTTATGATAAATATATAATTTATTTGTTTGAGACTATAGTTTCAAAGGTTTGCCCGAGAGGAATTTCTATTAAGAGAACTAGGTGGCGCGCCTGCCAATATTTCAGGGACGATTATTTCCCGCTTTTGCTAACGATCCGGTTGCATAAGATGCAAGGGGCTTAAGAAAAATAGCTTGGTAAAGAAATCTTTGCTCAAAATCCTTCTCTTTCTGCCATTTTCTGCAAAACGACCATTGCTTGCATTTTAATATGAATAAATTTTTATCAAATCATATATTTTGAAGGCCTTTTTTTGAAAATTCCTCAGAATCAAGTATAAAAATATATAATTTAAAAGAGTTTGTTTTGTCGAGAGTAGCAGAGTTGTTGATTCATAAAGAAAAGTCAATGAAGGTGTCCTCTTTTTGATGCCAATATATATATATATTATACCTACATATACATTATATCAAAATATAGATATCTATTTGTTTGAGACTATAGTTTCGAAGATTTGACCTTCATCATCAATCTATTTAATTAGAAATATTTTATCTGTTGTTTCTCATAGGCTCAAATACCCGATTGGATTTAGGCAAATTCATTTTGGCGTAATAGTAAGCAGGTCACTGAACAAACATTTGAGGACAATATAAATTGATTTCTCATTATGAATCAACAACTCCTCTACTTTCCGAAAGATAGAAAAAATCCAATTCCAGAATTATATTTCTTGACGTTCTAAAGAGGAAAAATCTTCCTAGTTAGGGATATTTATTAAAAATTGGCAAAAATCACGATAGTAGTGACATCTCTTCAAGATATATAGAATTAAAAATAACATGTAAAATCATCCCCTCTCTTGGCAACCACTTTTGAGCTTTAATGGGAAATAAAAAAGTAAACGAAGGTTTTTTATTGTCCAATAACAAGCGCCTCTAGAGGTTGCTGATATTCGCCAATATTTATTTCGAAATCAATTTTTTTTTCTTATCAAGGCAGCAATGATCAAAATATTCAAATTTAATAATGAAAGAAAGCTTCAATTATAAAAATTTAATTAAGTATTCAATGTATTCGTATTCGTTAAATTTAAGAGCTAACAAATGATCGAGTCACAAGATAATTCATTTAATAGTAAAGAAGAAAAGTTGATTACGAGAGCTTGAATAAAATAATTTAAAGAGAAAGAGAGAGAGGGATGCTTAATTTATTTAATTAAGTTTTTTTTGTAATTAGAGGGGATGGATAACATTTGCTTTTTTACCTTGGAAATCAAACCCGCTGGTTCGTCAATCAAAAGAAAACAAATATCCATTTAGTGAATAAATTCAAAGAATTCATTGAACAGGGCTTTGATTTCTGCAAGTTGATCAATCAACATTGTTTGAGCATTGAGCTACTCCATTTATTTATTACAGGTTCCGAGAATTAGCCCCAAAGTAAAGAATGGTAAATTCTACCGGAATTCATTACATGAAACATTTATTCTATAAAATGAAATGTGTCTAACCACACAGAATATAGGGTGAATCAAGAGAATAGTACACATTTTCGAAATAAGAAATACACACTAAATTTTGGAAAAAAATATATTTGTACACAAAGTATACAGGGTGGGACATAAAGATCTACAACAATTTGAACAGGTATGAAAAATGAAAAAAATTTACTAGAAAAAGACTGAATATATCTTTGAAAAGAACATAAAATAATTTTTTCAGTGTTTTAAACATTATATTGACGAAAAAAAGAGGGAGGTCAAAAATGAAAATTCTAGCTATTTCGACTAAAGTCAACCAAATTTTGAATACTTATTCTGTGGACCCCCAGAAGGCTATAAATGCAAAAACTAACCACTCCAAAATGTGGGAGGGTCAAAAATGAGAATTCTAGCCCTTTCGACCAAACTCAACCAAATTGTATGCCTATATATAGTTTAGTCGAAAGGATTAGAATTTTCATTTTCAACCCTCCCCGCATTTTGGGTGGTTAGTTTTTGCATTTATATCCTTCTGGTGGTCCACAGAATATGTATACAATATTTGTTTGAGTTTGTCCGAAAGGGCTAGAATTTTTATTTTTTGACCCCCCTCTCTCTTTTTTCGTCTGATATAATGATTAAAACACATTTAAAAAAATATTCATTTTATGTTCTTTTCAAAAATATATTCATTTTTTTTCTAGTTAAATTTTTTCATTTTTTTATACCTCTTCAAAATGTGGTAGATCTTTATGCCTCATGCTGTAGATTATAGTAGCATGATTATCAGAGTAAGATTTGATTAATAAAGAGAAACATCCCAGTTTATTGTTTTAACATTTCCTGTTTTAGCAGGTATATACCGTCCCTAGAAGACAAATTGATTGGTTAAAGTTATAAGGGTTTACGAAGATGTATATTATAGAGGCTTAGCAGATGAGTAGAAAAATTAAAAAATACTTAATTAACCTTAACCACCGAGGAGTAAAAATGAAATGTTAAAAGAATTGAGCTGTACTAAATATATTATAAAATTGAAATAGTATAGTATATCTTCATTGTTTTATTTCAACTAACTACAAAAGACTTCTTTCATCTTTAATTAAAACGTAAAAATTATGTTGTTTGCTTGTGCAGTCAGAAAAAGGCGAAAAAGAAGAGAAAACAGTTAGAAAATAAGTAGAGAGAAAGAGAGGAAAACTCACAAGACTTACAAGGGAAAGGAATTAGGCAGAAGATCCTCTCGAAATCCTTGATACGGATTAACCAGTCTTGTTCGGAGGAATATGAGACACTGAGAACAGAACATTTGCTAAGGTTTTAAATTCATGATTAAAGTTCATCTATTACCAACAAGCTAAAAAAAAACTAATGGGGCCATCCATATGACCATTATTCTCCTCCTCCCTACCTAGTATTTTAAAAATAAATAAATTAAAAATTGATTCATTTTAATATAACCCTCTCCTCCATTTTGTGTTAATATCAATCTCACTTGTATTGTCATAATCGTATGCTCTTAAGTATAGGGTGGGCCATCTGTTCAGGAGTTTTTGAATTTAAAATAAAACACATATTTTACCAAGGTAAATCAATTTTTTTTTTTGCTAATGAAAGGTGGATTTATGCCATTTATGCATGAAAAGAAATATTTCTCAAATACCCACCATCACTTTTTTTACAGGCCATCATTCGAACATCAAAATTCTCGATAACTTTCTGCAATAATAGCTGGTCTATGGCCTCGATTTCAGCTTGAATGTTGCAATTAAGGTCTTGCATTGTTCGTGAATGTTCTTGGAGAATTAACATGCACCCGAATATAGCCCCAAAGAAAATAATTCAACAGGGTCAAATCGTTCATTAAGTGTAATTAATTGACATTTTAATTTATTTTTATTTAATTCATTTTCAACGACTACAAACATCAATTTACAAAATTATAAAATTATACATTAACAATACTCATTACATACATCAACAATACATTAACAATACTCATTACATACATCAACAATACATTAACAATACTCATTACATACATCAACAATACATTAACAATACTCATTACATACATCAACAATACATTAACAATACTCATTACATACATCAACACATTACATAATTATATATTAGCATTACATTAATTATTCATAAATAAGTGTGAGCTTCTTGAATAAAGCCGCTACCTTATTGATTTCCAAAGAAAATTCCTGAAGGTTAACCAATTTTGGTGCCAACTCATTGTAACAATGACAGAGTCTGAAGACTGGATTTCTTTCAGGATGTCTACCAGTAGGCATCTCTGGATAGAATGGCATTGTTCTTCTTAATGCATAATTGGGGCTATGTAGAGGAAAGAGAGCAGCAAGCTCTGTACATTTTACCTGACCCGAAATAATTTTATATATAAATATGCAATCAGAGGCGATCATACAGGAATTTACAGAAGCTAGGCAGAAATACTCAGCAGCAAAAGTATAGTCATGAGTAAATCTTGACATTGGATTATCAGTAAGTGATGATAATTTTCTTAGAACTTTGTGCTGAACTCTCTATATTTGAAAAACTCCTCAACAGATGGACCACCCTTTATATGTAAAATTTGGTACACATCATTCAAAGGGTCTAGGACACTGGGTCGTTTTTAAATTCATGCGGCCCGCAACATTTTCGAAGCGTTATTGAAGAAACTGCCTGCCACTGCTTTTAAAAAGAAAATTTCCGAATTTTTAGTTGCAGATTTGAAGTATTGGTCGTTGAATTGTTTATCGAAAGAAAATTTTGGCCTGAAACCTCTAGATTGTACATTTAAATAAGAAAATCTCATCAAAATGCACGACTTTTCTACTCCAAAACTAGATTTTTAACTAGTATATTCGGATAAGAATTTCCCTTTAAAAAGGTAGTTTCAGTCGAAACCTTTCTTTCGATAAATTATCCTGTCATTTCTAATTATAATAAAGTTATTGTGTAGCCCGTAACTTAAGTACAATCTCTTTTTGATAGGAAACATGTGGTGCAAATCTATTTTTCAAAATACGTGATTATTTGGTAAACCGTTGTACGTGATAACCAAACAAAGAGAAAAATATAAGAAAAAGCTTTAAAATTGAATAAATCTTCTTCTTCGCTCCTGTCAGAAACGGAAGAGAATTTAGACAGGGAGGAATTATTTTTTTCATTTTTTTTAAGACATACAAAGGTAGGAATCTTTTATTAATGAAAACCAATGAAAGATTGCTATCAACAGCTCTTTGACTAAGTAATTACTTAATGTAATCGAGATGAAAAATATCTAAAGCACAAACAAGAAAGAGACAGGCTGAAATCGGACGGAAAAGGACCTTTATAAGAATTAAATAGGATTTAGAAAATATAAAAAGGAAATATGACAGAATGAAAGGTGAAAATAGAATCTTGAATTAATTTTCTCTTAGAGACGAATATAAAAGTAGGGGATAGTACTAGGTAGAGAGAAGGACGTTCTTTAGGGGAAGGTATTTATCTCCATGACTTCTTGATCTTTAATATCACATCAAACTGTACCACGATATATAACCTTAAAGGTCAGTTGTATGTCAGTTTGTAAAGTCTTTGTTAAAAACTACGGACTAGAAGAGAATAGGCTTTACCTAATAGTTTATTTTTTCATTATTTGACTCAAAAAGATGTTGCTCCAAAAGGTGCGACTTCTGTATCCGGAAGGAGGACCCTTGCTTGCGAAAAGAAGAAATTTCAGGGATTGGATCGGAGTTGAAGCTACCCTGAAAGACTTTAGGGCCAGTTATGTCAGTTTTGTAAAGTCTTCGTTAAGTTGACAAACGGTCAAATGTTAGTATTCACCAAGTGCCGGCCTGATGGCCAATCAGATGACATGCACTTTTATCTGATTGGCCATCCGGCTGGGCACTTTGTGAATACTAACATTTGACCGTTTGTCAACTTAACAAAGACTTTACAAACCGACATACAACTGGCCCTAAGTCTTTCAGGATAGCTTCAACTCCGATCCAATCCCTAAAATTTCTTCTTTTCACGAAGCAAGGGTCCTCCTCCGGACTACAGAAGTCGCACCTTTTTGGAGCAACATCATTTTGAGTCAAATAATGATAAAAAATATAGTATTAGGTAAAGACCCTATTATCTTCTAATCCGTAGTTATTTTTATTAATTACTATTGCTGCTGAACAATAGCAAGCTGTTGAGGCGCCTTAAATGTTTGTCAAGATGGGAAAATAGCATGATATATTTCAAGGCCAGCTTGGTGAAAACTGAAATGCAAACGCTCTAACCATTTCAATGTGTGAAATTTATTGTAATTTTGTTTTATGTGTTGTTAAACTTCATGATTTGACATATAGTTATTTTTACTTTACCATACCGGATATTTCGTTCACTTATTTATTTTTATAAAGTCAGAAACTAAAAATGATAAAAAATTCGGGTGTGTGCTTAAGACCACACGACAGAAGTGATAACTTATATTGGATATATAACTCTAATATTCTAAATTATTAAAATTTATATTTTTATAAAATAATAAATTTTTTAAGTAAACTTTTAATTCTTTTTGGACTTATCAAATATATATTTATGTTATGTTATTTTTAAATATAATATTATTATATTTAATGTTTAGTTTTTCTGAAGACAGAGAAATCGATTTTAAACCAAAAATAGCGATTGATTCTCATCTAGTACTTGAGGAATAATCATTCTATATTGGATTTTTGACGTTTCGGTTTTTATTAGTAACCATTGCTGAAGACATAGAGAAATCGATTTTAAACCAAAAATAGCGATTGATTCTCATCTAGTTCTTGAGGAATAATCATTCTATATTGGATTTTTGACGTTTCGGTTTTTATTAGTAACCATTGTTGAAGACATAGAGAAATCGACTTTAAACCAAAAATAGCGATTGATTCTCATCTAGTACTTGAGGAATAATCATTCTATATTGGATTTTTGACGTTTCGGTTTTTATTAGTAACCATTGCTGAAGACATAGAGAAATCGACTTTAAACCAAAAATAGCGATTGATTCTCATCTAGTACTTGAGGAATAATCATTCTATATTGGATTTTTGACGTTTCGGTTTTTATTAGTAACCATTGCTGAAGACATGGAGGAATCGACTTAAAATAAAAAATAGCGATTGATTCTCATCTAATACTTGAGAAATATCCATTCTATATTGGATTTTTGACGTTTCGGTTTTTATTAGTAACCATTCCTGAAGACATAGAGAAATCAACTTTAAACCAAAAATAGCGATTGATTCTCATCTAGTACTTGAGGAATAATCATTCTATATTGGATTTTTGACGTTTCGTTTTTATTGGTAACCATTGCTGAAGACATAGATGAATCGACTTAAAATCAAAAATAGCGATTGATTCTCATCTTGAGTTGTTTGCCATAAAAGAATTTAGTCTTTTTGATTTTAAGTCGATTCTTCTACATTTTAAGTAGAGGTTTCCATTAATAGTCAAAACATCAAAAATGGAATTCAATAAGGTTATTCCTCTAGTATTAGATAAGAATCGATCGTTATTTTTGATTTTAAGTCGTTTCCTCCATGTCTTCAGCAATGGTTACCAATAATAATCGAAACGTCAAAAACCTAATGTAGAATTGTTATTCCTCAAGTATTAGATGAGAATCGATGGCTATTTTTGATTTTAAGTCGATTCCTCTATGTCTTCAGCAATGGTTACCAATAAAAACCGAAACGTCAAAAATCCAATGTAGAATGGTTATTCCTCGACTCTTAAATGAGAATTATTTTTGAATTAATTTCAATATGAACTACAAATTGCAAGTGATATCTTCTATTCAGGATTTTGGACTAAGTATTTCTATCTTTTGATTTAGCCTACGGCCAAAAGAAGTTATCACTTCAAAAATAGTAGTACAGCTTATGGTTGATATGTGTTTAATTGCAATGAATATTTCTGGATTTTAGTAATAAAAGAAGAAAAATAAAATATTTTTATCTCTTTTTTTTTTTAATTCAGTGTTTCGAACTGATCCCCCCATCTTTCATAGCCTAAAGCTACGACCCGCGGGCCAAATCCGGCCCTTGAAACTTTTCCATCCTGCACTCGACTACTACAGAATTAATCACATTTCGGTTATTATTGGCAACCATTGCTGAAGTCATGGAGGAATTGACTTAAAATCAAAAATAGCAATTGATTCTCATCTATTACTTGAGGAATAATAATTCTACATTAGATTTTTGACCCTTAGATTATTATTGGTAACCATTGCTGAAGACATGGAGGAATCGACTTAAAATAAAAAATAACGATTCTTATCTAATACTAGAGGAATAACCGTATTGCATTCCATTTTTGATGTTTTGACTATTAATGGCAACCTCTACTTAAAACGTGGAAGAATCGACTTAAAATCAAAAAGACTAAATTCTTTTTTGGTAAACAACTCAAGCTTGAAGCAAAACCGTCACGTGCTAAAATTCAACCTAATTGAATACTACAATTTGTGACTTTAATTGAGTCCATGGGTTCCGTAGTCTTTACCTGAGGACCCTTGGAAGTCGCGCTTTCCGCGAGACCGATTACAATACTTTCCCCATGCTTCTCATTGGATAAAGTAAAAATAAAAATAAAAAATAAACACGAATAAGCAAGCATATTTATGAAACTCTCCTTTTTCTAAAGCAAAAACAAAATATAAATTGAACATTGTGCTCAGACTAATAATCGAATAATAACAATAAAATTTAAAATAAGACTGAAATATTCTTCTATCATTTTGTTTTTCTGAATAAAAAATATAAATATTGGCAAAATGTCTAATGGCTCTGGTCTATCCTGCATTGGATATTAAGATCTCGCAAGCCTTATCGGCATAGACAATTTATTTAGTCCGATCGGATCTCGTTAGTTTACGATCGAAGGCCGGATGCTTGTTTTCATTCTTTTTTATAGACCTGAAAGATTTGTTTTCCCCGCTAGGCATACATCCACTCAGGCAAAACGCTTTTATAATCCTTATTAGAAAATAGGTTCACTGTCTTAAAGAATATCCATTAAAGATCAGATCGAATTTGTAATTGTAGATATAATAATTTAATACTATCGGATTAATACCTGAGCTGTTTGTAGCAGACATTCTGCAATTATCTAGATGTACAGTCAAGCGGATATAACTATTACATACAAAGGATTCTAATATATATATTGAGATATATTGAGCATCCCGTTACCCATCTACCTCAGGAGTATCTTGGCCTTTCAATGCTCGAGTGAGACCTCGCTTTGTCGATATATTATGGCTTTGAATAGGCGCATACCAGGAAGATGTATATTGCAATAGAGAGTCGGAAGGTAATATTATATTAATTGTATATTTGAAATCAAGTGTATCTGTATACGGGAAGTCAAGCTCAAAGCTATTTAATTGATTGTAAGAAACAGTATAGATATAATTATATCAGATTTATCTAATTGCTTTTCCATGAAGAGAAACAAAGAGGTTGTCCTCCGCTTGATGAAAATAAACATACACATATATTACAGTAGCGGGCGGTGATATTTCAACCAGAGAATGCTATCCAAAATATAACCCTTCAATTTTTAAAATTTTATTTTGTTTTAACGCATGGGGAATTTCGAATACGAACTAAAGGGAGAGTTTTGAATTGGTTGAATTAAATAAAATATGATAGGACACCGATTATTTACAACATAGCATTCTAAGGGCCAATTCTATGTCGGTTTGTAAAGTCTTTGTTAAGTTGACAAACGGTCAAACTTTAGTAATCACCTGCTGGATGGCCAATGTGATGACACGCACTTTCACCAGATTGGCGATCCGGCCGGGGACAAGGCGAATACTAAGATTTGACCGTTTGTCTCTTACAAAAGACTTTACAAAACGACATACAACTGGACCTGAGTTTTTTGAAATACAGCGTAAGTTTCAAGGTCCAGGGTATGTCCGCTTAAAAAAAGAAACCCTATCGATATTACATAATTGAACCCTAGCATACAGCTTTCCAAGATTCTCACCCTTATCAGCCGACTAGGATCGTATGACTTGAACTATCGGTTCCCAAATGAAAGACTTTTATAATAACTTTTAAGGATTTAGGTGTTGGTTCTAGGTGAAACATTTTAATATAATAATCAATCATTCAACCTCTAATAATAACCCTATCACCATTCATTTCGAAAGAAAATGCCTTAATAAGTTGGATCTCTTAGAATTTTGAAAATTGTTCATAATTAAGAAGGTCCTTTTGTTCCAGTTGAGTCAAAAGAAGTGTAGTATCTAATATTTAATAAAATAAGTTAAAATACAAATGAAAAATAATAGAATTAAAAAATAAATAGTATAAAAGCTGTAAATGTTTGAAATAAGAACAATTACCTAAAAATGAAATTAATTAAAAGTTAGTTTGATTTATTCAAATCAGCTGATAATAACTCTTGTATGATTTGGCAATGCGTTGTATTTCTACGGCTTATGTTTACATCCCTACATAGCATTAATGTGATTTTTTTAAAGTAAATTTCTCAGTAAATTCGACGGTCAATGATATATTTTATTGAAAAAAAAAGAAACCTGCATGTTTCAAAAAGATAATTTTTAGTTTTTTTTTAACTTTATCTATTCAACTAATAGCATAGTATAATTCAAGAGAAAGTGTCAAGATCTTAATTTTCCATAAAACTCTGAGAAAATGTTTACATTTAAAAAAAATTTATTTTCAAAAATTTGCTCGCTAATGTGTGATTGAAACTTCACCAAAGCATAGATAGAGAGTTAAACTATTATAAAAAATTAAGTTATAGTTATAATCTAATATTTTTTATTTAACATTGGCGGCGAAAGGACCTCCTTAAACATCACATACTTCATTTTGCTGTCCTAGAACGCTCCCTAAGATATAAACGCGCCCTTGTGGTATAATACATTAAATAAATTAATATTAACAACTTCGAAAATTACAAAATATCCTATGAGATTTAAACTCTCTCATTAGTGTTGCTTGCTTAGAACACCTTATTTGCTGATGTGTGTTATCCATGAAATTATCATAGCTATATAATATATCCCGAAAGTCTTCACATGATTTCATCCAGGACACTAAAGGTGTTTTTGTTATTAAATCGCCTAATTGAAATCATATAGACTCCCTAGTTACGTTGCTTGTATCACTCTGGAATTAATTTGTAATTAGGCTTAATGGGAGATATTGAAATTACTAGGATTACAGCGGCGTCTTTAGCCATTATGGGTATATGACATTGTTTGTCAGTAATAGCAAAAATTGGGCAAGTTTAATTTTTTTTTTCTTTCAATTGAAAGTATTTTTGTTATAAAGTTACGATTTCATTTCGTTATAATGGCTCTTTCTTAACGCAAATAACCTGGAGAATTCATCTATTCACCATATTACTAGGGTTGCAGATATGTTGATGGTCAAATCGGGACAGGTTAGGTTGGGTTAGGTTATAACTAGGGCTTGGATTTATAGGCACTAAAAATCTTTAAAATAGGCAGGCAACTAAGCACTAAAAATAACTAAAATAGGCACTTAAAAAGGCATTTTAAGTAAAAATAGGCACTTAAAAAGGAATTTTGAGAACAAAGAGGCACTTGAAAATAAAAGTAAAAAATATATATAAAAATGTTGGCTGTCTACCAGTAATACCAAAAAATTTTCATCATTATTTTCTGCAGGCCACAAGATGCCTAAGTATAAGTATAATGCGAATTGCCATTAAGAAAAGGAAAATATGTACATAATATTTTTAGGAGACAAAGAAATTGAAATATGACTTAATACTAGCAATTGTTAAACTATTTGACAAGTCCCAAGCAGACTATTAAATATGGTCCACTCGGCTCATTTGTGTCAAATTTTCCTGTTCGATATATAATTTTTTTCGGAATATATTCTTAATAATTCAAAAAAAATTTTAATTTAGAAAATGTATTGATCGTAATTGCCAATTTTAGTTAAAATAGGCACTAAAAAGCACATTTATAGATGAAATAGGCACTAACAGCCAGAATAGGGCAAAATAGGCATTATAGGCACTAATAAATGCCTCTTATTTTATTCAGAATTTCATGAAACGCATAGATATCATATTGGCCTAAATTTTAAGCCATAAATAAAAAAAAGGCAAATAGGGTGAAATCCGAGCCCTAGTTATAACAAAAAATTATAAAATCAGAAAAGTAGTATATACGTAAAAAAATAGAATGTTCACATAGAAAATAATATTTATTAAAAAAAAATATTATTTTGTTAAAAAATGTATATAAAACATAACTAAACTTTAAGAACAAAAAAACTCAAAAATAATCTTTTAATTCTTAGAACAAAACTTATAAATCACAGATACAAAACGGATTTTTAATTCTAGTTGTACTTTTGAATCGATTTGACTTTTGTAGTAATATCTTATTAGTTAACAAGTAATCGTACATTTCGCTACAATTAAAATCATAGTTTTCTAGGCATTGAAGAATACTTTCAATATCGACTTGAAGTCTATTTCTCTCGTCCGACCATTACATTTTCATGTAGGAAAATATTCTCTCCACGTTATCATTGACAAAGTAGAGGTTAAAAACGCGGAACTAGCTTGAGGCTTGTCGAATGCGACCGCTATCTGTTTAAAAACACCATATAATTAATATAAATCAAAATAGTCTGAGGCGACTGTGGGTCAGTGGCTAGAGTGTTGGGTCGCTGACTCGAAGATCGCTGGTTCGAGACCGAGTCTCGGCAGATAGATATTATCAGTCGCCTCCTCTTGGAAAGTAATGGCAAACTACCAAGAGTATAATTGCCTAGTAACCTCTCCAAATTAGCCGTTCGGAACCGGCGTTAAAAAGTAGGTCCCATATATCTGTGTAAAACAACTAAAACACACTCAGCACAGGTATATGTGGAGAGGAGCCGACACCCGTTTCGGGTATGGCACTCGAAGAAGAAGAAGAAAATAGTCCAAACCGGGACATTTGGACGTCCCGAAAAATTTATTCGGGACATCTTAACTTTTAAGACTCAAAATCGGGATAATCTCGATTAATCGGGCGCCTGGCAACCCTACATATGACTTATTTCCGGTTCCTTTAAATACAACTAATAAATTATATATATATATTTTTTAAGAAGGGTGAATAAAATTTAATTGCTTCTTTCCAGTAATTTTTAATAATTCAAGTGGTTAATCCTAATATTTCGAGAGCACTACGGCAATCTCTTCCTCAGTATTGGTGAGGTAGTCGTTTCCACTGAGGAATAGATGAAGTTAAATATCTGGATTAACCACTTGAATAAATAAAAAATTACTGGAAAGAAGCAATTGAATTTTATTCATCCCCCTTTAAAAATCAACATATCCAGTACGCACCAAGCCATTTAAATTTCATATTAAATTATATTTTAATTAATTTAATGATTAAAGTACTAGGTTTTATTAATTTCTAATAAAATTATAATTGGAGAGAAAAAGGAGAAGTTTTTCAAGAACTCTGCATAATGTCCAATTAAAGCCAACGAAACAATTAAAATATTTGTTTTCTGATTAATTCATTTATTTATTTATATTTATTGAACCAATTATTTTACATGAATTAATGTATACATTGTATTTGAGCTTCGACTTCTGAGATTACTTCTCCACCATCGACCGTCCTTGATCATCTTTTTAGTCCTTGTTTTTAATAAGAGAAAAAACTAATTAAATGAAAAACTACTTTTCCGATAATTATTCCAATTCCAGTCATTTCCATCCAATTCGTTTTTTTTCCTAGTCTTATTTTATTAAAAAATATTTGTAAAAAGCTATTAGTGGGGTTTAAAATAAATAAACGATTGATTTAATAAATTAAAGTTGAAAAACAATTTTTTATTCTTTTTCTTTTATCTTAATACCTATAACAAAATATTAATAAAATCTTATTAAAAGCATTTAACAAATTATGTTTTCTACAGGGTGAGAATTGAATGTGATTGGATGGACGAGGTCCTGATTGGATCGAATATGGTATTGGAATAATTATCGGAAAAGATGTTTTTTTCTTTAATTAGTTTTTTCCTCTTAATAAAAACAAGGACTAAAAGATGATCAAGGACATTCGATGGTGGAGAAGTAATCTCCGGAATCGAAGCTCAAAAACAATGTATGGATAAATTCATGTAAAATAATTGGTTTAATAATATTTTCTTTGAAATTTTAAAAAATTAGGTACTACTCCGCGTTAAAAATTTTGAGACTAGAACAAACTTTTTCCAATTTTATGTTCTTGAGTTTTCGTGGATATAAACAATATAACCATCAATGGCGTTTGGTGACTTTTCAGCCAGGAGATGCTGTCCAAAAAACTACCCTTCATTTTTTGAAATTTTATTTTAATTTTTGCTTTTTTATTACAAATTTCTTCAAATACGACATCATTTTCGATATTTTACAAATTTAACATTAGATTTTATAAAAAATATTTTGGGACCCTTGCCTTGACCATCCTCCACATTGAATCCGCTTTATTTATTCCTTTTTTGTATTATTTCTATTTTAATAGTTTTAAAGCTAGAAGAATATTTATTCGACTAATACTCGTCTGGACTTGTCATTAGCCGGATACTGACTGAGAGTTTGCTTCGCGAGGCCGGCCCATTGAGGCAAATGCCTGGTCGGTCAGTACGTGCCTCGCCCAAGGCAAAAGTGCCCGTTGGCTGGTCTGAGGCTGCCTCGGCCCGATCCATTGGTTGTCGGTTTTTGTGAATGCTCAAGGCGCCTCGTCGTTTCCTGCGTTCACTCAGGACGGTTCTGCGCCAAACGTCCGAGGCAGCCTCGCGAGGCTGCTCGCTCAGTCAGTATCCGGCTATTAGACATGCTTGAACTGGAAGATATACAGGCAGGTACTTCGAACCTTCTATACGCACCCATATCTGAAAAATCATTCATTTTAATTGCCCCTTGAAACTATGCAACAATTTTATTTCATTTACTTTTCAAAACGAAAAATGTTAAAAAAAAATTAAAATATTAATATAATTAGGAAAATATAAATTGATAATTATTCTAAATTTTAATGTTGTCTTTTTAATCAAAACAGTAAATGACTCTAAGTGAATAATAAACTTCTAATGCTGGCTTAATTTAGGTATTTCTAAATACGGTTATTAAATAACAATTATTGCTTGTTTCTCTAAATATATTTGAGCTAAACAATTTGAATGTTTAATATTCAGATTGGGGATCGGGTTAAGCCAGCGGTTAGCGTACAAGCCTGCTAATCAAGTGGACGCGGGTTCGAATCCGACTTGAGACAACCGGCTAAAAATCTGATCCCTGCATTTCGTCGCCTTAGAGAGTAAACCTGCTAACGCACAACAAGGAAATTTTACAGGGCAGAGAAAAAACAAACAAAATTTAATATTGTTGCTATGGGGAAAACTATTTTTTTTCTACAACTTACGATCGTAATTTTAAGTAGAAGTTTTACTTGGACGATGCTGCATCTCTTTTTGTTTCGAACGGTATTAATATGTCATATATGATAAAAAAATGGAGCTAGCAGGTTTACACTCTAAGCCGACGATATAAGACACAATTTCATGATAGTATCGTAAATTAGCTGATGGCTAGAAGACCAAAAAGCCAAAAAAATATTCAGATTGATTTTTACTGCAAATCATTTTTACAAAGGAGAGAAGTTTCATTCATGTGATTGGCATCTTGAGTTTCCAATATCAATAAGAAACTTTCATGAATGGATGTTTGATAATCAAAGGTTGAAACAATTATTTATATAAACTTTTAATAAATGTATCAGTAGTGGTTAATGAACTTACTAGCTATAACCGATTCCTTTTTAATAATAATTAAAGTTCAATGCTAATTAAAAGATAATTAATTAACGAAATCACAAACAACCTCTCAATTAGGGATTAAACAACTTGAGAAAACCTAGTTCAAAACCTCTTATCGTTTTCTTCCTTTAATTAAAAATACATCAAAGCCCCACTTAACACGGTTAATTAATCCTAATCAAAGACGTATATGAATATGAAATTTGTAAAAACTTTTGTAAAACTCTAGATATTCAGTTGCTAAAATAAGTAATTGCTGCCCGTCATTTGGTATTCGGGCTATGTTTTTTTAACGTGACTGTACTTCTCACACTACTATATCCTCCTTCACGTTTCCAAGCTATTGTTCTTATAAACCCTCCACTAGAAATAATCGCCCAAATTTTATTTTTTTATCAAAACTACGAGGTAAATAATTTCAATTTTTTTTTTTAAGTTACTCCGAATATATTATTCTAAGAAATATTAGTTTTTAATCAAGATGGTGAAAGTCTTTCAATGAAAAAATAAAATAATTATCATTCTCCCACCCTTTCCCAATCTACCATATGTAAAAAATTTCATTTTTAATTGGAATTATTTCATGTTTAGTGTGGTAAATCGTCTTCAAATTCTAACAGTGTATTTATTGTGCTTTTATTCCAAGTTTCGAAGACTTGAATTTCGCATTTGTGACTAACTACATTAAGTAAAAAAAAAAAATGGAGGGGAGGCCCAATGTGAATTCTTTGTCTAAGGACCCATATTCCCCTAATCCGGCATTGAATATGACATTACAATAACTGACATTTTTTGAATTCATAACTTTTTTTTCAAATCTTTCCAATAGCGCACCTTTTTATTTCTTCGATATAATTTTCCACTTCTTCCAGTTATTCATCATTTTTTTTTTCTCATTATGACGACAAAAATTATTGTTCACGAGTCCGTAAAATAAAATCGAATTTCAACTCCACTTCATAAAAACAATATCTGTCTATATTTCAATATTAAAAAAAAAACCGAATTTTTGCTCCATTAAATCTCTACTGTCAACATCCATTCGATTCAACATTCTTATTCGAGGTTCTTCAAATCTTTTTTTTTTTTTTTCGTTTTCCTCCCACACTAAGAATAAAATTCTTTTATATTATTTTTTAATCCTTTGAAAAAATGTATTTGTTTTGTTGAACAATTTGTTTTCACCAAGATGATGGTTTCGATCCACGGCTCATTTCTTTTCGAGAAACAAAGAACAATTAGAATGTTTGAATGCGAAATAAGCAGAGATCAAAGTCGATGCTTTCTTCTTCTTCTTTGTCATATAATCAAGCTAATATAATTTCAGAGAACAAATCAGATGAAAGAACAAAGATGAACATTTTCTTTTATATTTCCAAACTTAGCTTAATTTCAATTTATACCTATATCTATCAAAGCATTTCAATGGTTAAGATTTTTTAATTTCTTGAATTATTAAACAAAAGATTGTATGAAAAATTAAAAATATAGTAAATAATTTTATCATATGAGCCAGAAACAACTGCACGGTTGTACAACATACAAAATACATCTATATACATTAAAGTATGGGAAAAAAATTCATGCTAAAAATCCTATATTACCATCCACCAGGTAAACAACCATATCCAAAAGACCTCAATAAGAATTCCATCATTAAAGTATAAATTTCTGGATACACTGGCATATTAGCATGATGATCGCCATCTAAGTGTTCAAAACTTAATATAGTAAATAAATTCATAAAGATGTTTAATCTATAATTTTTTGATAGCTTCTACGTATTCTGGTATTTTTAAGATTATTTGGCTAGTATACGATATATATCCCAATTGGCATTCTGCTGTTACCCCAGACTGAATACAGAAGCCAGATATACCATAAGTTTTATTTTATTATTGTATATTTATTTTTTAACCGACTTCAAAAAAGGAGGAGGTTCTCAATTCGACTGAATTTTTTTTGTGGTCTATGTTACGTGATATCTTCGCCAATTGTGAACCGATTTTGGTGAGTTTTTTGCATTGGGTTCAGTCTAGTTTCTGATTGGTCCCGTTTTTTTCATTGGTATTGGACCTTTTTTGCTATGTTTGTTTAGGCATAACTTTTTTGTTTATCAACCGATTTTGATGATTCTTTTTATAATTAGTAGAGATTATGGTGTTGGTGCAAGGTGAAACATCTTTAATAAAGAGAAGAGTAAATAAATATTATATTTAATATTGATTTACTATGAGTTAGGGATACTAGGTCACTTATTTCACATTAAATGCATTTAATGTGAAATAAGTGACCTAGTATCCTTAACTCATAGTAAATCAATATTAAATTTAATATTTATTTACTCTTATAGATTCTTTTTATATTGGAAAAAGGGTACCTTAGGGTGGTCCCATATTAATTTAGTCAAGTTCTGATTATATGATCAATGACGAATTAGCGTACATATGCAAGGTATTAAATTAAGTCCCTATTAATAACATCACTAAAAAGAGAAAAATAAAAATAATTTTTATAAAAAATAAAACCGACTTAAAAAATTAAATTCAACAAATAAAATAATAAAACTCAAAAATAAAATAAAATACACTAAAAGGTATAAAATAATTATCTAATTTAGTTACAACTAAACGACGAAATATTTACATGAAATCACTTTTTGAAGTCGGTGCTAAACAAACTATATAAGCGAGTGTACCCGCCAATCGTACTAAGTAAAATCCGTCGAGTTTGATTCATACAATGTATATGTTTTGCACCGACTTCAAAAAGTGATTTCATGTAAACATTTCGTCGTTTAGTTGTAACTAAATTAGATTATTATTTTATACCTTTTACTGTATTTTACTTTATTTTTGAGTTTTATTATTTTATTTATTGCATTTAATTTTTTTGACGTCGGTTTTATTTATTTTTTTATAAAAATTATTGTTGTTTTTACATAGTTGCCGGGGTATTTACCCAAGGCAAACATTTATATACAAAGGTTGTTATATATACATATTTACAAAGGAATGTAATATAAGTCCGGCTTTATTGACAATCACCCGGGTGGTTCACTGGAGAATTTTCGAACAATATTCGCTGTTCCCAATAATAATAATAATAATTATTGTTATTCAGTTCCATTATTTAGATATTAGATTCGACAAATCAGAGGAAAATAGGAACAATTAAACAGTGTTAAAACATGCGATCAATTGTGACGTTTCGGTTATTATGGCTTCATCAGGCTCTTGATCAATTTTACAAAACACTTTGTCATTTATCTTCTTACCAATTAGAATACATATATAGAGTATATACCAATAAGAACACAGTTATTTATACACTACTATTAATTATTTAGAGTAGCCAGCAATGGACTCAACCAGACTAACCGTACACCTTCGACTTTGATGGCTACTCTAAATAATTAATAGTATTGTATAAATAAGCGTGTTTTTATATTTATATATATATATATATATATATATATATATATATATATATATATATATACATATATATATGTGGTAAGAAGATAAATGACAAAGTGTTTTGTGAAATTGATCAAGAGCCTGACGAAGCCATAATAAATTGACGAAACGTCGCAATTGATCGCATGTTTTAACACTGTTTAATTGTTCCTATTTTCCTCTGATTTCTCAAATCTAATAATAATAATAATTATTATTTATTTTTGGTGACTCATATCAGCAACTACGATGGGGGGCACTGAGGGCTCGAGCCCTCCATCGATCCGCTAATAAACAAAAAATAATCCTACTAATTATTTTCAAACTAATATTTTTTAATATTATATATTTATAATGTTTTAAAAATATTTCTATATATTTTTTCACAATAAAGAAACAATTTATTTAGAAATTTAGTATCAACTTAATAATTTTTTGCGAGGCCTAATTTTGAAGTCACCCTTAAGATCTTAAGTGACTTCCAATAGGTACTCTAAAAAATTTAAATAACTTTATAAAATCATTGTTTTTTTTTTTTTGTTTTTGTTGAAGCCCAGTTTGAAAAACTGAAAAAATATTTTCTGGGTGTAGAATTCATGGTGAAATTAGAAAATTAATTAAGATTTTCTAGTGTTTTCCACGACATTTCTCCCTCTAACTCTGAAGCAAGTTTTAATAAATACTATATTTAATATATGTAGCTAGAGTGAACGTAAGATAAATAACCGATTTTAACAAATTATCCCTTGAAGTGACTTCATCTAGCATCACCAAGAAAAAGCCATGTCTCGTTCCTAAATTTCATTCCAGATGATAATTTTGCAAGTCCTACTTCTGAGAGACAAGTCGTAAAAGGTAATAAATGTTCACTTGATTTATTATAAAACAATTTCTATCAATTTCAATTCCTATTGAAAATGTATTTTCTAGTGAAAAAAATATTTTTCTGAAATAAATTCTTGATTAATTTTATCAGTGATAAGTTTAAAATTTCTTCAAAAACGTTTGAATAATTAATAAACGTTGTAATTATTTTTATATAGAACTCTATTCATTTAAATAATCTTCTTGAGGGCTATTTGTGCAAACATTCAATATTTGTGATTAAATTAGTAAAAAGTAAGTAAAATCTCAAGGTATGTTTCACAAAAAATAAATAAATAAATAAATATAATAAAACAAATATATCTTTACTAGATGAAGGAGGAGGTATCAGCCAAAGATGGAATCACTGGGTTCAATAAATTCACATTAAGCTAAAAAATCGGTTGTCTGTAAAGTCGGTTTACTGACGATAGTTGAACGTGACAACGTCATAAGAAAATACTGATGGAATGGTATTTTCTTATGACGTTGTCACGTTCAACTATCGTCAGTAAACCGACTTTACAGACAACCGATTTTTTCATAAAATTCTTCGTTCAGAAAATCATTTTAAATTTACAAAATACTTGGAATAAAATTTATTGTTTAAATTTCTACTCGACTGTTAAAATTTAATTTTTGATTTTATTATTTTATAATAATAAATTTTGTATTGACATTATTTCTTTCAGCAAGTAAACTGAATAAAAGTTGTTGTTCAATTAGTTACTTAATTATTTTTGCAAATTTAATTGTAATTTGTTGTAAAAAAGTAATTTTGAATAATTTATTATAAGAATAAACTGTGATTAAATTATTGTTCATAAATCTTAAATTTAAAATTTAAAATTTCGAAACATCATTAAAATTTTTGTAACTGTAGCTTTTAAAAAGCCCGCCTCAATCTTTGTCGCTCGTTCCGCGCTCTCGCTTGCACTTCAAGCCTTAAATGGAACGCCTCAGAGCGAGGTAACACCGCATGAGTCATGTTTTTTCGTGCGTGCAGCTGGCTCCATCGAATTATAAGACGTTGTCACGTCAAAAATTTTATTTTTGACAAGGCTTGGTTCAATCACATATGTGTACCGCATTTTGTGTATAACTGTAAGTCTAAACAAGCAACTTGGTCAACTTATAATTTTTTATAAAAAATATTATCAATTAACATCCATTTGTAAAAACATTTTTTAGCCTAATTGACTGAAGATGGCCAAATAAAATTCAGGCCGAAACGTCTTATTAAAGGTGTTTTATTGAACACAGTGATTCCATCTTTGGCTGATGCCTCCTCCTTCATCTAGTACAGTTTCATCACAGCCACGAACTCTAACAATACAAATATATCTTTTGAGTTTTCATCTCGAAATATATATATTTTGAATTTTGAACCCATCATCAGGAGTCAACAAGGAAAGTTTTCTAGAAATAATTGAGATAAAATCTCAAAACATATATTTGTTTTATTTTTTTTTTTTTTGTGAAATCTACCTTAAAATTTTACTTACTTTTTATTAAATAATGTTTCACCTTGAACCGACACCTAACTCTTAAAAAAAATGATTAAATTAGTAACAAATCAAAACATGTAATTTTTAATCTGTTTATCTCTATGACTTCTTGTGAATGGGACTCTATATTGTTTCATGTCACTGCTCCACAAATATCCCCAACTGTACAACTATACAACTATACACTATACAACTGTTTGTACCAATCTTTGAATTTTCTCAAAACCTATCAACACTTTTAAGAAGCAAGATTCAATTATACTGCAACGGATAACGATCCGTTAACGAAACTTTATCCAAAGTACTATCTTATTCTAGGATAAAGTACTTTAAAATATAATTTTACAAAAAACTTTTCATTACCTTTTTTTGTGTTCCTCAAGGTACTTAATTAGAATATTAAATTTGATCAAAATTGGTTTAGTCATTTTCAAAATATTTAAAAAAACTAAAAAAATACTGAAATGAAGTACTAATGTTTGTCCGAGGATATGTACCAAAAACTAATCAGCGCTTCATTTTTCTAAAATAATGGTAGGTTTTAAATTTCATTTCAATTGGTGCAACGGTGTCGAAAAAATCGTGGACCAAACAAACGATAACATACATCCGCACGCACTAAATGAAAAAATCGCACTTTTTGGCCTCTCGACGAGACCCCATGTAATTTTTGGCGAAACCGTCACGTGCTAAAATTCAACCTAATTGAATGATACAATTTGTGACTTTAATTGAGTTCATGGGTTCCGTAGTTTTTACCTGAGGACCCTTTGAAGTCGCGCTTGCCGCGAGACCGATTACAATACTTTACTCATGCTTCGCATTGGATAAAGTAAAAAATTAATTCTGTGTTAGTACCAAATCCAATTCTTCAACGCTAAACCCAACTCCTAACTCCCTCTTGCCGTAAATGGAACGTAACGTACTAGACCATCAGCGAACTTTCGGACATAGCAAAGATGAGATGGCAGATAGCAGAGAAACAATTTCCGGAATATCAGACTCTCTTTTGCGGCCTGAGGCCATAGAACATACAACATGGTCCATCCAATCTCGTGCGCTATAAATCTCTTCGTTAAGGAAGAGAGAGAGAGGAAAAAAAACTATTTCAATTGAGAAAACAAATCCACTAGCTTCTTGATCGTTTCGATAAATAAAACGGTGCAACAAATTTGCAATGACGACACAACAGGGCCATGAATATGCGAAAGGTGTCTGTCTTCTGCTCCTGCTGCATTATGGATCCCGGGCATTAAATGATGATGACATCCGAAGCTGATAGCCATCAAAATTCCACCTTTTTTATTTCCTCTTCTCTCCTTTCGCTCTTTTTATTATATCAGTCTTCATATTTTAAATCCACATTCTTTTAATTGTCTTTCGAATTAATTCCATTCAACCGAATTGTTTTGAAATTTGATGATTAGCCATTTCTATTCGCTCTTTTGTTTAAAAATGAATTACTCTCATTATTTTCTGACACTTTTATTATTGTTCCGTGCTATTTCAAGTTAATCGTTCTGCGTGTTTTCAATTTGAGATAAATAAGAATCGAAGAACATCTTAAAGCAGAAAGAAAGACAGAGATAGAAACAGTACAAGGGAACAAAGAAACTGTTGAAAATTTTTTATTTATTTATTTTTCGTAGATTCGTATATATATTTTTAATTTTATGAATTTCAAAACAAACACGGACACTATAGGCCATTTAGCTACTTGGAATCTGGTACGTGTTGTGTTCGTAATTTTTTTCATGGGCTAGTAATGTTAGTGGAGGAGTCGAATTTTAGCCAGACATATGTTTATTATTTTTCCGAGTTCTCATTGTTTAAATATAAATTTAAAATCTGACCCCCGGGGTAGAGACAAAATTTAAAAAATAAATAGTATAGTAAAACGGCTTATGGCTAGAAAGGCCGAAGAGCCAAAAAAAAAATATATAATTTTTTTGAAATTTTACGAAAAAAATATTAATTAATGTGCCACGTCCCTATGAATTTTCAATTAAAATTTTTAATTAAAACATTCTATAGTTTTTCACGGCTTTAATTATCATAATTAGATTTATAATTTCATTATTGATTGTCCAACCAGAAAAGTTTATTTGATAGAGTTTTTCTTTAGGAGACGGACTGGTATAAATATGCAATTGGATGTTGATGAAAGCAGTCCGCGGTGGTTGTAAAAAATAAGACTATAGAGGTTTTATTATTTTACATTTATTTGTTAAACCGACGTTTCGGAGATTTATTCTCTCCTTCTTCAGGGTAACAAAAAGTCAATGAAAGTAGTTGAAGAAGGAGAGAATAAATCTCCGAAACGTCGGTTTAACAAATAAATGTAAAATAATAAAACCTCTATAGTCTTATTTTTTACAACCACCGTGGACTGCTTTCATCAACATCCAATTGCAGAAAAGTTTATTTTTTACGTAGTGAAGTTTTGAATATTTGAGGTGTATTTTACCTGAAATGCATTTCTACTTCTTTTTTAGTCTTATGCTTTACAGTCTCGAACGTAGGCATATTCTAAACTTTACTTTTATCCAATGTCGACTAGTAGGTATCATTTTTAACCGACTTCAAAAAAGGAGGAGGTTCTCTATTCGACTGATTTTTTTTTTTTTTGTGTCTATGTTACCTCATATCTCCGCCAATTGTTAGCCGATTTTGAATTTTTTTTTGCATTGGGTTCAGTCTAGCTTCCGATTGGTCCCATTTTTTTTTTATTGGTATTAGACCTTTTTTATTAGGTTTGTTCAGGCCTAACTTGTTGTTTATGAACCGATTCTTTTTTATTGCTCATTCAAATTTGAATGAGTCCAGTAGCAGAATATCTACTACAAGTTATCAATTATGAAGGACGAGGCTTGAAATATAATGAAATGTTTAATTTTCATTCATTAAACATATACATTTTTCGCTATGGATAAAGTAAAAAATTATAGTGAATTTAAAATCTCAAAATTTCTCAATTATCCAATCCTATATTTCTCAATAATTGTTAGTTTTATCAAATTATCTTTTATTTAATAACATGTTAAGCATTTTATTCCGAACAAAATGACACCTTAATTTTGAAAATCGGTTGACAATTAATTGAGTTATAATGGTATTTTATTTTAATTTTTAGGTTAGTCATTCTTAATTGGTTGAGATGAAATCAGCCATCATCAAAATTCTATCACAAGCATTCAATTTGAAATTGAATTTAGTACCATAACTTTTCACTAGTGCCATCTTACATCGAATTTTTCAACTCTATTCTCTAATTAATAATGGAAATTCAAACTTTTGAATCGCTGATCTGCTTGATTTTATTTAATATCTTAAGAATAACTCAACCATTAAAAATATCACCATAACTCATTTAATAATTAACCGATTTGCAAAAAATAAGGTGTCATATCTATATATATATAAAATTAAGGTTTTGTCTGTACATTGGTCCAAATCACGCCAAATTTTGGTTGCACACGTTTCAAGCAAAGTTATGAACGAAAACACCCTCAACAAAATTCCTGTCTGTATGTCTGTCTGTATGTCTGTCCGTTTCAGTGGTTTCCGCGAAAAGTTGCTCACGATTCACGTCAAAACGGCTGAAGGGATTATTATGTGTGTTATTGCGTGCCCCCTGGCTAGCAAGAGGGCTGCCGAAGGCGAGCCTTGCAGCTAGTTGTTTATAAATAAATTATTAATATTTTTTTTAATATAAAGTAGTTTAATAAAGTAACAATTATTTATAAATAAAGAATTACAAATTGACATTTTCGCAATTTTAAAATTTTTTTTGCCTGTATTCAATGTAATTTTTTCCTTTATTTGCAACAAGTTTTATGAAGATAATAATTCGTTTAAAATAGTTATATGTTTATTTTCATCAAGCAGAGTTTTAATCTTAAAAAAATTATTTCTTCGGGATTTTTAATATTTTTTAAAAGTTTATTCGTAAAATAATTAAAATCGTACTATGTAGAAATGTCATATAACCAAAATTAATTTTTGAGATCTTCAATGGTCATTTTTTTTGTAAATATTTAGCTAAGCTCCGCAAAGAAACTTGGCGCATGAGTGATCTTTTAAAAGCAATTCGTTTTCATGTAGGTCCGAAATTGGTGCCAGGATTTTCTTATGTGCGGGCGGGGGGGGGGGGGGGCTCGGAAATTTTATGAGAGCGAAGAACTCTGAATTACCCTAACAAATCACTTTCAGAACATTAAAACAAATTTGTTGTTGTATAGCAAAAAGAAAATTAAAAGACAAAATTTTTTAAATTTTATAATTTTTTTAAAGTCTAGTATTTTAATACTTTAATCCCCCTCCCCCAATGGCCGGTTAGTTATTTTCAGAATACTAACTAAAAAAATGTTATTTTTATAATATGTGTGGCCCGGATTTACTCTCGATCAGTTTAAGCATCGGGTTAAACTCCAACCAATTTAAATCTCGTGATTGGATTTAACGAAATGGCTAAAAGAAACAGAATAGACCTAGATGCCTGTTTAAAATGATTGTTATTTTTTCGGTTTGAATCACAATTGGTAATTGAAAACATCATTTAAAATAGTTTATGGATTTTTAAGTGAGAAAATAGAACTAGAAAAGAGTTTTTTTTAATTTCCTTATAATCGTGCAGTTTAAAATAACAATTATTATTTAACATTCTGGAATTTCGTTAGGAATAATATATTATAGAAGATTAAACATTATGGAGTACTTTGAGTTTAAGGAGATGGCAAGTTTTAAGATAAGACCTCAACTTTTCTTATGGGAAAAGTGATATATCCATTTTGAGCTCTATAAATATGTATAAAGATATCCCTTTCCATTACATAACTTATGCAATTATAGAATCTCAAATTGAGTTATCGTGCATAACTGATGTGCTGAGTATGTTTTTCAATTCCAGTAGACTAAGCGATTTTATGGTCCGTTGAAAGAAGCGTATGCTTTACCAAGTTCATGATGTGAAATAATGGCCTGGGAATTGTACGATCTGAAAATATGGAGCCCTCGCTTCGAGAAGGGAAAATAAAAATAGGCCTAGAATTTTCCAAATACAATAATCTTTTGTTTACTTTATTTGCCTGTTAAAATCACTCGGTCATATTGATCTCTAACGTTAAGAAACAGTAAATAGATGACCATTTAAAACACACCCTATTGGTGTTCCAGAATATATGTTCCTATGTATTAATAGTCTTATTTTCAAAAAATACAATATTAGTTATTTTCTCGACACACCTAATTAAATCAATGGAAATAATTTTTTTACTCATTAAAAAAATACACAGGCTAGTCAAGACTATATCCGCGGCCGCCATTGAGACAGGCTTAATTAAATAGGTTTAGGAAAATTCGCCGACGATAATTTATCGAAACAATTCATCGACTGGGCAATTCACTACTAGACAATTGACTGATGCCCTATTGGTCGACGATCAGTTCATTGACAACAATTCATCGAAAGCAATTCATTGCCCAGTCGATGAATTGTTTTCGATAAATTATCCTCGATGAATTGTCGTCGATGAATTTTCTGATCCCCTGCACAAACGCCCTCCCCAGAGCAACTAAATTTCCACCTTAAGCTAGATATGAACTAGAAGAAGTATAGTAAACTTTTTGTTGAAATCCAATAAATGGAAGTATCCCTTTACTCTTAGCTTTTTTGGCTTTTTGAAATTTTTCTAAATACATTTGATTAAGGATCCTGAAAACTCCAAAAAAGCTAAGAGTAAAGGGATACTTCCAGTTGTTAGGTTTCAACAAAAAGTTTGCTGTATACTTCTTCTAGTCCATATCTAGCTTAAGGTTCAAATTTAGTTGCTCTGCCACTTATCATTGCTAAGGGGAGGGCATTTGTGCAGACAAGCATCGGGCAATAAATTTTTGGTCTGTTTTTTGACTCACAGGACCACAAAATCAGGGTTTTTTTCTAAATCTGAATTCTTTTGGTGAAAATCATTAACTACTTTGACAACCCACTAACGGTGAAGAACAAAATTTCTACCATACGAATAAATCTTATGTTTCCTATATTTGATTCAATCGCGAATCGAATGAAGGTAATTTTTGTCAAATATTAAGTGAAAATAATATCTGAACTTATATATTTCTAACTTGAAATAATGAAGTTATAATTTTCTCATTAATATATTAAAGAATAATTAACACATTAATGAGAATTGTTTTGATCGCGATTTTTGAACAAGATATATACCGCGAGACTACTGCTGGTTGAAGCTATTGGAGTCTGCTGAGTCTTAAATCTGGGCCAAGAGAGAATGAAAAAATATATGATCCATTTAGCTATAATCTAACATTATTGCGTTTAGCCCGCATGACACTTGGATGAATCACCTATATATCTTTTTCAAAAGCGCGATCAAAACAATTCTTATTGATGTGTTAATTATTCTTTAATATATTAATGAGAAAAAAATAATTTACCATACGAATGTTTGTTATTCACCGTCGGCGAGCGCTCCTCGTTGCCAATATAATGTAGGGGTTGAACTTAAATTGATAATTCTATATACCTTGAATAGCATTTAATTGAAAAGTTTTTATTTTACCGAGAGTGGCAAAGTTGAATCATAAAGAGAAACAAAGAGGTTGTCCTCTGCTTGATGCAAATAAACATACACACATAATTATTTATATTTGATATATTAGTTTTTATGTTTATTTGCATCAAGCAGAGGATTTATCTCTTTGTTTCTCTTTATGGTTACTCTTATCAAATTTCGCTAATCTTTTAAGGATGTTGTTTTTTTTACCTAGAAGTGATAAAGGGAAAGTAAAGTATTATTACTTTGGAGTTAGAAGCCCTCAAAGTGTGAATTCTTCGAGAGAGAAATGTAATCATATAATGATATTTATGTAAGTAAAAGTAATATAAAAAGCTTGACACAATATGAAGCAATTATTTCCTCTCTCAAGCATCAATGCTTTGTTTGTAGTATTATTTTTTTTTTTATTTGTTTTTCTTTAAAAAGAGCCAAAAATAATCCTCTGAAATGCTCTTAAAGTCATAATAAACCGCCCATCACTTGTTTACTTTACCTAATATTCTTCTTTTTTTTTCTTATTTATCTAGCGCCAAAATAAAAAATAAAAAAAACTTGGCGCCACTGAGAAGAAAAGTTTATGTTCTATTATATATATGAAATAAAAATACAAATAAAACCTGACAAACGAGTTGCTTTAAGGATCTTTCCACAACAAACAACACACGCGACTGATGCTGATACTATCGGTGAGAAAATCGTTAAAAAATACACTTGTTTAGTTTAAATGTTAATTGTATATTGAAGTGGGAACAAGTGCAAAAAAACTTCTGAATTTAATTAAAATAAAATAATTTATTGTTTGTATAAAAGGAAAAAAATAGATGTCATTTTTTCACTTACCTTCATTTTACTTCCACTAGCATAATAATGATATTAGATATGATATATGCTATAGTATTACATTGATAATCCGAGGTCTTTGAGGGTTTCTATCCCCAACGTTATTAAAGCTATTTCCACTTTGTAAAATGAAACGATATCTTTATTGGATGGGTATCGAATTTAACGAGTAAAATATTATTCCGATTGAAATTAAGATAGATGAAAAAAAGCATTTTGAAGAATTTGTAAAACGTCTATATATGTGTAATGATAAGTTATATAGGAATGAAATTTTAAATTTAAATTGGGTATCGACTAGAAGAAATACAAGAAGATTATAGTTCAAATTGATCCATCCCCTTTACTTTGTCTTTTTGGCTTTCCGGGGGGTGGAATGATTTGAAAGTGATGGATAATAATTGATGGATCAAGTTCTAAGGCTGTAAGGGAAACTCATGTGGTACACTCACAATTACTTTTACTGTTTTATTTTAATGTGGTATTTATCATCTTAGTAAAAAGAGTAATTTTGATAGGGTCGAAAATAGAAAGTATTTTTTTTATCTTATCGTGTAAGGATTCTCTGTAAATTTCTTCTTAAGGAGGTTCGGGACAGCAGCTCTATCTGGTTGATCTACGAAAAAATCTTTTGTATTTCTGCAGAGTGACAACTTTTGCCTACTAAATTTTTTAATAAAAAAAATGTTAATAATTAGGTTAATTTCGAATAAAAATCTTTATTTTGATAATATTAATAAAAAGAATATTGAGATAAATTTTTTCTCATTATAAAAACATAATTATTATTTATTTAACACAAAAACGATTTCAAGAAATAGAGTTGGAATTCTACACTAGTGCTTTTGTTATACTCTGTTGGTTGCAAATAAGACTTTATTTTTACATTTATAAATAACTAATTAGCTAGAATGTCAAATCTATTAAAAAATGTATCATTCGATTCATAAAAGTTGAATTATTGATCTCTATAAATTCGTTGAAAATGGTATAATTTGTATAGAAGATATAGATAGCACTTTTAAAAGCTCGGTCCATATTAAAAGGACAATTTTCATTAATTTATTTCTCGGTAATGGGACAGACGATCAACTTCAAATTTCGGGAATAAATATTTAATACATCAATGATTCGATGGTAAAAATTTGAGAATTTTCTTATAAAAATGACAAAGAGTCCCGAACCCCCTTAAGTAGAACTAGGTTAATAAATGATTAGTAAATACTGTATATAAAAATTATATATAAAAAATGTGGGGTTTTTCAGGAATAAGTTGGCTTTAAGAGCTCAACCAAATGACGTTAAAATCGAAATAGCCCTGAAAATCAAACACTCCATCAATAGACCTTTGAACAAAAATAATAAAATACCCGTTTTATTCTTGTGAAACCCCATATTTTTTATATATTTACTATTCATTTATTAATAATGTTTCACTTAAAACCTACACCGCTTTCCTTAAAGGTATAAGAACTAAGTTAAATGTGTTTAATTTAATTCACTTTGTGTGAGGGCCTGAAAGTGTTTGTTTTTAGGTGGATGTTTGTATCTTAAGAAGTAGTTTAAGTTAAAATTATAAAAAATGCCATCTCCTTATCAATGAAAAATAAGAACCAATTTGATATCTCATTATTTTAGAAGATATAAAGTACGGAACCCTGGAGTATGTAGCCCGATTCGCACTGGCTGGTTAATTTCCATGATTTGGAAAATTTTTCAAAAACTTTTTATTAAGGGCTCATGTGCACGAAATTTGAAAAATATTAAAGATATATAACTCATTCAGTTTTCAACTCATAGGGATAAACATTTGAATGAATTATTTGTTGTAATCTATTTGTCTCATATGGGACCGCAAAGAGATGGTGAATCTTTTAATATCTAATATTAGGTACTTTAGGGAAGGTTTAGTCGGTTGTTATTCCATTGGGCTACAAATAGATTGAAACGGGGTATTATATATTTATAATGATGAGGATTTCACATTGACATCTGAAATTAAATTTAGTAATTGATTTCTGTTCTAATCGAACAGTTTGATTTAATATTATCAGCAGTTATAATATAAATTGCAAATTATAAATAGAATCATTGATCCCGAAATTGAACTTGATGTCGATTTAAACTTAGTCCGCAGGATGAATGGTACGAGAATGAACCAAATGTCCAAATGCCAGACAATGACTTGAAATCCCTAGAGCCGAGGAGAAGAGGAAGACATTTTAGAGGCTAGCTTAGAGTCTAAGATACCCGTGGATGAGATTCTTGAACTACTTAAGGTTGTTGGTTGCAGGAAACCAAGATGTTCCAGTCTTTAGAAGTTATAGGTATTGTGTTGTCTCGGTTCTTAAATAAATCTTTATTCCTCGGCATGCTTAGAGACACAAATCGTCGGTGGCTAGGTCCTTCAAACATCAATACAAATTAACTACAACAATTTAAAATTTAACAAATAATAATAATAAAAAAAACGGCTACTGTGGGTCAGTAGTCAGAGTGTCGGGCGTCAGCTGTCCTGAAGTACACTGGTTCGAGACTGTGTCTCGGCAGATATTTGAAGGCGACTCCTCTTGGAAAGCAATGGCAAACTACCAAGAATATAATTGTCTAGTGTACCTCTCCAAAATAGCCGTTCGGAACCGGCGTTAAAACGTAGGTCTCGTATACCTGCGTAAAACACTCAGCACAGGTATATGTGGAGAGATGCCGAAACGTCAGGGAGACCTGATATGGCACTTAAAGAAAAATAATAAAATGAAAAAAATAGAAATATATGCAAATAACATGGGCATATATTTCCATCAAAAGACATAAAGTAATTTAAAAATTTCGCACAAAAACCCATTACCAGGAGCAAACGACACTTTAGCCATCTCGGCATATGTCATAATCATAAGTTGTTAAGGAAACCTGGTTAAAACCTTAACAAGGATGGTATGACCTCTCTCTAACTCAGCTCATATCTGCTTGCGAGAACTAAATAAAATTCTTTACAACTCTAGGGGCGACATAAGGACTTGACAAAATTTATAATTGATTTTATCATCAGGGGCAGAGCACTATAATCCCAAGTGGTAATAGATAGACTGTTCCTCAAATCAATGCCAAATCCTACAAATGAATGCAAACCTACATTAATATCTGGATTAATTAACTCGATATGTTGCTCAAATTTTGTTTAATATACTTCTACAATTTACTATCTCTTATCAAATTTGAGAGCGAATGGGTGTTGAGCCTTCGAAAAATCCTACAAATCCTACAAATGAATGCAAACCTACTTTAATATCTGGATTAACTAACTCGATATGTTTCTCAAATTTTATTTAATATACTTCTACAATGTACTACCTCTTATCAAATTTGAGAGCGAATGGGTGTTGAGCCTTCGAAAATCCTACAAATCCTACAAATGAATGCAAACCTACATTAATATCTGGATTAACTAACTCGATATGTTGCTCAAATTTTATTTAATATACTTCTACAATGTACTATCTCTTATCAAATTTGAGAGCGGATGGGTGTTGAGCCTTCGAAAATCGTTTGTTTCTTACAGATGAAGCTTTAGAGGGGATCATTGACTTTAACTGGACAGAATAAATTATTTTTAGCATTAGGGATTACTTATAACTTAATATTTAAATTTAACCAAATATTTTTCCATTCATAAATATTTGGAAACTTTTAATGAATTACATATCCTTTTATTGATTAAATAATTGCCATGAAGTCTTGGCCATTTTAATAATTATTTTCTAATTGTCTCAATATAAAGAAACTATTAATTTTCTCTTAGTATTTGACTGAATATGAATATAATAGTTGTTCGCAATTCACCGTTCGCTATGATAGATGGAGATAGAAATATTTTTAAATATCAATGAAAAATGGAAACTATTCCCAGAATTAATATTTACAAAAGCAAAAAAAAACATTTTTCAATAAGTGACTAGATGAAAAAGAATATGTACACATAAAAGATATCCATGGGCATATTTGATAATATAGAACGTCATAAGAGAAAACTTTTTGAGCAAATTCATAACATTTATTGTTTGTTCTATAACAATAAAACGAAAAATATAGAAAAATGTTTATTTCACAAGAATTGAATTTTGAAGCAAATTCACCTCTCCCTCCCCGAGAACTAAATTAAAACAATTTTTAGCTCTGGCAAAAGTTGAAATCAAAATACTTTCCCTTTCGACTGAATAATGAAACATTTTATTATACAGTTTTGTTAGTTCTCTATGGTTCACTCGTGAACATGGAAATGCCTAGAAATATTCATGCAACAGTTGATTTAAACAAGTAATATCTCAACATTTCATCCCGTATCAAATATTATATCGCAAATATTTTGAATTTCTAAACATCCCCTTTAAGAGAGTCCAATATTTTGGGTAAAAACATCTTAGTCATGTTTTTCTTTTTCACGAACTCTGGCTTTAAAATAAAACTAAAGATTTGAGCATCTTTTTTTTGAAAATAGTTGGAACGTTTTTCAAAAAATCACCTCAGGTTAAAATTAACCAATGTTTATTAAAAGAGAAACAATTTAATTTTTAGGTCAAATTCTAAGATTTTAGTAGAAATATTATTAAATTCCGATATCATAAGGGATTCATCCTCTCAGGAGTTAAACCTGAGAACTAACATACTTTCCGGTCAGTGAAGTTTTTAGGACAAATTCTAAGATTTTAGAAGAAATATTATTAAATTGCGATATCAGAGGGGATTCATCCCCTCAGGAGTCTAGTTCTCAGGTTCGACTCCTGAGGGATGAATCCACTCTGATATCGCAATTTAATAATATTTCTACTAAAATCTTAGAATTTGTCCTAAAAATTAAATTCTAACTTTAATCTTTAATTTCTTTTTTTAGGTATAAGTAATTAAAATATATTTCAAATAAATTACCAAATAATATATCACCTTTGTCTATTCGAAAACTTTGAAGTTTTGGAAGTTAAATGTAGTTGTTATGCTTATAATACTTCTTATAATTGGTTGCTGTCTAAGCTTTAAGATATTATGTTATAAAAAAATTTTTGGCTCCAAAATACTTTTCTTTGCTGTTAATTTGGTGAGTGGGAGTCGGGTTAG
Organism: Forficula auricularia; assembly: GCA_024734495.1. Taxonomy (NCBI): domain Eukaryota; kingdom Metazoa; phylum Arthropoda; class Insecta; order Dermaptera; family Forficulidae; genus Forficula; species Forficula auricularia. The sequence continues at coordinate 1,040,938 of JALMQS010000697.1, read as the reverse complement.
CTGAGCTGGCTAATGCGCTGGCCCTGCTTCAGCATCGATGATGACGATGTTGGAGCGGGAAGCCGGGGTTCGATCCTGGCTAGCATATAAAATTTCTACCGGCTAAAACTCGGTTCCCCCACTAACCCTACTAACACTTTACTGATGTGCTGTCTAAATGGGCTTTGTTCTCGGTGACAATAAATAAGAAAAATTGGTTAGTATTCTCTACATAGCAAATGTTTAAGAAATTTCCTTGATAAATTTTCCTTTCCTGTGGCATCTCTAATTTTCACCATTCTTTGAAATTTGATGACCGGAGTAGGATTTGATTCTAATTCAATGAACTGACAAAGTCGAGTTCAACAAGCATGCTAATTCCAATTATATGTCTACTACAGAAATTGTTTGAGACTGCCTAAATACTATTCTGTTGAAACTATTCATTTTCAAAAAATTGTTTAGTTTTAAAGGTATTTAACATGACCGGTCCAGGCAAAATTGACCAAATATTAATTTTAAATAAAAGTTTCTCAAGACGATTCTCCTGTTTTCTCCTTAAAGTTTGGAGCATCTCCAATCAGTTGTATTTGGCTTAATAAGCCAGTACTAGATATTTTTTGATGCTCTTACGATTCGAATATTAGAGCTCTAAATTTTGCTTAAGTTTCGAGATATTCTGAGATCGAATACCCAAGGTAATAATTGTATAATAATCTAAAATATTGTTCCACGTCTGTCACTATAAATAATGCAATGTATCTTTAAGAACCATATGCGTAACTAGCTAAGTAATCAACCTGCATAAATTAGATCTTCAAATTTTAGTGTTTCCTTCATGCCGAATTTAATTTAGCGTTAGCTTGTCAATATTCACTCATATTCATATTCACTCTTAAATAATAAATATAGTACTCTACTTGTTATAAATGAAGAATGTTAAAGATTTAATGGGTGGATATAATTACAACCGAGTAAGTACCTGAAAAAAATTAGAACAATGTGGGGAAAAATCTGATGAAAAAGAAGAAATCAAATGAAAGGGCACATCCCCTTAAAATAGTGAGGATTGTTCTAGGAATTTTAGAGAAGTGAAAGAGTTGGCATCGATATATAATAGTTAAGTGTCTGCCGGTGGTTGCGACAAACCAGTCTTGGGACTGTATATTAGGGTGGAGCGAAAAAAAATTTACTTTTTGTATGTAATAGCAACCAAAAGTGTAACTGATATCTGGTTGTTGTTACATAAAATTTGAGACCATACCAAGCTTTCAAGTTATAAAAAAAAATTTTTGATAACTGACACCATTCTTTCTGATACCTATGTAAAATGACCTCCCGAATCCGAATATGATTTCCGTTTTCCCCCATCACCCACCGTTTTCTGGGAACACCCCCCATGTTTATTTCTTTTCAATAATTTTATGGCCATGAATTTGATTTGGATAGGGGAAAAGGATTATTTTAACCGTTAAATTTCTTCTTATAGAGCTTAATGTTGCTTTTGAGAATAAAGATAATGTTTAATTCATTTTTTCTATTAAGTATAATATACAGAAAATCAAGGTAATTGTCCTTATAATTTCCGGTAGAGCCTTGAAGACGTAACTTTTATGAAAAAACAAAAACAGTATATTAAATAGCCGCTTGATACACAACTTTCTTTCGCTATTACAGATTGCAAATCCAAAAATTTAAAAAATCACTTCATATTTCGCTCTACTGTATGCATGTCATGATCACTTGGTGAAACACGTCAAATCGTGTAATCGCCATTATATGTATTTCAGTAAAAATGTTCCAGAATATGACAATAATATTACAATGATATTATTGTATTATAATAATGCGAATACTACTCTGCAATAATCCGGCACTATTACATAATATTAACTAGCCCTAGGTGTTTTCTCAAAGTGTATTTTCGTTGGAGGGTTGGTAAATGGTGGGCAGTTTTTTGTAGTGTTCATGGTTTTAATCATTTTTGTTACTTTGTATTTCTATTTTCGGGTGGCGTTTGTTATTTTCATACATATTAATGAAACCCCAAATTGGAAAAAGTCCATTCTTATTTCTGCAATATTACAATAATATTATTTTAATAATATGTTGAGTTAATATGTAATAGTGCCGAAATATTGCAGAGTAGTATTCCAGCATTATTACAATAATATCATTGTAATATTATTATTATTATAATTAAACTCCACCGCATCCATATTATTTATTGAATTAAGTACAATATGTTAGAAGGTATTTGGACGGGAAAGTAGAAAATCAAACAATTCTCATTGATTTGGGCAACGTTTTGCCAATTTTATTTCGACTTTATCATGGCATCTCAATGATTATAATTTAATTATAAGATGTAAGCAGATATGCATATATTTCAGAATTAACTCACTTGTCCCTGATTCTTTTTACAGTATATTTTGACTAATTCTTTTGTCTTTGGCTCTCTATATATGGCCTGAATAATTATATAAATAGATATGCATATATTTCAGAATTAACTCACTTGTCCCTGATTCTTTTTACAGTATATTTGATTAATTCTTTTGTCTTTGGCTCTCTATATGGCCTGAATAATTATTTAATTTATATACTTGCGTAGCTTTTATGATTGGACTATTGTTAATATTTATTCAATTTTTTTTAAGTTTCGTATGTATAAATTAAATAATTATTCAGGCCATATATAGAGAGTCAAAGACAAAAGAATTAGTCTAAATATAATGTAAAAAGAATCAGGGACAATTGAAATATATGTGCATATCTGTTTATAACTTATAATTAAATTATAATCATTGAGACGCCTGATGAAGCCGAAATAAAATTGGCGAAACGTTGCCCGAATCGATGAGAATTGTATTGATTTTACTACTTTCTCGACCAAATACCTGATAACATACTTAATTCATTATTAAATTGAAACTTTTTTTGCCGAGAGTAGCAAAATTTTTTTATAAGGAGACAATAAAAGAGTGTGTCTTCTGCTGGAATTATAAATTTTTTTACCTATAACGAGACTATAGTTTCGAGGGCTTTGCCCACTCTTCATCAGTCTATTACAATGGATTCACAGGAATTAATTTGTGAATGTACTGTAGAATGATGAAGAAGGCAAAGCCCCTCAGCTTATAGTCTCGTTATAAATAAATAAAATTTATAATTTCAACGAAGACACACTCTTTTATTGTCTCCTTCAATTAATTCATACTATATATATTTGTCTAGATTAATTTGCCGCAACGCTGACGTAATGCTGCCGAGAGAGAGCGCAATCGGTATATTGCGGCAAATTTGAAATATAATCGTAATCCGGACTCAAATTTCGAAATGAAAGACTCCAATTGATTTTAAATTAAGAAACATTAAATATATTGATAATTATTACCACCCCCCCCCCCCCTTCACCACTCAAAAATTAAATATTCAATTCTCTTTTCTTTGCGCACAGAAAAAGAAATCAATCACATCTTATTTGATTTATATATTATTTGTTTATTTTTTAATAATTTGCCACTTTTTTATAATTTTTTACAAATCTAAATTTTGTTATTCTTATTTTTTGATTTTTACAAAATTAAACGACACGCATGCCCATATGAGTTTCTCATTGCAATTCTGGAGCAGCCTGTCATACAAACAACACCTGATCTCTTTAAATATTTGGAGCCTTATATCGATTATCAATCCCAAATTTAAAAAAAATGATATAATATAATTCTCCTCCTCACACGATCCCACTTATTTAAATAAATTTATTTCCACACAAAAAATATCACAATGCTGTAGATTATAGAAATAAAATACTTCCAGATTCATATCTAGAGCCTCATTTCTGTAGCTGTGTCAGGACGAAAATGAGGCGAAACTTTTAAGAGACTATGTATTTTCGGGAGTTTACAGGTATACATTTGGAGTGTGGTTTTTTAAGGGGAATAAAATTTTTGGACCGAGACGCCGCCCGCCAGGGCACCAGCCCGAAGGGCCGAGCTTCGAGGGCGTGCCGAAGGCACTCACGAAAAGCTCGTTATTATCATATTTAAGGAATATTTTTCTGAAATATATTGATATTAGACGTGTTTCACCAAGTGACCACGATATATACATATATATATACGATAATCATTACTTCATTTGAAATATCGATCTAAGATCTTTTTCAATGCCAGGGTCATCATGTAGGAATATGGAAACAAACCTTTAATGCTTGTACGTGTTTATAAAAAGAAACGATTCGTAATTTAAGAGGAATGGAATGTGTGGATGTGATTCACCGGGTGCAGATGTCTAATTAAAAATAAATTGGAGGAGGTTCCCGTAAAAAAAAAAAGTGGGGAGCTTGGCTGGTTCTCTGCGAATCCACTAAACATGCAAATTCATAAGTTGTCTCCTGAGGGCGGTGACCGAATCCATCTATGAATCAGCCTAGAGGAGTTTCCACGACCATTCCTTCATGCATTTGCCTATAAATATCCATTTCCCTCATTAGAGTGTGAGTATTTGAGTCAAGTTCAGCTGGCTCAAGTCCTTAAGTGACGTTTGACGACCTGACAGGTGATCTATTTGCCCGACCCACTTTTAAACGATTCCGTATTAAATGTTTTTTCATTTTATTTTTATTTCATTTATTTATTTTTATATATATTCCATGAGAAATAAAAATTAGATCTTTTAATATAAAATATACTCCTGTACTTAGAAAAAGATTCTAATTAGAATAAATGGATGATATACCTACCAACATATAGAACATAAATTTCACATTCTTTATTTGGGTAATAAATTCACTTCGTGTAATCTAAACGAAAAATCTTTTTGTTATATATAAAAAAATCTCTAATATATTACTATTTTAATAAATTTTCCCTGATATTTATTAAATTGTTTTTCTCGCATTGAGAAAACAGTGGAAAAATACGTATGGAATGTAAATAAATTTAACACCGTTTTTTAATGGTAGGGATACAAAACGGTTCAATACCAGTAAATAATAATTGATTATTGCATCCAGAGAAAAGAAAGATGATGGAATATAGGTGTTGATTTGGAATTTTTAATGTATTTGTATACGCTTTCTTGAATGCTTAACTCCAGTTCGGAATAATCGGAAACAGATAAGTTTTAAAAACCTATATAACCCGTATAGCACAGAGACCAAAATAAAACCCAAATGCAACTTTTTTGAATGGTTGAATTATAGTCTTTATATAGTTTTAATTAGGTTGAATTATGGTTTCTAAACGGTAGTTATGTCTCGTTTTTTCCGTTTTGCAACTGTTGTATTATCGTTAAATTATAGTCGCAAAGATTATAATGCAACCGTTACAAAAAAGGTTGTCGCCAACATTTTTGTCACCGATTTGCAACTATATATATATATATAATGTTGATTATTGTTTTTTATTAAAGAATTGTGTAATTATTCATTATATTAATCAAATCAAAGAAATATAAAATTATAAATAAACAGTTTCAAATCGGTGACAACCTTTTTGTAACGGTTGCATTATAATCTTTGCGACTATAATTTAACGATAATACAACAGTTGCAAAACGGAAAAAACGAGACATAACCACCGTTTAGAAAACTAATTAAAACTATATAAAAACTATAATTCAACCATTCAAAAAAGTTGCATTTGGAGTTTTTGTTTTGGTCTCTATGCTATACGGGAAGGATGTGAACTTTAAGTCAAAGCAACTTATTTGACACCTACTCCGAAATCTATAATGAAATTCCCGTCCTCCGAATTTGACAATCTCCAATCTTTTAAGTTCTGGTTTTAAAAATACCTTGGTCTTCAACCTGTAGAATGTTCTTGCACTTCTTTTTAAAACACCGCTGTAGGATTTGACTTATATAAATGCTTCAACTTTGTGTTCCCTTACTACAGTCGACTCTCGATAATTCGAATTTTTCGATAATTGGAACTCTTCAGCTGTTAACTTCGGTAAATAGAAAAAATGCTGTGTATTTTGATACGCTCGATAACTCGAAATGTTTTCATAACAAGAGGGGAAGAGAACGTTCTATAATTTGAACTAGGCCACTTCCCTCTTTATAATTCGAATTTTTTCCTAGCAATTTTTACTCCTCATTTTTTTTTATTAATAATTAGGTATGTTATTATCTATTGCAATGTTAATACATAATATATATTTTTTTTGTTCTTTTTTGTGCTTTTTATTAATTTTACTTTTTTACTTGAGGCTTAAGGAGGTTCTTTCGCGACAATCCACACAAAAAGTTTTAGTCTCGTAACCACTCTATAAATATGAAGGGATCTAAAATTTTAGGGTATGTTTTTTTAACCTGACTGTCCACTCACACTACGAAATTTCTATATGGTCACACACATACTGTATGCTTCGTTTCCAAGCCATTGTGTTTATATCCCCTCCACTAAAAATAATCTCCCAAATATGTTATTTTTTGTTTTTATCAAAACTACGTGGTAAATAATTTCAATTTTTTTTAAGTTACTCCAAATATATTATTTTAACAAATGTTAGTTTTTCATCAAGATGGTGAAAGTCCTTCAATGAAAAAAAAAATAATTATCATATCCCCACCCTTTCCTTATCTACTCTATGTTAAAAATGACATTTTTAATTGCAATTATTTCATGTTTGGTGTGGTAAATCATCTTCAAATTTTAACAGTATGTGTATTATGCTTTTAATGACTTATATTCCAAGTTTCAAAAACTTCTTGAATTTTTGTATTTGTGAAAGAACTACCTTAATATAAAATTCATGTAAGCTCATCCATATTTTCAAAAATATAATAAAAACTCATACTAATTCGAATATTTTTTCTTTCCTCTTGACAATTCAAACTTCTTGATAATTCGAAGTATCGGTAATTCGAATTTTTCTTGTAGTCCATTGGATTTCGAATTATCGAGAGTCGACTGTACCTCACAAATATCTTCTAAACCGATTCAAACATTCAAGTTTTTCGACCTCATCTTTTTTCAGTCATTCCTGACTTTTAGATACCGGAACGACATGGTGATTGTGTAGGAAAATATATTTAAATTTTTGAAAAGATTATTAAATTTGTCACTTAATCAATTGTTTTCGTTTTATTACTGATTTGCTATTTATTCTGAACTGCATCTCGTATCTAGAAATTGTGATTATAAAGTATTAATTATAGTGTTTTTTCTTGTTTCAGGTGAGTTGAATCTACATCTAAACAAGTGCTGACCTTACAAATATATGTATGTATATAAATTTATATGTATATTTAGTTATTAGTTTCCATGCTTTGAAAGTATTTGTTTTAAAGCACTAAATAATAATTTTTGATATTTTTATGCACTGATATTAGCTACACTTGATAGATTATTATTGATTGCATTTACAAGTGTTGATTATATCTTTAAAAATTTATGGGTTTACTTTAATTATTAAACAAAAAAAATCTAAAGAAACCTTCACTTTAGCTTCTATAAAATAACCATGCCATGCATTTTACTGTTCACGTAAAACGGAATCGTATTAATATTGATAAAATTTTTGTTTGCCTATCTGTCTATCACCATTCTGACCTTGTATGCTAAATAAAATTTAAATTTGAAATTTTGGAGTTATCTTTATAAATTTTCTCTAAATTCAAATTTCTTTTTTGTTGAGGGAGAATGGTGTAGGTTCTTGGTGAAACATATTTTCATAAAGTAAAGAGAATTTTATATTTTTAAAATTTTCTTTATTTTATCCAAATTTCTACTAAAATCGAAAGATTATTTTTTCGGGTAGAAAATAGTTTTTTTTTATTATAGTGTATGAGATATCCCTGTAAAAAAGTTTTTTAGTGAAATTAAACAGAATTTTTTAAAATTTTATTAAGATGATAATTATTATTATTATAATTATTTGACTTTTTTCTATCATTAATTTATAAAATTTTATTAAATTTAGTTAAAGGTAGGCACATTTTTATTTATATAGAGTGCTTTTAAAAAGCTAATAACACTAATTGATAAGTGATGGAAAGGCAGTTCTCGAAACTACACTAATTCACAGTGTTGATAATTAATTTTTTTTTTTAGTTTTACATTGGGGGATAAATACTTTAGGGATGGATCACCCAGACAAATTTCATCTCATTATCTATAACCGTTAAATAGCTCTCCATAATACCATTCGAATTATTGAGAATTTTTTGGCCATAGGATATATAAGTGATAAATCTCTGAGACTTATCGGGTTTATTCTAAAACAAGTGTAAGAATGTGTATGTGAGTGTCTATATGTTGGAGGCCAGTCTAGAAATATGATGTCGAAAGGGTCAAGGGTGCAGGTCGGGAGTAAAGTCGTTGCAGAAGATCAAATGGACTGTCCACACCTTGAACGGCGACAAGTGAATCGAACCACGTGCTAAAATTATAGCCGGATAAACTAGAATCAGGAGAAACCCTTGGTGTTGGTGAGGGTTACAAAAGTGTGAAAAAGAGTGGGGCGCAATATTTAGGGGATCCCTGGCACGAGAATAGCATTTGCTTGCCTTCGCTTTTACTGCCAGCCAAAACAATAACTTCCAAAATTAATCTGTTCATTCGCTCAACGCCCTTCTTAAGCTCCTTCATCTGTTTATACCTCTCCAGGCTAGCGCTTACTTTCGCTCACCCTTTCTGCCCAAGGACTTATTATAATTTTACTCGGTACGCCCGGGACGCAGATTTTTTGCTCATTGTGCTTAAAATTTCTGAAATGTGGAGAAAAATAATTTTCAACTATGAGTTATTTTAGTGTGTCTATTTGTCTGGATTCTGACATCCACAATAACTTAAGAACGTAAAGTAGAAAGTTCGTTCTTGTGCTTAAATGTTTGTAAAGATAAATCAATGAGGTCCTCTGGATGATACAAATAAACATATACAGTCGACTCTCGATAATTCGAAATGCAAGTGACTCCAAGAAAAATTCGAATTATCGAGGCTTGAAATTCTCAATAAGTTTGAATTATCAAGAGGAAGAGAAAAAATTCGAATTATTAAGAGTTTTTATTATATTTTTTGAAAATATGTATGACATAGATTTTATATTTAGCCTCAAGCAAAAATGTAGAAATACGACAAAAAAAGAACAAAAAATTACATGTATATTAAAATTGCATTAGATAATAATAACATACCTAATTAAAAAAATTAATAATAGTTTTTTGCTAGGAAAAATTCGAATTATAAAGAGGGGGCCTAGTTCGAATATAGAACGTTGTCTCCCATCTTGTTACGAAAAGCATTTCGAGTTATCGAGCGTATCAAAATCTAAAGCATTTTTCGATTTGGCTAAGTTAACAGCTGAAAAAGTTTTAATTATCGAAAAATTCGAATTGTCGAGGTTCGTATTATAAAGAGTCGATTGCATATATATTTATAATTTATTTATATGAGACTATATTATAGTTTTGAAGGTTTGTCAGTCTTTTTAACCGACTTCAAAAAAGGAGGAGGTTCTCTATTCGACTGAATTCTTTTTTTTTTTTTTTTTGTGCCTATGTTATCTCATATCTCCGCCAATTCTCAACCGATTTTAAAAATTTTTTTGCATTGGGTCCAGTCTAGCTTCCGGATTGGTCCCATTTTTTTCGTATTTTTTTCATAGGTATTAGACCTTTTTATTAGGTTTGTTTAGACACTAACCTCTTTGTTTATGAACCGATTTCGATGGTTCTTTTTTTATCCGAGGTGTGTCTTAGGGATGGTGTCATATTAATTTGTCAAGTTCTGATGATATGATCACTATTAATAACATCACTAAAAAGAGAAAAATAAAAATAATTTTTAAGAAAAAAATAAAAACCGACTTCAAAAAATTAAATGCAACAAATAAAATACACTAAAAGGTATAAAATAATTATTATCTTATTTGATTACAACTAAACGACGAGATATTAACATGAAATTACTTTTTGAAGTTGGTGCCAAACATACTTACCTTTTATGAATCGCACTCGACGGATCTTACTTAGTACGTTTGGAGGGTATGCTCGCTTTTTTTAATGATAATGATGAGAGAAGGAGTTACGCCAAAAAGGTGCGAACCCCAAAAGGCCTCGAAATTTCCAAGGTATAAATTGTTGATTATTATTAAAATTGAAGAAAATAAAGTTCTATGTTGGAGGGGGGGGGTGCGGCGTCTCTGACCCCCACCCCCGGCTTGGACGAATTCGACCGCGACACGCTTCCGAGATCAAAAGTAGTAATGCGTATGTTATTTAAAGGTTAGTTTAAAAAACGCCCCTCCCTCTTTTTTGCCTGATATAATGTTTAAAACACATAAAAAAAAAAATATTTTATGTTCTTTTCAAAAATATATTCAGTTTTTTCTAGTTAAATTTTTCATTTTTTATACCTCTTCAAAATGTGGGTGATCTTATGCCCCACCCTGTATAAAACACTCGACTACTTCAAAATATTCAATTAGGTCTTTCCAATATTTTCCACTGGGATGAAATCTACATGAAAGATATTGGATTGGCTGTAAATGTATCAAAAGAACTTGATTTTAGACGGCCACCTATCTAAGAACTAAGTGCAAAATATGTTACTGACTTCCAAGATCTATTATTTCAACACGATAAAAATTGGAAATGTTAATATAATAATAATTATATTAAATTTATTAATATGGTTTAATAAATATCATTAGTATTTGTGGGTGTCTAATTATATATTTATTTAATTTAATGTAATATTATAATATAATATTATCATTATATATAATATCCATTAATTTAATATTAATCTAATTAATTATTTAATTAATTGCTAGTCAAAAAAATAAAATAATACATATATCTACCTATACATTTTTATTATTATTTTTGATACTCAAAATATTCTGACTGTTTAAGCAGTAGAATTCTCAACCTGGGTTTCCGCGGAACTCAGGGGTTCCACAAAGGGAGGTTTGGGGATAGAGGTCCATAGAAGAAAAAATAAAAAACAAAAATAGTAGTTAGTCAGTATCACCCCTCCATGAGAATTTGTCATGCTAAGAAAAAAAATACTAAATTTAGAGTCTAAGTATTACCTTATAGTCAAATAAAACCATTGATACTTAAGAATGCGGTGAACATCACTATTATTATTATCTTTTTTATTTAACGAACGAGCACACCCTTTTTCACAAATCACAATTTAAATATTAATTATAATTATATAATAATTACTATTTATAAAAAGTATATGTATACTATTATTTACATATACCTTCTATGAATCGCACTTGACGGATCTTGCTTAGTACGTTTGGCGGGTACGCTCGCTTATAGGTATAGTTTGTTTGGCACCGACTTCAAAAAGTAATTTCATCTTAATATTTCGTCGTTTAGTTGTAACTAAATAAGATAATTATTTTATACCTTTTAGAGGATTTTATTTTATTTTTAAGTTAGTATTATTTTATTTGTTGCATTTAAGTTTTTTGAAGTCGGGTTTATTTTTTTATTTTTAATTATTTTTATTTAATTTTAAGAATAAACTGAAGACAATGTTATATGTTTGTTGCAAATAAATATACTCACATGTCACATATACATATATAATACAGTAGAGTCTCACTAATCCGGCACTTCAATAGACCGGCACGTCCAATAATCCGGCACCCTCCGCCCGCGATTTGGTATCCGTTTGTTACCCATATCGGGTGAAATTTATTTTATTTTATTTTATTTATTATGAATTTTTCTATACAATCCAGTAATCCGAACATTCCAATAATCCGGCACCCCCTAGTTTTTAATAGTGCCGGATTAGTGAGACTCTACTGTAATAATAATAGCAATACATTGAAAATCGGTCCACTGGACGGACCGACTAACATAGTATATATGTTATTTTATTATTATGTCATGATTAAATAATAAGTTGTTGTGAGGGAAATAAGACCAATAGCTTATGCAAATAATTTTATTTTTTTCCAATTTTTGGACAACTTTTGTTGACTCCCTCAGGGCTCAAACAAATTAACTTCATTGCATACTTGCCATTTTATAAATATTCATTTCTTAGCAAACACATAAGGTCAGTCATCGAACCGTTGACAAAAATAAGAATCATTTTGCATAAGCTATTGTCATATTTCCCTACAACAACTTAATAGTTATATATTATAACTAGCTGCAAGGCCCGCCTTCGGCGACCTCTTGCTAGCCGGGGGGTACGCCCCCTGGACCCCCCAATCCACGAATCCCACCCTCACACTACACTCCCAATTGGGAGTGTAGTGTGAGGTTTTTTTCAATGAATTTTTTTTTCTGAAAATTTTTTCAATTCTTTCAATTTTTTCAATCCTTTTTCAATTTACCATACCTATTATTTCAATCTCTATAACTCAAAATTAACTTCCATAATTAAATTTTCCCTCTATTTCATACTTTCGTGAACTATAGACATCGGTTGGCCCCTCCATCGTGAAAGAAGAAGAAAGAATTTTATGGGCTGGGCGGAGGTCGAAGGTATCTGTGGATGCGGGTCTTAAATAGCTTAAGGTTATAAGTCGCGGGAAAGATGGTGGCAGGTACTTATAGGTATAGTTAGTTTGGCACCGATTCAAAAAGTAATTTCATGTTAATATTTCGTCGTTTAGTTGTAACTAAATAAGATAATAATTATTTTATACCTTTTAGTGTATTTTATTTGTTGCATTTAATTTTTTGAAGTCGGTTTTTATTTTTTTCTTAAAAAATTATTTTTTAATTAGAAATGTTCTGTTATTTCTCATGGGGTCACTTACCCGATTGGATTTTTTGTTGTAATTATAAGCTGATCACTTCACAAAAGAATTCTCATTTAAATTTTTACTTTAACCCATGCGAAATATGGGTAAAGTATTGTAATCGGTCTCGCGGCAAGCGCGACTTCAAAGGGTCCTCATGTAAAGACTACGGAACCCATGGACTCAATTAAAGTTATAAATTGTAGTATTCAATTAGGTTGAATTTTAGCACGTGACGGTCTTGTCAAAAATTGCATGGGGTCTCGTCGAGAGGCCGAAAAGTGCGACTTTTTCATTGTCTGCGTGCGGATGGATGTGGTCGTTTTTTCGTCCACGATCTTTTCCACACCGTTGCACCGATTGAAATGAAATTGATAACCTACCACTATTTTAACAAAATGAAGCGCTTATTAGTTTTTGGTACATATCCACCCACAAACATTAGTACTTTATTTCAGTACTTTTTTTAGTTTTTTCTAAATATCTTGAAAATGACTTAACCAATTTAGTTGAATTTTTTTTTTTTGGCTTTTCGGCCTTTCTAGCCACAAGCCATTTACGATACTATTTATTTTATTCAAATTTGTCTCTACCCCGGGGGTCAGATTTTGATTAGTTGAAATTTAATATTCTAATTAAGTACCTTGGGGGCCACAACAAGGGTTGTATAAAGTTTTTAGTAAAATTATATTTTAAACTCTTCTCGGTTTAACATAGCTCATTTTTATATAATTTAATCACCTTGAGATAAATCCAATTTGCTAATTAATTTTTATATATAAATTATTTCGAATAAAGTATTAGTGGATTTTAAAATAAATATGTATAATGATCAATTTAAATGAAATTGTATCAAACGATTGTTTATTTATGCCTATGCCTATTTCATGACATCGCCATAAAATCATTCAAAAAATGAACGTTTCTACATTTTTGTAGAAAAAGTTATAAGTTAAAATAATTTCAAATTATTCGCATTGAAAATAAAAACACTTTGCCACAAAAACGAACTTTCTACTAATTTCTATTTAATTAGTATTAGTTTTCTTTTTATTTTATTTCGTTACGATACTGTAGGCTTTTTCTAGAAGTGAGCTTGCAATGAAATAGATTTTTATACTAATCACGTTTTATTTTCTTCAATTTTAGTTCTTTTTAAATGAACAAGAGGCCAGTGAAATTGCTAAGCCCCTAGACCCTTCGTATAGTGTCATTCGTAGATTGAACTAATAAAAGGGATTGATTCAATACAGGTCTTTTATTGGCGTCTTAAAAATCTAAGTTTATCGTTTGGCTTTGAATGTTGGGTAGTTTTAGATTTGGTCGAATTATTAAGAAGCGAATTTCAGTTAAATGATTGAATAGAAACCCTTGGTGTAGTGGAGAAATAAAAACTCTCTTTCTTTTACTCTTTTTAAATTAAATACCTTCTATCTCTAAAATTCTTGACCCGAATATCTCTTAATTAACTTGAAATTATTATCTATGCGGTTTATTTCTATGTTTATTTAGTTATTTTTTGTTAATTTTATAATTATGGGGGTTATATTGTTCGTAGGAATATAGTCTGCCTATACGTAAGCACGAGACCAGGGCTCAGGCCGAGCTTCTGACACGCTATAATCTTACTCCTACATCAATTTACACACACGCACGCACATATACTGCAACTGATTGCAAGAACTAGGTACTTGACTCGATTTTCAAGATTTTGAGAAATGGGCGAAAAACGTTTTACCTATTCTCTATCAGGCATTTTTAAAGTGCTTATCTGATCATCATCATTGAGTATACAGTCCTAAGACTGGTATGACGCAACCACCCGTCTCCACTCAGCTCTGCATCCCGCCAGCTGTTTGACCTCTCTAAATGTCTTGCATCCCATGTCCCCAATTATTTAGTTGAAATATTCTAATCTGGGGCTTCCCCTTTTCTTTCCCGCCTCCCCCTCCAAGATATCCCTAAGCAGTCCCCCATGTCTCAGTGTGTGGCCCATCATCGGACCTCTTCTCTTCTTCAGACCCTTCCACAAGGTTCTTCTTTCTCCGATTCTTCCAAAAACTTCTTCATTTGTAATTTTATCCATCCATTTGATATTCATCATTCTTATGTACTACCACATTTCGAAAACCTCTAATCTCTTTCTCTAATAATTCTAATTGTCCAGGTTTCACACCCGTGCATGACTATGCTCCATACATATGTTTTCAATAGCATCTTCCTGTTTTCTAAGCTGAATGAGGAAGAGCATTGCAGTTTTTGTTTTGAATTAAACCCCATTTTTGCTTGGGCAATTCTTGATTTAATTTCGTTTTTGCTCCTCCCATCCCATGTTATTTTACTTCCTAGGTAGCGGAATTCCTTAACTCCTTCTAGGTTTTCTTGGTTAATTTTGATGCATTCCTGTCTCGTTTGTTCTTTTTTTGTAGAAACTAGGATCTTGGTTTTCTTCTTGTTTATTTTAATTTTGATTTCTTCTATTTGAATTTGGTTAATTCCATTCAGAGCGTTATCTGAATAAAATGTTTAATATGACTACACATTATTGTTGTTACAGTTAAGAATAATAACAATTAAATCTTCACTCAGTTTACTTTTTTAACAAAATAACAACAATTAATAATTAAATGGTAGTTATCCAGTTCTTCCACTGATAATTCTCACTAAATGAAAATTGTGTACAATTGTACCTACTTTGGTTCTTCTTTATGTTGTATGCTGGTAACAACAATAATACATTATATAATTATTTTTTTTATGAACAAAAAAATGTTTTATTTCCAAATTAAAATTTACATTATTATTTTTTATTTTAGAATTATTTGGGCATCGAGCAATAAATACTCCTTCCCATGTCAATATTTACAACAATGTTGTTGTTTTTTTATTTTAATCATTTTTACTTTACCATACAAAGTATGGTCAAGTATTGTAATCGTGCATGAAAAAAGTGTTTTTTCCTTCTTTTTTTCGAAATATCTCAAAAACGGTACGAAGTATTTTGATTAAAAAAATTGAGCGAAACCATGGCATTTCGGTCTACAAAAAAGCTCTAATATGTGAACATTGAAAAAATTATGTTTTTCGAGATAACAAATGTTTTGTACAAAATGTCTGTTAGTTAGTCTGTCTGGTTGTCCGTTAGTCTAGTCAGTGCGTTACCAAATTTTTGTGGACGAGCTAGCTCAAAAACTAGTGAGAATATCGAAACCAAATTTCACACGTAGTTTTGGTCCATTGAGATGATTAGATTTTGGTGCATATCGACCCAAAATTAAGTGGGGTGGAGGGGGTGGGGTTAAAAATTAAAAATCCAGGCCATTTGAGCAAACTCAACCAAATTTTGGATACATAATCAGTGGACCCCCAGAAGTCTAAAAATACAAAAACTAACCGCCCAAAATGGGGAGGAGGGGTGTGGGCTCAAAAAATTAAAATCTTGGCCCTTGTACCAAACTCAACCAAATTTTGTATACATAATCAGTGGGACCCCAGAAGTTTAAAAATTCAAAAACTATCCCCTCCCCTACATGATTATAAATGATTTTATTAAATATTAAATGTGAGGGCCAGGTTGTATGGTAAAGTCAAGTGGATGGCCACATAAGAACACGTCAGCTTATTTTAAATTTTAATGGGAAAATTTTGAAAAAGCCCACAACTTGGATAATATATTATATAAGTCCATTAATAAAGGGAAAGATAATTTAAATAGGATCTGAGATCCTAGAGACGAAACTTCTGACATATTATGCTAAATGCCTATAAAGTCAATATTTTTGTGAAAAAATTGCTCCTAGTGATGTTATAATTTTGAAAAAAACAACTTTTTTTAATTAACAGTTGTCTTGCGTTTTGTATTATTACTTTTTTCATAAATTTTATAAAAATCGAATGTCTTTGAAATGAGTACAAGTTCCAGTCAGAGTACATTCTAATAACTAACATTTTCACCTGCCAAAATTACTTATTATTTAATGCCGTCTTTATTAAAGATAACCTCAAATTTTAAAATAAAAGGAAATAATAAAATCAAATATATTTTAGAATGTGCTAACATTTCCTTCCACTTAGTAACTCACAAAGTTGAAATCCCAAGTTGATTGTGTCAGTGTGTGTCTGTCTGTCTAGCTGTCGGATGTTTTCAAAAAGGCATTTTACATAAAAACACCACCCATCAAAACTAGAAGTAATCCCCTTTTTTCTTCATTTATTTTTTTCCCTCATCTCGGTGTTTTTCTGAAACAAAAAATAGACGAAACGCGTCCATTAATCCTTCTTAGATCAGCGGTTACGAATGGAACGTAACGATAAAATAAATTAAAAAGACATATTCTAGACGGAGAGAAAACAATCCCGGGAAGAAATTGCCCGAGGCGAAGAACTAATCATTTGATCAATGAACTTGAACCCGGGGAAAGAAAGAATCAGAGTAAACAAATGATCACGAAACAAACGGAGAAATAACCAAGAGTAATTAAACGGATAATTTATTTACACACCGCCCCTCCCTTTACTTAGAAGAAAGATTGAGCGGGGTAGGAGCTAAAAGGGCGGAATTTATCTTTAAAAGCAACATCTTTCACGAAGCCAGGCTTTAAAATCAATTTAATAATTATATTTAAAATACCCTTAGATTCATTCATTCATTTAATTGAATCAAAGACTAATTTAGAGACATTAAAAAAAAAGTTTTACTTTATTAAAATAATCTTAAAATGTAGTTTCCAACAAAGGAAAAATTTCCATTAGAGAAAATGTAAATATGATATAATAATATTCATTTAAAATTATATTTAAAAAAAACTAAAAAAACACGCTTTTGTCAGTAATGCACTAAAAAGTACATAATAATGTAATAATCAAAAAGTGTGGGGCTCAGAAGCATGTACTTTTAATTAATTTCGACAAAGTTCCCCACGCTTTTTGATTATTACATTATTACGTAATTTTTAGTGCATTACAGATTGTACAGCGTGTTATTTAGTTGTTTTTTTTAATATAATTTATTTTTTTACTTTTCTTAATTATTTTCATAGAGAAAAGTTTACGGAATTTAACAGAATGAAATGTTTTTTTATAAACAATTATTTTAAAGAAAAATGTTTGGGAAATTTGACAAAAAAAGTCACTTTGATAGATGGATAGATATATACAGGTGTTGCTAATATAAAGCGTGTAAAAAAATAAGATGATCATTGGTGTACCTAGAATTTTGACGCCCGGGGCGGTCTCCAATTTGCCGCCCTTTCTAAGTCAATCAAATTATGGTTTTTATAAATTAATAATCATAAATAAATAATTGTATATGAGGCAAACTATAGTTGGATAACTTTTTTTACCATTTTTAAATTAGGCAGTAATAAAGGAGACCGCATAAGTTGATTTACTTATAGGAAAAATATTTGAAATCATATAGTAATTCATAATTCGTGGAAATCGAATAGTAAACTTATGAAGGGAACAAGTTGTTTTTTACAGCTATAACTAAATATAAAATATGTGTCGCCTGGTGCGGGCCGCCCCCCCCCTCCCCTCCCCTAGGTACGCCACTGAAGATGATACATCTTTTATATATTCTGTTAGGGACCGTCCATAAATTACGTCAGACAAATTTCAAGATTTTTAGACCCCCCCCCTGATCTGTCACATTTTAATTGAGCCCCTGTATTGTGACGTCAAACTTTTTACTGAGAACTGATTGCTTACAATTTTTCGTCTAGATTTATTTTACCAGCATTTTCAGGTTGGAATAATAATAATCTGAAATCTAAAAAATATATTTGAAAATTTTCAAAAAATTTTAATTTGACTCTTGTGAGATCACAATTTTTAAGATCCCCGGGCACATTTTATCACAAATCTAAGATGACGCCTCTCCCCTTGCTGTGTGACGTAATTTATGGACGGCCTCTTATGGGAATCGTCTCTTGTTTTCTTTTTCCGTATATTTAATTAAATCCAAGTCCACGTTCATATTGAAAGCACGCATTACCTAGTAAAAGCATCATGTAACTGCTTATAGTTCTTGTTTAAGTAACTGTCTCCTAACACTCCACCTTCAGTCCAGTTGTTTTGCTTGAATTCAAATCCATTTGAATAGTGAATTCTAAAGCGAGAATCACGTGAAAATCTTTTGTCTCTAGATTTGCTACGGCTTTTAGAGGTAATAAACATAGAGGTGACGCGTATAGGTGAGTCTTTCGCCCTAGAAAAGAGTGAGAATTTCTTCAGATAAGAACTAATAACATTGGAGGCTAATTGACTAATCCAGCTTGTCAGTAAATTCACTGAACCAAAGAGGATATTGATCTCAAGAGCAGACAAACCATTCGATAACTCAACAGATCTTCTCAGGTCATCGGGTACATTGATTAAGATTGTAGTACAACTGTGGTGATTTTAAAGAAGAGAAGTATTTTCTGGATCAGATACATATACTAAGATTTTATTTCTTCTTTAGACCAAAGAAGGTAGTATCAATAAGCAGCTTTAAATAAACAAGGTTAATTTTTTCCAGTAACCTTAAACAAATTGATCAAGGTTTTGGTGGCGATGAAGAGCTGTTTTTTAACAGAGGGTCTAAGACAAGGGTTGTAAGTCAGCGGATTCACTTTCACTTCTTCTTAAAATTTGCATATCAAACCCCTAGCTGGATAGGAACAATTCCCTTTTAACTTTTTAATCTCAAGGGGCAATGCACACCTATAAATTGCAGCAAATTTTAGTTAAACTTAACCCTCACCGAAAGACTAATTAGTTGGATCGATGTCGAAACTACTTGTGAAGCCAGGTCTTGAAGGTCTGAAAATTTTTTTGATCAACGATTTGGTGAATTAATTTTTGATAGATTTATTTCTAATTTGTCCTCGAATTGGAGTTGTATGTTTGAAAACCATATTATTCCAAAAAATGTGGTTTAGTTACTATTTTAATCAATTATAACTTTTCGATAAAAATCACATTTTGCACTGGTAAATTTATTAATAGGTAAATAACAAACTTAGCTAATAAAAATACCTCATCTGTGATCAAAACATTGTGTATGTTTAATTATTTATTAATAAAATTCAATAGTTCAAAAACCGGTTTTTATCAAAAACTTCAAATAACCCGTTTAACAATTTTTTGAAATTGATTTTTGTTTAATCCGAGTAGATCTTTTACAACAGTTAGTCAGTTTCATTTTTGAGTTTTTACTCAAACTACTATGATCTGACTTTTATGTCAATTATTAATATTGATTGGTTGACTTAATTCAACAAATTCCGATTGAAATCAACTAAATCAGAAATTTTAATTGACATTGGCAATGTTCAAAATATCGGCTAGCAAATGATTATCGAAGTTAAGTATTGTTTGGCGCAGGTTGTTGTGAGGTGGGTGACCATCTACCAAAAAGTATTCTTTTGGCATTTTTACTGATTTCATGATTCCACTCGCATAGAGCTTATTTCATTGAAATTGATTTGGAAGGTCTAAAGAGATTAGCGACCTTATTTCTAAACAAAAAACGCAACATCCTTCTCCTTAATAATATAATAAAGTCACTAGAAGCATATATAGGTAATCAAGCCAACAATAAACATTTTTAATAATACATTCTAGATTGGAATTACATCTAATATTGCTTTTTGAACATTTCGAAATGACCTTGGGATTAGGTGTCGAAAAGATGTGTATTCTTTTGAAAACTCCTCATTAAAAGTAAATAGGTGTTCAATCGAAACTTTTCTAATTTTACTTAAATCTACTCTTATTAAACTAGCAAAAATTGTATATATATATATATATATTTGTTTGTATATATATTTGTATCTTAGTTCTATTTTAAAAACGGCTCTACCGATTTTGATGAAATTGACGACAATTCGATCTGTCACGGTCTCATCTTCGATAAAATTGTTTTTGATGGGTTTTTTCATACTCAAATTAATTATTCTCAGGTAGACAAATCCCATTCAACGGCTCTAACGATTTTGATGAAACAAACTCTATTAACAAGTTATGAGGATGAGAAAGCGATCTTGATGCGGAGCAGGGGTGGATGTGGTGGATGTGGGGGGCATTGGTGGGGGATCCGGGGGTAGGGCGAGGTTTCGGGGGTGGGGTCGAGCAGGGTGGGGGTGGGGTCGAGCAGGGCGGAGGTGGGGGGGGGGTACAGTGGTCGAATACTATATAGATATATTTGTTGAAGGAGACAATAAAATAGTGTGTCTTCTGCTGGAATTATAAATTTTATTAGAATCAAAACCAAAATGAATAATCCCATACTATGGAAAAATTTCGGAAACTTTAAAATTAAAATTCAAAACTTTAGGATATCAAACTATTTTCAAATCCTCTAGAACATTGGGATCTGATATTAGCAATAATAAGAAAGACAAAATTCAAAAAATGGACAAAAAAGGTGTCTATTCCATAACATGTGGAGAATGTGATTCGACCTATATAGGAAAAACAGAACGAAATTTAAACACGCGCATTTCGGAACACAAAAGGGTTTTTAAAGGGGGTTCAGGGCATAGTGCATTTGCAGACCATTTAATCTCCGAGAAACATTGTTTTCCAGATGAATCAAATATTAAATTAATTAGATCAGAATTAGATCCCTTAAAAATTAGTATTTTCGAATCGTTAGAAATTTTAAAATCATACAATAATTCACCAAAAAATTCTTAAATCGTAAAATAGAAATTCCCGAAAGCTTTATTTTAAAAATAGCTGCTAAAATATAAACTTCACGAACGCCACCTACAGTCAAAATAATAAAACAAGTATAAATGTCAATTCTTAACTTGCCCACCCTGTGTAATTTCTTAACCTAACCACATGAAAGATGTTAACCTTTCATTCATAAATTAATTCCTGTGAATACATTGTAATAGACTGATGAAGAGGGCAAAGCCCTCGAAACTATAGTCTCGTTATAAATAAATAAAATTTATAATTCCAGCAGAAGACACACTCTTTTATTGTCTCCTTCAATATATAAAAATTCTGCTACTCTCGGCAAAAACTTTCAATTTAAGATATATTTGTATTTTTTAATTTGAAAACGGCTCTCAAATAAAAATCTACCTTTTTATCAGAATTTTAAATTAAAAATAATATTAAAATAAAGATTTTAACTGAAGGAAGAATTTACCGAGCATCGCTCGCTGCCTCCAGGTACTATTAATCCAAATGAGTGATTGAATGTAAAACAATATATAAAAGTTTCTTTTAAATGTAAATCAACAAAATAAAAAAAATATCATTAGCATTTAAAAGATTAATTATCCATTTTTTTTTTAAATTCATTTTTATGACAAAGTTGAAAAACGGAAGGGACGTGTCTCTCTAGCCGACTAATTAGCCCTCTTAGCCCTCAATAGAGAGAGAGAGAATATCTTTCAAAGGTGGTGGATAGTCATTTGCATATTTTTCTTCTAATTTAGCGAAATAAATAAAGAGGTTTTTTAGGTCTTGCATTATATACTTCGTGTGTTTTTTACGCCTTATTTATAGGTATATAGAATAAATTATAGTACATGATTAAATGCCCGGAACTCTAAGGCGATCCCATTTTAGAAACGAGCTTGACACGTTCGGGGCTAGTACTGTCATCCCTTTGTCAAATCACTTTCCTAATCATTTCCTTTTACATATTTCCTTGACCTAAAAAGCTGTTCTAGGTAGCGTAGTAGTAGGTTTAGAGCCGAATTCTTTAAAAGCTAAATTGAATAAATTGTTTTCTCAACGGACCACAAATCATGAGAGGACTTTAAGAGTGGAGACACGACTTATTCATTAGGTCCATGAGTCAAGAGAATCAGTAATCAGGTCTACTGTTTTTTATGACATTGATGCAAGAATTAGTTAGACCATAAAGGTGCAACCCAGATAAACCACATTTGACACTTGCATCGCAAAAAGTAGAAGAGGGAGTAGTTTTCTCGGCTGAGTTCCTGAGCCGAAAGTAGCTACGTGATTGTGGATCTTAAACAGTGCTCTTAAATATAAGTTTTAAAAGCATCTATATATGTTACACATATACCAAAACATCTAAATATATGTAGATAGAGTTACAGTTTTTGCAAAATACTCGTATTTAGATATAAAATACATATACATATAAAAAATTGCATCCTCTATGCTTCAAAAAAAAAAAAAACTTAAGTATTTTTCATTATTAATAGTGATTGATCCCCAAGTCTAAAGCCACCCTAAATGAGACAAGCTTAGGGTCTCTTGGCAGTCACTTGTGAATTTAGGCAGGATATTGTAGTATGTTCACACCTAGCAGTAGTGCTTGAAGCCTTGAATCAATAATCTTGAAATTGAAAATAAACAAAACAATGCATTGGATAAAATGAGATTTTCAACCCCCAAGCAATCTAGTGATCTAGTCATAATATCAAAGACCAAAAATAATAATCATTGACAAAAACATCCTGGTGGTTTGAAATATCACACAAACATGTTGATTAAATAGAATTTCACCTAGAGGTACATTGATTCTCAAGTGTACAACCTTGCGCACGTGCAGTGTACAGCTACTCCTATTGTTTTTAAAATTTCTGTTTGCATGGGTGAGTCATCCAGATATAGTGCCTACAAGCGAAGTTCTCGTAGTGTAGCCTTAGCCTAAGAAAACACTTATTCTTCAAGTGCCATACTCGATTCCGAGCATCGGCGATTACTGCGGAGAATATGCTTTCGATTGTAATTTTCTTACAGGGGTGGTTTTCCATTGCCTTCCCCTGAAGGGATCAGATTATAGCCGGTCAAATATTTGCAGTTAGTCGGGCTTGAACCCGCTCTAGCTTGATTAGAAGGCATGCTCTATAGGCTGTCCCGTATCACAATCTAATTTGTGAGTTCTTAGCTATGTTTTCAAGTTTTCATAATATACTAGCAAAGTTTTTAACAAGAAGCAGTTTTGAATTCTGAACATATTTTGTATTTACACTTATATTCTAAAATCAATAGAAAAAAATGGTCAAAGGAATGAACAGGAGATATATGGTAGACATTAATACTATAATAGCTATTAATAATGCCATTAATAACCAAAGATTAGTTTAATCAAGATGGGACATAATTGATTAACATTATTAAATAAAAAAACACTATCAAAATATGTTTTTAACCGACTTCAAAAAGGAGGAGGTTATTAAATTAGCTAATTTTGCCAAAAAAATACAAATATTTTTTTTCTAAAGAAACAAGTGAAAAGCGCTGTATCATTTTTAAATCTCGACTAAATGAGCCAATTTTTCAAATAACTTGCCATTCGAATCTACTAGACTTTTTTTAATTAAAGATGATTAAAAGTTAGGTGATCAAAAATTTTTAAAACATAAGTCCGGAAAAAATATTTTTTCTCTAAAAGCATAGTACTTATGATTTTATTTTGAACTAGCCGCAAGGCCCGCCTTCGGCGGCCCTTTTGCTGGCCAGGGGGCACGCCCCCTGAATCCCCAACCCACGAACCCCACCCTCACAATCCACTCCCACACACCAAACGCCCCGAAACCCACCCAGCACCCCTACCCCCCGCACCATGCACCCGTGCCCAACCCCCGCACCCACACTTCATCCCTCAACCTACTCCCCTCGCCCCGAAACTCACCCCGCAAGCCCGCACCATGCACCCGTGCCCAACCCCGCTCCCGCACCACCACCCCATCATTCCATCCTGCATCCCCCTCCCCCGTACCACCCCACTTCGCCACTGAAGCCTCACCTGAACCCCCCACTCCACCAACCCTCCATCCCCAACTACGTCCCCTGGACCTCCCGCTCCATCCCTGCACCCCCTACTCAGCCTTAGGATCACTCCACCCCCATTCCACCCCGCCCACCCCATGGCCTAACCCACCCCCACTGCGCCCTTACACAATCACTCCACCGCGCACTCACCCTCTGTACTCAGTTTTTGCATTTCTAGCCTTCTAGTGACCCACAGATTATGTATACAAAATTTGGTTGAGTTTAAACCAAGAGCAAGAATTTTCATTTTTTGACCCTCCCCCCATTTTGGGTGATTATTTTTTGCATTTCTAGCTCCCTAAAGGACCACAGATTATGTATACAAAATTTGATTGAGTTTGCTCCAGGGGCAAGAATTTACATATTTTTCACCCTCCCCTCTTTTTGGGTGGTTTTTAGTGGAATTTTTTAAACAAAAGTTGTCACAAATTACATTCCCTACAACTTTGCTCATTATAAAATTTGCCGCAGAGTTAATAGTTTAGGAGTTATTTGATAATTTTCATTCGTGCGCCCCCCTAAATTCCCTTTTGGGGTCAAAATATCAAAACGTTATATAGCTAAAAACGTAAGATAGAAGACATCTGATACAAATATGAAATTTCATAATAATCCCTTTTGCCGTTTTGACGTGAATCGTGAGCAAATTTTCGCGGAAACCACGGAAACATACAGACATACATACAGGAATTTTGTTGAGGGTATTTTCGTTCATAACTTTGTTTGAAACGTGTGCAACCAAAATTTGGCGTGATTTGGAGCAATGTACAGACAAAACCTTAATTTTATATATATATATATATATATATAGATTCTGGTCAATAGAAGGATTATTCAGGATTGTTTAACAAAAATTAGAATAATAAAATTTGTAAATTTGTAACTACAGCATCTCGATATTTAGAGCAGGGTAGCGATTTTCACCATTTTCAAAAAATTTCCTATAACTCGAAAACTAAGAGACTTTTATTAAGCATTTTTTTTTTGGTTCTTGACCATCGTGAATTGCCCTATCCCTTTTCCACGGTTTATCATTGTGATACGGGACACCTTGTATAGCCACTCGGCCAACCTGACTCTACAAAACACTAGAAAATTCCAAATAATTTTCTCTTTTTTCCATGAGTGGTCACACTCAAAAAAAATTTCAATTCAGGCCAACAAAATTTCAATGAGAAAATTCTACCACTTAAGTCTCTTTTATGATCTACTTTTGTACAGAGTATATGCACGCACTTTTTTCTTGATTATAGATACCGCTATTCAATTGTTTCCACTTGATAGATTCGCATCGGTAGGCGAAAGAATATTTCAGCCCTGATGCACAAGTATTTAAATTCTAAATAAAACAACAGGCTTGAATTCTGGCGAAGTCACGTCGTCGTAGGCTGGCTGCCGCTGCTGCACGTGTTTCGAAAATTAAATTTTAATACGAATTTTTATATCTTTGCAAAGCCACCGCCGCATTGCGACATTAATCGCCATTTCACTAATACATCAACCATCTCCGAGGGAGATGAAACATTCATTAAAGGAAATAAATCCCAAGATAAAATCTTACATACTCTCTCGTTCTATCAAACCTACACTTACACACCTCTACCTTCTAGTAAAGAGAAAGAAAATTAATATTAATTATCAGAATGACAGACCTATTATCGTAATGAATGTTCTAAATTATTTTTAGTCTTGTATTAATCACCTTTTTTCTTTGTTATTCATTTACATATCATGAAATATTCTTTTTTGTGATCTGTACAAAAATAAAACGCAACCCTATTGTCATTACACTACAATTTATATCTGTCTGTCTTCCTCTCCTAGTATTCTAGCTTATAAATTTAACACTTGAAATATTCTAGATTTTTAAAATATTAATACAACTTCCCTATTCTTCTTATAGTCCAAGAGCTGGTGACACATTTTTGAGTACGGATTTGACCCAACTAGAAATTATGCGTAATAGTACCGTCTATGATAGTTGTACAGGGAATGGCCAGTCTGGCTGGCCTAAGCAGGTGGACCAGGTACTGCGCATGGTGTGAGTGCGGTAAAAGATACATATGTGTTAAAAAATATTTTTGACCCGCAATGAAATTATAAAAATTATAATTTATAGTCAATTATAAACAAAATATATTCAGTTCAGACCATTTGAGTGGTGGAACGTGGAACCAGACCACCCCAAAGTGTATTACTAGTAGTAGTAAAAATACTAGTGAGAGAGCATGATGCTATTTTTTTCATGTTGTAAAAATACACTTTCGGTGGTCTGGTTTCACGTCCCACCACTCAAATGGTATGGAGTGAATATATTATGTTTATAAATGACTATAAATTATAATTTTTATAATTTCATTATGGGTCAAAAATATTTTTTAACAAATATGTATTTTTTACCGCACTCATACCATGCACAGTACCTGGTCCACCTGCTTAGGCCAGCCAGACTGGCCATTCCTTGTACAACTATCATAGACGGTATTATTACGCATAATTTCTAGTTGGGTCAAATCCGTACTCAAAAATGTGTCACCAGCTCTTGGACTATTATCAAATCTTGTATTATTAAAGGAGAAAGAAAAAACTTCTTAATTTTTCAAAAATTTATTATTGTTAAAACATGTTTCGGGCCTAATCGAACCCATCTTCAGTTTTTTTTTTTTTTTTATAATGATATTGATACAAGAAGAAGTTGCACCAAGAAGGTACAACCTCTGAAGTCCGTGGTGGACCCTTGTAACGTGAAGATAAGGGGAGATTTGGGGATTGGGTAGAGGTCGAAGGTATCTGTTAAGTCAAAATTAAGACAAAATTCACTTTTTTCTTTTACATAATTCTTTTATATATTACAACTGTGTAATATATAAAACGTTGCTATATATAAAAGAATTATCTAAAAGAAAAAAGTTTTTTATGTTAACTGAAGATGGATTCGATTCGGCCCGAAACATGTTTTAACAATAATAAATTTTTGAAAAATTAAGAACTTTTTTCTTTCTCTTTTAATAATACAAGATTGATAAGAAGAATAGGGAAGTTATATTAAAAATTTAAGAAAATACAAACTTGATTTACTAATCTTATGTAGTTATTTTTTTCGAAATATTAAGATTTTAATCAGATGATTATTTTGAGGAGGATAGAATTTTTACTGAGATCGAAAATAAAATTATTTATATGTGATGGTGTCAAGGAAAAGGGCCCATATCTTCAGTTACCAGTTTTTTCAGGAAAGGTAAAAATGTGAGTTAAATGTGGGTATAATTTTTGATTACATATTTGAATTCAGCAGTAAATTTTCATTCGGAATAGAATAATAGCGAGGGTAATAATCGAAGAAATGTTTTATTTTTGTCTGCTTAAAAATTGTCAAAATTTAAACGGCTATAACTCTAAACTAAGTTTTTTACTTTTATATATTCAAAAATTCATAACTGAGTCAATTTTTGGAATTTTTTGGGCTGGACAAAAATCATGTTCAGTTAGTTCTCTAGAAACAAGAGATGCCATTAGCTCAATTTTGGCCAGGTGAAAATAAGGGCCCATCATTTAATATAATGAATATAATACTAAAGATTTCATTAAGTAGAGTTAGAAAATTTTTTAAAATTTAATTCTCATTGAAATGATCTGAGAGAGAACCCCGAATTGGTTTTTTTTTCAGGAATTTTTATACCTGAGTTCAGAAACGATAATAAAAAAAAATCACAAATTTCTTCATTTTTTTATTTATCTTCTTCAAATTAGAATGAATTTGATTTCTCTAGTATTTGGAAGATATAAGGTAGGGAACACCCGCTTTGGGTGGCCTAATCTCACTTGGTCGGCTTATTTATTAAATTGTAAGTTATTAATTTATCCAACGCTTAAGCATAAAAAAATTAGGTAAATTATTATATTAAAAAATGTTTCACCTAAAACCAACACCTATCTCTTTAAAAATTATTCGCGTATAATCATTAAATATCTCAGAGATCATTTTTGTTAAGGGAGAATGGTGTAGATTCTTGGTGAAACATATTAAATAAAGTAAAGTAAATTTTTTGAAAAATGTTTTTTTGGAACTCTTTCAAAAAAGTTTTTAAATATAAAATACTAGGTAGGTTTCATATAAATAAAAGATCCTTTGTGAACTCCTGAAGATGGGCTTATACCCCGAAATTAGTGATGAGCAGAATTGGTCTTTGTATTGCAGTCTTGGTCTTGGTCTTGCTTTGCTCATCACTAATATTAATACTCAAAAACAAAATAATAATAATATTTTTTTAAACGTGATCAGGACTTTCTAAACACCCTATAGAAGACTTTACAAACACACCCTCTCCCTATATTAATTAGTGATGAGCAGTCTTGGTCTTGGTCTTGCTTTGCTCATCACAAATATTAATACTCTTAAAAATAATAAAAATCATATTTTTTTTTAAAAGTGATCAGGACTTTCTAAACACCCTATAGAAGACTTTACAAACACACCCTAAGCCTATATTAATTAGCGATGAGCAGTCTTGGTCTTGGTATTGCAGTCTTGGTCTTGGTCTTGGTCTTGGTCTTGGTCTTGCAGTCTTGCAGTCTTGGTCTTGGTCTTGTTCTTGGTTTGCTCAACACTAATATTAATACTCAAAATCAAAATAATAATAACATTTTTCTTAAAAGTGATCAGGACTTTCTAAACACCCTATAGAAGAATTTACAAACACACCCTCTGCCTATATTAATTAGTGATGAGCTTGGTCTTGGTCTTGCTTTGCTCATCACTACCCGAAATATATATTGAGTCGTGCTAAACAAGCATCCGATCTTTTATTTATGTGAAACCTATTTAAAATTTTTTTGAAAAAGTTCAATTTTCTTTACTTTATCAGAGATCATTGATATTATAATTTCAAGGCTATTTTTTTCATTAGAATTCTTTAAAAAACTGCAAAATAGATCAGGCTCTTGAATTATAATATTTACTGGTAGTTCACAAATATTGATAGATAAGCAGTCATTTCATTTTTTAATTTAAAATAATTCACTGCTCAATCTCTTGGAATGTTTGTATATATTCAATTTGGAACCACGATTTATACATATATATAAAAGAAGAAATTTTCTCTTCGGAGAGAGATGGACTGGTAGAAATTTTAATTGATAAGTTATGGACCCTGAGGAGGGAAAATCCTCCGAAACGTTGGATTTTGAGTGATAAAAAAAATTAATATCCAATAAATCTATTTTAATTTTTTCACTATCCTTGGGCTGCCTTTCCAACACTTATCAATCACGATATATATTTTCACCAAACAAAATAGGTAACCCTCAACAACAGTTTAATTTCCATTACAGAAATCATTTTGGGCTATTTAACATTTTATTTTTTAAATTTATTAATTGGATTTTCATAATAAAAATCTACAGTCGGATTTCACTCCTTGTTGAGGGTACTTACTTTATTCAGAGTATTTTACTCTGAGATTGGCCAATATGACCATATTCAACGTTACAAAAGATAATCCTATACTACTAAAGGGTATTTGTGCCTGCCTCTGTATGAACCTACCTATGTATCTATGTCCGTC
Organism: Forficula auricularia; assembly: GCA_024734495.1. Lineage (NCBI taxonomy): Eukaryota > Metazoa > Arthropoda > Insecta > Dermaptera > Forficulidae > Forficula > Forficula auricularia. The sequence continues at coordinate 1,010,900 of JALMQS010000697.1, read as the reverse complement.
TCACAACAAAAACAGTCGTCATGGTTACCAATTTAAATGAAATTATCCATATATATAAAGGTTAAAGTTTTGTCTGTACATTGGGGTGGTGGTGTGGGTGGGGGTGCTGGGTGGGTTTCGAGGGGGGGTCCAGGTGGCAAGCCCCCTGGCTAGCAAGAGGGCCGCTGAAGGCCGTCCTTGCAGCTAGTAAAAACTAAAGGAGTCAAGTCAAAGAATTTTTTTATGTATTGATTAGGTACTCGAATTTTGAATAACATCAGTAAAATACAAATTAATTACAGTATATTACTATTAATTACTATATAGTAAATTTTTGAAAATATTATCGGTTAGCTAATGTAGATGAATATTAAATAAATGCTTGTTTAATATACCGGAATCATTTAATTTTTTTTCACCAAAATAATGTTGTTTATATTGTTAATCATATTACCAGGAATAATAGAATGAAAAATGAGCTGGGGGAGAGGGATTTTCAATCCACTAAAAACATATACAATCAACTTTTATTTCTTTTTTCGGAAAAATAACATAATGTGAGGCTGTTTGTTTATTGAGGCCGACGAAATGAATGTTTATCATGATTAGGTGTATTTTTGTATTTTATTAACATTTCATCATTAATATTATGTTTCGAATGATTCATAGATAATATATCAATAAACATAGAATGTAAATGTGAATTTTTAATAGAGGGAATATGAAATTTATTTCAAAATTTGTGTTTTGATCTCACCTTAATGGAAATAGAAAAATTAAAATAAATGACATGTGAGAGTTCGAATTGTCGATGAAAGTAGTGTTTAAATTTCAAAGAAAATCACAAGAAGTTCTCTCCCAAATCCAAAATGCCTCCGGCGGGAAGCGTTTCGAGACGGCCAAAAGTTTGGTTCCTGAATAATCTACCTGCCAGCCCCTTCCCCCACTCCTACTACCAGGACTTTTGTTCTTCTTTTTCTGATATAATTATGTACTTTCAAATGGGTGGAGGTCCACAAATTTTAATCCTCCCCTCAGGTTCGTGGGGTCCTGAGGGTGATCAGAGTTAGGGGGAAAAGGAGAGAGTCCAGAGGACATGTATAGTGTTGGTGAATGATGATCGGAGCTGGGTCTAGGGGGAAAGATAGGGTCGGTGGGATGGATGAGGGCTTAGAGAAGGTTAGCAAGACGCCCACCTCGCCGACTTCGAAACTATAGTCACAAATAAATAAAATAATTATATGCATATGTTATTTGTTTTAAGCAGAGGAAAACCTTATTAATTTCACGTTATTTCACTCATCATTTAGTATCATCGATTTAACAATTATAAATAAACATTCATTCATCCAATTTCCATATCATTTTTTCGAAAACCTGCATTCAAATTTCTTGCATGATCATATTACCTTAAATACTTAACAGCAATCCCAAGCCCCTCAACGAATCCAATCCATAACTGAAGAATCATTGAAAATTGAGTGAATTTGCATATTGATGTCTAAACTGAAAAGAATATTTAAAAATTCTAATGGGTTCTCAAAGCATTCAAGATTAAAGGGAAACTTTTTTTCATGTTTGACTAATACTCAACTTAACCTCAATAAATAAAGATTACCCTTTTCCACCTGCTATTTCGCATAACCGCATATTCGTGTGCGTGATTTTCGCTCAGCAATCTGCATTTCAAAGCCAAAAGCCAAGCAACGCGCAATACGTAAGCACCATAAATAATGCATATGCAACTTTGTCATAGTAAACGTTTCTCATTTGATCTCAAAATGAAAACTTGTTGTTTATTGTTGGGAAGAGGAAATCCAACAACTCGCTCGATACTTAGTTCTTTATCCTTTATTTCATTTTACATATTTCTATTACCCAACAAACAGGAACTCAAGTTTCTATAAAAAATATATATATAAGTAAATGGAAATCTTGAAAAAATTGGAAGTTGAGATTTTTACAGATATTTACTTTTCTCCGTTCCATGAGTAGAGTGACCAGATATTGACATAGTCAAAGTAGGACAAATGAAGTTTTATAACGCATCCCTAAAGGACATTTGACAACACAGCTTAAAACAATAAAAATTAACTAGAAAAAAATGAATACATTTTTGAAAAAGAACATGAAATAATTTTTTTTTTTTTTTAAATATATTTTAAACATGATATGATATGATAGCGGGGTGGGGGGTTCAAAAATGAAAATTCTAGTCCTTTCGACCAACTCAACCAAATTTTGTATACATATTCTGTGGACTCCCAGAAAGCTAGAAATGCAAAAACTAACCACCCAAAATGGGAGGGAGGGTCAAAAATGAAAATTCTAGCCCTTTCGACTAAACTATGTATACACAATTTGGTTGAGTTTGGTCGAAAGAACTAGAATTTTCATTTTGATCCCCCCCTTTTTTTGTCTGATACAATGTTTAAAACTAGATTTAATAAAAAGAAATTATTTTATGTTCTTTTTAAAAATATATTCAGTTTTTTCTAGTTAAATTTTTTCATTTTTTCTACCTCTTCAAAATGTAGTAGATCTTTATGCTCCACCCTGTATTATCATTTTATATTTTCAATAAAAAATATGTTTTATCGCCAGATTTTCAAATTTATTTTTTGATATGAATAGACCATTAAATTCAAAAACGGAGATGGAGAATATTACTAGTCGGCTGAGAATTGGTGTGAAACAAGTCCATTTATAAAAATATTAACTCTTAATGTTCAAGATTTTCTTTTTACAAAATGAAGTCCTCTTGGTTCCGAAGTATTTTTAGCTGTGTATCTTCTTAAACTCGGTGCAATAAATGTACTATGTCGATTTAAAAACAATGGATCTGAAAACTTTGAACTTCAATTTCTCTAAATAACAATATATGGACTATAGACTTGGATAATTCCAATTCTCAGCTGACTCTTGGTACGTTCGAAAGACACAAGTGGACTTGCAGGCTGACTTAGTGAATTTGCTCGACATTTTTCATTATTTTATTTTGGTTATAGTTTTATCATTTCTGAAACTTGGAGAAAAACAGTAATAATATAAAAATAAAAATAAAAATAATCTTGAAAAGTTATGGTCAAAAATAAAAATAGATTTTATGAATGTTTTATATTTTCTTTTTAATTACTAATTAATATACATATATTGAAGAAGTGAAATATTTTTTATTTTGAATATTTTCTAATTTTAATGTTTTCTCAATTCATTTTTAAAATTTTGGTTATACAGCCGTGAAAATGTTATAAATTAAAAGAAAGCTCGGTTTCTAGTTATTTGACCATAATCAAGATTATTTTTAATTTTATTTAATGTACTCGTATATTGGTTAAATGGAAAAATATTTTTCTTTAGCAGTGTCACTATATCTACCTAAAAACACTGCTTTCTATACCTTAGAGAAGGCAACATTTTTTCTTTTTTTCACTTGAAAAAGGCCAATGATAAAGGGAGAAATTTCCCCGAAACGTCTGATATATTAAACGTTTTGAAGATTGTTTTTTAAAAGATTTGTATTTATTTATTTATTTTATTTTATTTTAATGGCCTCGACTTATTATCATTTGATCAGAAAGAAAATTCTTAACAGAGTATTAACAACTTAACAATAATCAAAATATTCGAAATGCATTTGGATCAAATAGAATGATTTTATAAAGAGAAACAAAGAGGTTGTCCTCTGCTTGACGCAAATAAACATACACACATATATAATCAAAATTATATATCTGTATATACATATAATAAGTGGGAGATAAATTTAACCTAATTTATCGCGCGGAGAATTTACCACTGCTCGAAGCCCCTAAAACCTTAGTAAATTGGATATTGCATTATATCTAAGTTTCTGAGATTGGCTCGTGATCCCGGCTTCTTTTCCTTCTACTCTGTTCTTTTCACGATGGAGGAGCCAGCCCATACAGGCCTTTAGGGGATGGACCTTCTGGTGTATCTCCTTCTCTCATCAATATCATTAAAAAAAAAATATATATATAAATATATTATTTATTTGCTTTAGACTAGTTTCGAAGGCTTGGCCCTCATCATCAGTCTTTTTAATTATAAATATTATTTTTCATGGGATCAGTATCATTTGGATTTTGAAAAATAATATTTATAATTAAAAAGACTGATGATAAGAGCTAAGCCTTCGAAACTATAGTCTCAAACAAATAAATAATATATATATATATCATCATCATCATCATCATTAGCCTGTCGATAGCGACAATCCACTCCTGAATATAGGCCTCTTCCATCAAATGGAAGGGGTTGGCGTTAAGTCACCACGCTTGCCAGACGGATTGGTGACTAGGAATCAGATTATAGCCGGTCAAATATCAATGCAGGGACTCGGACTCGAACCCGGAACTCCTGCTTAGAAGGCTAGTGTCTTAAGCTCTCGGCTAATCCGATATATATATATACAGATATATAATTTTGATTATATATGTGTGTATGTGTATGTTTATTTGTATCAAGCAGAGGACAACCTCTTTTTTTCTCTTTATGAATCAACAACTCTGCTACTCTCGGCAAAATAAAAACTTTTCAATTAAAACAATGATTTTAACAAAATAAATTAAAAAAAATAAATATTTAAAAATCGCAACATATTTAAATTTATTACTTGAGGTTCTACCTTTTAGATGCCTGTAAAAGATGAACCCTTTCAGCCTGTGGTAAATTTACGGAAAAAGTACAGAGTCTTGAAAAGGTTTTCACTTTTTTTAGAATTTAAATTATTCCAATATTCTTAATTATCATATTTTATGGTTAATTTGTTTTTTGAAACTGGGTATGCAAAAGTCATGTGGTATGCACTAAACACGCCAAACTTTTTTTTTTTTTGAATTGTCGATTCGGTGTGTTTGATCGATTTATTGTCCCTGGGATCGTTGCCAAATTGGCAAACAACGAAAGACAAAAAGCTTCATTAAGGAAGTTTGAAAAGTAGCCAATCTATATGCTAATTCTTCATTTTTATGTTCAATATCATATTTAATTATAATAATATAATAATAATATTGCTTTACTCCCCTTGAAAATCGGTAATTTTAATGTCTTTAAGTCAACTTCAATTCCCTTTTGCTTCATTAAAACGCTTTGAAGTATAAATAAATAATACATTCAGGTATTCGAAAGCAAAAAGAGAAATTTGAAAATTAATTTTCCTATTCAAACATTTTGAGAATTTCTTTAATTATAATATTTAAAACAAAGGTTCTTATTTAAAGCTGAATTAAAGTTTATTCCAAACAATTTGTAAGAAAATTAAATTTTAATTGAAGGTAATGGAATGCAGCCCAGGGGTAGTGAGGAAAGAAAAAATTAACACATATCAAATAAAGTGTAATTTATTTGAATCCTGCCTCCTTTCCTTTCAAACTGACGTTTCGGAGAATTTTCTCTCCTTCTTCAGGGTTTCAAAGGGTCAATGAATGAAACAAATAAAATGTTTCCTTCTTCTCTCTACAGTAGTGTTCAAAACTTTCTTCTTTTTTAGCAAAGGTATAGATTAAGAAAAGGAGAAAGGAAAAACAAATTGTTTTTCTATGCCTTTGCTAAAAAAGAAGAAAGTTTTGAACACTACTGAGGAGAGAAGAAGGAAACATTTTATTTGTTTCCTTCATTGACCTGACCTTTGAAACCCTGAAGAAGGAGGAAAATCCTCCGAAACGTCGGTTTGAAGGGAAGGAGAAGTATTCCAATAGATTACACCTTATTTAATATGTGTTAATTTTCTTTCCTCACTACCCCTGGGCTGCCTTCCATTACCTTCAATTAAAATTTCTACCAGTCCGTCTCTCTCCAGAGAAAATTTCGTTGCAATTAAATTTTAATTTTAATTTTTCTTCTAAAGGTTAAATTATTATTATTTTGTTTTCTCTTCATTATAAATATTTTTACTTTATTTTATTAAGGAATAATATAATCGGAGTGTGTGTGTTCATATTTGAAAACGATTACAGAATAAGGCTATCGAAATGTCGTGTTCAATAATAATTATAATTAATTATGTGTGATTTAAACAAAATTTCAGCGTTTAATAAAGTTTGTTAAAGGATAAATAAATTGAATTGCTTCTTTCAAGTAATTTATTTTATTATTCAAATGGTTAATCCAAATATTTCGAGAGCGCTTTCGGCATCTCTTGCTCAGTGGTAACCACTCCCTTATCCTTTAACAATAATATATATATATATATATTATATATTTTAAAATCGCAGGGAAGTTGACAAAAAATATAACAACAGAGTTAGTTATTCAATTTTGTTTGACATTTTTCATTTTTTTTTGTAAGTGGACTTCTAAATATCTAAATAAATAAATAAATAAATAAAATTTACCAGACGTTTCATCACTTTATTGAGACTTGATCAGTGGCTCATTCAATATAACTCTTTGTCAAAAATCTCTCAATTATAAGACGGCCAGCAACGAACATTCTCTATTAAAACAAAATTAAAACATTTCAAAAAACCAATATTAGATTGCCTTGTCTTCACATAAAATAAAAAATAAAAATCTTATAATAATAAAACTTGAGCAAGATGCGAGGTAGGTTTCACAAAAAAGAAATAAAACAAAATTGAGTTTTGAATTCGATATATTTCGGGGGTGAGCCAATCATCAGGAGTCAAAATAAACTAATTATATCAATACAATAAAAATCTTATCTTTTATTTTATGTCAAGACAAGACAATCTAATATTGGTATTTTTTTAATGTTTTAATTGTGTTTTAATGGAAAATATTCGTTGCTGGTTGTCTTATAGTTGAGAAATTTTTGACAAAGAGTTATATTGAATGAGCCACTGATGAAGTCTCAATAAAGTGACGAAACGTCTGCTAAATTGAATAACTAACTCTGTCGTTTAAATGTTTGTCCACTTCCCTTGCGATTTTAAAATACTTAATAAAATATGGACGCGAATGATGAAATACTATATATATTTATGTTCAATTGATTAATTAATAACTAATTAACATTTCCCTGGCTTTGGAGCAGAAAATATAAAAAATCGAGTGTTCAAATTTTCGCTATCTATAATAACTACCCTAAAAAAAAAAACGGTTTGGGACACCATCTATATTTAATTAGAATCTTTTTTTTTTTTTTTTTTTTGTTATTTTATTATAATAAAATAATAAAATTGCTTAAAAAGTGCTTTTGAGAATTTTCCATTGAATATAATTCGTTGAAAGTTGGCCCGCTTACTAATCTAATCGAGTAACGGGATTCTTTCGATCAAGCATTTTCGCTTTAGTTGTGCTCGAGAATTTATCCGGGCAACAGCAGAGGACACCTACACTCACCCAAAGGTAAACAACCCTTAATATCTATCCCTATATTCTATATTTATTTTATTTCGGTATATAGATATATAAGTAAAACCCACAAACCATCCATTGACTAAAGTGAAAGAATTCAAAATAAATTGATGGAAAAAGTGAAACTTTTTAGACTCTGTACGCTGTTTGCAGTTTCGGTGAATTAATTATATTAAATGAATATCTAAATCTGATTTTTATTTAGATTTAATTATTTTCTTACTTAGAATATAAATTCAAAATCTACGCTCGTCAGTTAGAGTCAGAGCAAATAAAGGTATTTTTACATTTTGGTCTGAATTTTAGTGAAATCAAATAATTAAAGAATTAGGGCTCGATTTCCGAGGTGGTGAAAATACCTTATACCGGGTGGTCCCGAATTCATGGTACAAACTTTAATGGTAGGTACAGGACATTGTAACAATGAGTTATTGTATAGGAATGTATAGTCGCAAGTGACGCGGTGAGGCGTAAACAGGGGAAATAACGGCTATACATTATACATACATTATACACTATATTACTATTACACTATACATACATATACATATTACATATACTTATTACACTATACATTCCTATACAATAACTCATTGTTACAATGTCCTGTATCTACCATTAAAGTTTGTACCATGAATTCGGGACCACCCTGTATATACAATATACAAAAATAATACATTCCATGTCGGATCTAGTAGATGAAAACCTCTTGTGATTTTCTTAGAAATTTAAAGTCTACTTCTATTCTTATAGAAATATATCGAGTTTAATTATTTCTAAACATTTCCATGTTCGTTAATTAATTGAATGTTCTCTCTATATATAATAACAAGTAACGATTTAATCCAAGTGCAAGAGTCAAATGGCCGTTCCTAGAATAATAGAAATTAAGAAATTAAGTTCTACTCAGGGAGATAAGGAGAGAGCATATGGCTAGAAAAGTGTCGCCTGCCTATGTCATCGCTGACTCACAGTCCGCTATCTTGGATCTTTCAAAACATTGAGATTTCCATATGGTCCTATACTAAAATATATATCATTTCACCTTCGATTTTCAAAATTATAAGGTCACCTAAATAAAATAAACTAATAAAAGAACTATTTTAAATTATAGTTTTTTGATTTTTTCAGGTATCTAGAGAAAATTGAAATTAATTAAAATTATTAATTATTAAAATTATTTGACATTAAAATATGATGAATATACACAAAATAGTCATAGGAACATATACTGTATTTTATTTTAAAGAAAAACGTACTTATTATGAGAGTATTAGCTCTTTGTTAAACATGTATTTCTCATTTGATAACGTTGTTTGGCAATGTTTTGAACTATGCAAGATGGCGGTCGAGCTTCTTCTTCCCCCCGCTTTAGGAGACAATTTCCTCACCTAAGTTCTAAGCTTACAGGCACTCCCTATCTATCTGCCTGGTTCTACTAGTCTAAAATTTGTCAGGACTTGTATTTGAAATCCTTGCCTTAGCTGCTATAAAGGAAGAGAAATTATATCGGCGCCCTTTTTAGTCACTTTCCTAGATTAAATATTTAATTTTGTTAATTTATTTAATTTGATCTAATACTAGAGGAACAACTATTCTACGTTGCATTTTAAAGTTTTGGATAGAAATTACCCGAGAGCCCCCCTATGAACCGGGGCTAGAATTGCCTCACAGTATCCCTTGTTTGTCAAAGAGACGACTAAAAGGGGTTGATTTTGGGATTGAATCTCTTACCTCGTAAAAAACACACATGTGAAAAGACATCTTAAGAAAATGTTGGACATCGCTAAATGACCCTGTCTACGAAAAACTAAAACCTGTTGTAATAAATAGTAAGCTGGTCACTTTAATTGAAAAGATTGAATTGAAAAGTTTGAAATCCACTGGTTTTCAGCTTTCTAGCCCAAATTCTTCCCTGTTTTGCAACTCATCATAATTAAATTAAGAAAAAATTCACCTTTTATTTACATTTTTTATTTAAACAGTTTTGTTTTCATTATTCCTCCAGTGGAATTTTTCTTATATTTAAGAGCAGATTTTGTTTAATGAAATATATAAGATTTTTGGAGAATTAACATAATACAAATTATTCTCATTTCTTAAATATATTTCTAATTATTTACCAATTTAGCCGGTAAAATTGGTAGATGGCAGCACTTGATGGCAACGCCTGTATTTAGACAACCATATTACACGAAAAATTAATTTTTTAGTGTTTGATTAAAGACGTCAGCTGCCAGCCAAGCTACGATCGTTTAGTTAGCTAGCTTGCAATATTTAAATGTATCTGACACATTTTCCATATCCCAAAATGGCATATATTTTTTCTCATTTTAAAATTTTTTCTGAAAAATGTGATATATAATTCTAAAAATAAAATTAATAAAAATAAAACACAAATACTTACTACTAGATCGAGTCTATTTTCGAATTGCGCCCCTTAACAATTAAATTTCCCCCTTGTGCCACAAGTTGGCCCCACGTTGGGAAACACTGCCTTAGACGAATGTAAAGTTTTCAAAATGTTAAGAAATATTTTTTGGAGATCAAAAAGTACTTTTGGCTGAAACCACCAAGATTGAATATTTTTATAATGAGAAAGATCAGATTGCCCTACGTTTCGACAGTAAATTTTGAAGTTGTTTTCAAATACGTGTGTCGAATTGTTGTCCAACCTAATGACACTATCCTGAAACTTCTGTTTTTATTTAATTTTTATTTAACTCAACCACTATAAAATCAAATCTGCAACTTTTGGGTAGTTTTTTTTTTACTTAGGAAAAGTGTTGTAGGTTTTAGGTGAAATAGGATATTAATTAATCAAGTAAAGGGAGTGTAGTTTCACAGTGAATGAAATAAAACTCAAAGAGGTTTATACAAACTCAATATATTTCTAAAACTGTTTTTAATCTGTAAACTCCTGATGATGGACTAGTCATCCGAAATATATTGAGTTTGTATAAACCTCTTTGAATTTTATTTCATTCACTGTGAAACCACACTCCCTTTACTTTATTAATTTTGAGTAGTTCGTGATTCACACTTTAATATAAATTATTTCTGTCATAATTTGAAAGTACAAATAAAAATCGGCTATTCGCCAAAAAATCCTGAAAATATTCAGAATTAGGCTTTGGATTACTGTAGTAAAGCAATTAGTAGTAACTTATTCTTTACAATTCTTCTTCTGTACACAAAGAGAAACAAAGAGGTTGTCCACTGCTTGATGTAAATAAACATACACACATATATATAGAAATGATATATTTGTATACAATATTATTTATTTGTTTGAGACTATAGTTTCGAAGGCTTGGCTTAATTCTACCTGGCTATTCAGCTTGGAAGGAAAGAAATTTTTTTCAATTTTTTCAATATCCACGCGATGCTGATCTAATGAAAAAATAATATTTATAATTAAAAAGACTGATGATGAGGGCCAAGCCTTCGAAACTATAGTCTCTGTTAGGAGGTTGTTGCGTTGCGTGGTGCGTGTCCGCGCTCCCCTCCTAGTTGGCGGCGACCTAACAATGATTTGGACAGGGCGATGTTCGTCCCTGGTAAAAAGCCGAGCTGGGCGCCACCAGCCTAGCTGGCGGGTGAGGAGCTCCTTGTTGTTGGATGGCTCCTCGTTCGATGCTTAGTGGAGATCGAATTGCCTTACTTAATACATGACTGAAATATTATCAGTCATGCAAAGTGTCGCAACGATCTGACTGAGTCATCTAGCGGCCGCGTCTAAAAGTTCGTAGCCAAAGCAACAGCGGGCCGCTACATCACACCCTTGCTTTCTTTTTTTTGGTGATTGCTTTACCGACTTAGTTAGCTGGGCAGGGGCTCTATCCACCTAGTTGGTGGGTCAAGAGCTGTATGTTTATTTGCATCAAGCAGGCCGTGTCTAAAAGCTCGTAGCCAAAGCAACAGCTGGCCGCTACAGTCTCAAACAAATAAATAATAATATATATAATATATATATATATATCATTTCGATATATATGTGTGTATGTTTATTTGCATCAAGCAGAGGACAACCTCTTTGTTTCTCTTTGTGAATCAACAACTCTGCTACTCTCCGCAAAACAAAAACTTTTCAACTACTTCTGTATCTTAGTTTAGTTGGTTTAGATGTCCAGAGCGTTCAGTCAACTTCATTCATTTAATATAATTAGATATTTGTTAAATATATTTATTTATAAACCTAAAAGAGTGTCACTATTTTTATCATTGACGGTATAGTAAAAGTTATTTCAATTTCACATTCTTAGCTCTCTGGGTCAATGCCTGTTTGTTTCACTTGTTCCTACCCTTGAAATATTCAGATCTTTTGTCTTTTTATACGATACTGACTCAGTTAGTTGATATTTATATCATTGGGCGTTTCATTGATGTCTGACATTTGCTGTTCAATCCAATATAATTTATTAGATCAGGTGTTAAGGACAACTCTATCTAGTTCTGCTAGAGAATGAACTGCGGTTGAAATGGAGATAAATTTTTCATTGAAAAAAATCGATCACTCGTAAATTTATCCTGTGCATAGAGACATTTTAAAATTTGGCAAGATTTAAATTAATCTTACCTTCCCTAATAAAATATAGTGTCTAAAAAGGAACAGATTTTCATACGAGAATACATTTTGAACGGTTTACCTTCTTATTTTTTAAATCAAAAATATATTTTATATAATTTAAATTTGTAATGGAAATTTATTTCATTTACCAGTGGTTTTTTAAAATTAAAAAAAAAATGCTCAAAATATTTTATTTATTGAGTGAACATGACTAAAAGGTCTACAAAATGCCTCTTTATGTTAAATGGCTTAAAAATTATCTATATAATAAGCTTTTCTATATATCTTGTAGGTATACTTAAATTATTTAATCAATATCTTTTGAGTAATTTGAGAGAAAAAAATATATAAAATAAAAATAAAATAAAAAACATTGAAATAAAGTATAATTTAATTTATTAGGCTTCTTAACTTTCTAAATTAACATGAATTTTATAATTATCGCTTCATTAATCTAGCCCCAAAACATATACCCAGACACAGAGACAATTTCTAAACACCACTTGTTCAAAGGTCATAAAGATTTGTAAAAATCTCGATTTGAAATTTTCACTAAAACAAGATTTCAATAATTACAGGTAATAAAAACATTCTGTATAGCACAGAAGAGTGTATTATAATTGTTTGATAGTTATATTTTAGTAACAAGGTTGCTGGTTACATACATAATATTTTTTCATTTCTCAACCAACTAATTTAATAAATGTTAAGAAAGAATTTATATTTAAGGTCCAAAATTTTAATTGGAATATTTCTACATTGCATATCAGAGGGCTTCGTCCGCTCAGGAGCTAATACCGAGTACTAATACGCTTGTTGGGCTGGTTAGTTCTATCCTCGAGACAAAAACACACTCTGACATATTATTATATATTATTATTATTATTATTATATATTAGTAGTAATAGTATTAATACTCGGGTTCAACTCCTGAGCGGACGAAGCCCTCTGATATGCAATGTAGAAATATTTATATTCAAATCTTAGATTTTGGACCTTAAATATAAATTATTTCTTAATAATATTATAATTGATTTATACCGTATGTTGTATATTTGAAAAAAATCCATCTTATTTTCAAAAATAGATACTCAAACTTTCGGGTAAATTATTTAAATTTTTTCTTGTCAAATGGATGGATATTTAACTCTTTGATAACAGTGAATTTTTAATGATAAAAGCCTCTTTCCGAATGAATTTGGTTGTCAAATAATTACATCCGCAACTACCTAGCAGTGCCTGGAGCACCGAGCGATGCTCGGTAACTTTTTGCCTATATATAGCTTAAGTTTCAAATTTCAAGGCTCTGCGACTTCCGAAGACGAGATGATATGAACGATTAAAATATTTATTTTGCGACATGACTAATTTACAACCTCTTCCTTTATTTCAATCGGATTAAAATTTATACACCACTAATAATTCAATTTATAGCGAAATCGATAGAACTGTTTTCGAGACACCTATTCTATATATATACAATAATTGCTCGTTTCATATAATAAGATAAGATATCTTTAGCAGTTGTACAATAGTGATATTAACTATAATTCAGCTATAATTTGAAAATTGCTAAAATGTGAAAAAATAGGACATAACTACCATTTTGACAATTGTTAACCAACCATTTTTAGAGTATTAAACATGTATAAAAATAAACACTCTGAATATAGCAATTTATAATAATATTGAAAATCAAATCAAAATTACCTATTTATTTATATCACCCCAGTAGAACAACTCCAAAAGAATACTCTTTGCTCTTTAGCCTCTCTAACAGAAAAGTGTAAAATGTAACCAGTGATGTGTGTAGTTAATGTATTTTCCACACGAAAAAGACCCGCCCAAAAGACCCGCAATTAACGTTAATGAAGAGCGTAGAGGAACGCAATAAAAAGCCCTAAGCAAATGATGGGCGATTATTTCCTCTAGAGCTTATATTTCTTAGCTGATGTCTCGCCCTGTTTTTTAGGCATCTGGTAATTGAAATGGCTCATATATCGCCAAAGTTAGACGGATACAAAAAGCTATATATACACATTCTTTTCTATTAGCTTCATAAAGAAATTAAATAATACTGAAAGAATTAATGTATCTTCATTTATCAACTGAATAATTGGAGCAGAGCCGACCTGCAATCCGTGATAAAATATTAAAATAACTAGAATTTTTAGAAAAAACAAAAACACATTCAAAATATTTGAAACTTAGTGAAAATAATCTTCAAACATTTTGTGCCTATCTAAAAAATTAACAATAGTTTGACATTTATTAGATGCAATGTAAAATATAATTAAAATAATCCATTCCATCTCGGATAACCTCTAAATATTTTAATCCCGACCTAATAACTAGAGTATGTCTTTTAATTTAAAGCTTTCAAAATTCTAATCTTAAAAAAAGTTTCCCCATCTAATTAAAATGTTTTTTTTTCCAATTTTTTTATTTCGGCCAAAGTATTATAATTTTGGAGCTACGGCTAGATAAAATACTGCTATATCTAGGCGTTCGTAAGTTATATATTCCAAAATTATAATAGTTAAAAATCTGTAAAAATTCTAAATGATAGCTACTATTATAAGGATAATGTCTACAGAGTTTCAAAATTTTTGAACAATTACCTTGACCGGAATAAAAAATGATAGTTCAATGCTAAAAATCCCATGTTATTTAGATCGGAAACTTACACACAGGCACAGATTAAAATTGGGATAGAGACTTGAAACTTGGGAGATATTTTTTTATATTTATTTCGAACCAAATGACTCTCTATCCTTCTGAATTTTTACTGATATTTAGCTATTATAATTTTGGGTCTAAAACTTACTAACGATAAGATACCTTTAGCAGTATTTTATCTAACCTAACTCCAAAATTATGATATCTAAAAATCTCTAAAAATTCTTAATGATAGCTACTATTATACTCATAAAGTTTAGAGAGTTTCAAAATTTTTGTACCATTACTTTGGACGGAATAAAAAATTGCAAAAACCCCATGTTATTTAGATGGGAAACTTATATCGCTGTGGGACAAAGGTTAAAATTGAGATAGAGGTTTGAAACTTAGGGGATATTTTTTTTATTTATTTCGATATGAGCCTCTCTCAGGGTAAAAATTCGAAAATACCCCATATTGGGCAACATCTAGTTTGTTGTTTCCCCATTGTCCCAGGTTTGTTGTTTCCCCATTGTCCCATGTATAAAAATCTGAACAGTTGACGGTCCTCATATTTTGCATAATCAAAACCACCCAGCTACTGGTCTAAATATTAAAAATTTTTGGATTTGGTACTCGAAAGATTACAATTCATATGATTTCGAAAAAATAAAAACACGTTTATAGGGGAAAATTAAAATTGACAAACAAATAGATAAATTTAATTTCTTTTGGAAAAGTGCAAAGAGCTTAATGTCTTGAATTCTTATCATAAAAAAAATATTAATTATTATCAACCCACCATTTTGCCTGTTCATGCACTATATTAATTAAAGAATCAGCTTTAGTCTCTTTTTAAACTGCGCCAACTAATTATAATTCTAAAGTGAATAAAGTCTAATAAATTCAGACAAATCTTTAATTAACTCTATAGTTAGCACTCCTTTAAAAGACGAACTTCAGTAATGCAAATTTAATTTGCTTTTTGGCAACCTTTTCTTGAAAGTAAAATTCACTTTTAAAACAAAGAAGAGGAATTACAATAATACTAGCTACTAATCAATTTAAGCAAATTTCTTTGACTTTGCATTAACTTATTAACCAATAAGACTTACTACTGCTAATATATTATAATTTTAACATTTGAAACATGTTTATTTATAGCTTAATTCGTTTAATAGCCCACCAACTCTCTAATAGTCTAATTAAGTTGCCTGTTTTGCTGCCAGGCCATGGAGAAACCTTTGTGCTTCTCTTCTACTATAAAAATACAAAATTAATTTAATCATCACACTTGTCTAATATTTAATGAAATGAGTCAGTAGACATCAGAAGGATAATGATTTGTTCCTTGAGGCGTACATATTTACAACTTCATAAGTAACTGCTTTGATAATTGGGTTCTATAAAATACTCGTTTATTGATGCTCATGATTAAAGCCTCGTATAATTCCGGACCGAAAACCTGTAATGCAATTTGCGTCAATTTGTTGTTTCATCCTCGCGAAATGTGCAATAGTTCAGGAGATATTAACTTTTCAAAGTCAAGGTTTTATTTATAAATATTTTGGGATTCCTGCAATATTTAACGTAATTTTTCTTATTAAAACAAGTATTAACATAGCTCAAAGGTGCAATTTTCGACTAAAAACTTTTGAACAAAATTTCAGCTCTACGAGTATTCAAAAGTTCTTCATAAAATTTCTAAGCAAGGGGGACTAAAATCTCTATATTCATTTTGTTTATTTTTATAGACGAACATAGATTCAATTGAGTATTCTCAAGCAGGACACCCTTTTGAATTACTTTTAAAATCTATACTGATATTTTCAATGAAAAAAAATAACCCTAAAACGAAATTTCTACGAGTTTTCTTTCTTGAATTGTTCAATCCATACATTCAGACATTTATACATATACGGTACAGTAAATAACTATTTTTAAATTTCTTTGTGGGGTCAAAAATAAAAAATATTATTGACCTCAATTTGAGTCCATATTATTTAATAAATTAAGTATATTTGCAGGTATTTGGACAAGAAAAAAAAATCAAAGAATTCATATTGATTTACCCAACGTTTCGTCAATTTTATTGAGTGTGAAGGAGAGAGAAAATGATATAACTTATATAAATGTAATCTCTCTAAACTCTCTTTTTTGCTTTTTTAGACGCCCTGTGAAGCCTAAATAAAATTGGCGAAACGTTGCGCAAATCAATTTAAATTCCTTGATTTTTTAGTTTCTTGTCCAAATAGGTATCTGCAAAGGTACTTCATTTATAAAAAATATTTTTCTAACATAGGGGTATCAGATATCCCTGCAAAGATCCCTTTAAGAAGTATTACCCCTAATGTTATATCATTCGCGTCAATAATAAATTTGTAACATAAATAGCAGGGAATTGGACAAAAAATTAAAAACATAGAATTTTTATTAAATGGGCCAGACGTTTCGTTAATTTATTTTACTTCCTCAGTGGCCCATTTAATCACTCTTTGTCAATTATGTTTTGTTGAATAGTGAAATTGTTTTTTGACAAAGAGTGATTAAATGGGTCACTAAATTGACGAAACGTCTGGCCCATTTAATAAAAACTCTGTTTTTAATTTTTTGTCAAATTCTCTGCTATTTCTGTTACATCCCCCTATTTTTTTTTTTTTAATATATTCCGTTTTAAAACGATGGAGGAGAGAGCTCCAAAGTAGCCATTCTTATGTGATTTTTGTACCTGCCAGCATTTAGAAATAGTTTAACTTAAAATTATTAAAAATCTCCTTATTATCCCTCTATCAACGTCAAATAAATATGTAATCGATATCTCAATTATTTTGGAAGTTTTAAGGTATGGAACCCTCTGTATGCAGTCGCTCACACATTAGGCCCGAGTATTTAGTTTGGGGAAGAACATAAAAACCTGTACTTTTCAAAGTACGGAATCCTAAAAAGTGTTTTTTTAATCTGAAAATGATTTTAACGAAAACCTTCTAGAAATATACACATAGAGAAATAATCAAACCATTTAATAGCCCGAAAAATAACCTATTAATCAAACGTCAATAAATAGAAGAAGCGCTTTTGATGACATAATCCAATATAAACATCCCGATGATCCAATTGCAGTTCATTCTTCTTTAATGATTCTCTTTAAATAATAATGGATGTCCCGATTGAATGTTTGGATCACTTTTCTATTCCGGCCTCAAATTGTGTTGACTGCTGTCAGTTGGGTTAATGATAGACTGAACCCTCAAATGAAATGAATGAATATGATTGTCAGGTTTAGATCAAGTTTCGGACTTATTGCAAGTTGGCTTTTATGTCAATTGCCGTCGAGTTTGGGGTCGTTCCAAAATGCTTTACATAACGCTAGCTTATGCAATTAGGACTTTGGCCGGAGGTGAGTTCCATCTTCAAAGCTTGTCCTCAACCCGGTTTAGGGTTTACACTTTCGAGATGGGAAGCTGCTCGCCTCCAATCAACAATTTGCAAGGTCTATTCATCCTGTGGTCCAACCCCCTCACACTAACAAAATACAAAAACAAAATGGAGAACTAAACCCTTCAATCTAGTTGGATTTGTTTGGAATTCAGAGGACGCAAATTTCGTAGTGGTGGAGTATTTAATTAAATCACGAAAGAAATAGATTGGTTTCAAATGTGTATC
The DNA here is from genome assembly GCA_024734495.1 of Forficula auricularia. Lineage (NCBI taxonomy): Eukaryota > Metazoa > Arthropoda > Insecta > Dermaptera > Forficulidae > Forficula > Forficula auricularia. The sequence continues at coordinate 992,689 of JALMQS010000697.1, read as the reverse complement.
ATTCCAATACACTTAGCTAGCTAGCTATTGTTTGTGGCTGGTGTCAATGTTTATTGGTTCCAACATATTGACACTTTCGAAATTTGTTAATTTAAACTTTATTTTTATTTGTATTCCTATGAATGGAAAAACTTTATGAATATATATTAATTTTTAGAATAAAAACTTAGTTTTAATTTAGTTTGGTTGAAAATTTATATTCATTTATTCAGTCAATTAATTTTTTGTAAAGATCACCCGGACAAAAAAAAGAAAAAATATTGGATGTGACCATCTTATGACTTTACTATACACATCCCCCTGGTCATTAAAAGAATTGATTTTTGCATAGATAGTTATCTAAGGCGGATGTTCCCAGCCTTTTGTTCACCCGTTCCCCTTGATTAGACTTTTCATTTGTTGGTACACTCTTCCCAATGGCGGCTGCAGGGGTCATGACCTCCCAAATGATTTCTATTAATAAAAAAAAAATATATGGTCACAATATCTAACAATTTAGTAGAAAATATTTTTATATTGCATGTCAGAGGGTCTCATCACCCCCACTGAAATAATAAAATAGTTTATAATCACCCCCCCCTCCCAACCGGGTTTCTAGTATTTTTGTTTGAAAATTTTAGATTTTAAATTATTTTTGAATTCCCCCATATTTATTTAACACCAATCAGGTCAATCAAAGAGATCAGGTCGTCTTCGAGAAAGTGCATTATTATTATTATATTATATAATATTTTTTAAAATAATATTTAACAATATATTCATTTTATTCAAGTTTTTCAGTTCTACTTTCTTGTTATACGATTATTTTAATAAAAATTTGAAATATTTTCTTCATCCTTTTTTTTCTCTAGCCCCCCCCCCACCCTAAATTATATTCAAACATCGGCGGATATGTACATAAATATATTAATTATATATATATATATATATATTTGTTAACATTTAAATGAAAAGTGAAAGTTAAAACTTTTATCCGGTCACTGCCTATTTTGGTGCACTTGGGACCAGACTCGTTTCGATCATGAACCAAGAGTTGAAAACAAGAGATAACTTTAACTTTCGCTTTTCATTTAAATGTTAACATATAAAACATTCTAAATAAAATTTATTATTGAAAAACTGAACAAAATTCATCTGTTTCGATTCTTCAAAGAATGAGACAGATGAAAATTGTAATAAATTTATAGCAACCATACTATTAGGAAAATAGAAGAAAAACGCGATTGAACTAGAGAGTTGAATATATATAAGATTCGATTATAGGATCTAGTCGGAGGATCCATCGCCTAAATGGAGAATAAATTTGCGGGCTTAACGCAGAAGATGTCGGATCATACCCGACTGGGTCCTGTATCTCTTTTTTTCAACTCTTGGTTCACTATCAAAACGAGTCTGGTCTCAAGTGCACCAAAATAGGGCAGTGACCGGATAAAAGTTTTAACTTACGCTTTTCATTTAAATGTTAACATATAAAACATTCTAAATAAAATTTAATATTGAAAAACTGAACAAAATTCATCTGTTTCGATTCCCCAAAGAATCAGACCGATGAGAAGTGTAGTAAATTTATAAATATATGTATATGTTTCATCAAACAAAGGACACCCTCTTTGATTTCTCTTTATGAATCAACAACTCTGTTACTTTCGGCAAAAAAAAATATTTTCAAATAAATAATTATTCTTCATCATTAAAGAACAGTAAATATCATAAAAAATGCATTTGAGAATTTTTTTAATGGATTTCGTATAGAAATATTTCGGCGAATTTTGCCAGGCTAGGTAATCTTATCGAGCAACGGGATTCTTTCCATTCTATTCCTTGCTTTATTTGGTGTCGAGAAATGCTCGAGGCAGCATCGACGACACTCTCCTACCACGCAAAGGTAAACAACCCTTAATTTCTACCCCTATATTTTATATATAACATTCTTATATAAATCCAATATATCAAATAATGTTTAGAAATTAAATTATTTTGCAAAAAAATAAACATATATTTTTTATTTTTATTTTTAAGTTTAAATAGGTTGGAAGTGTTGTACTATTTTGAAATCTTAATGACTAAATGGGCCATCTTTTAAAATAGCTTGACATGTTAGGGTAGTTATTTTTGATTATTATTGTCATTAATGGTATAATAGCTATTAATAATGATATTACTAGCCAAAGATTAATTCAATCATGATGAAGTATAGATTTTCTGTGAGTCGGACCGCAAACCTAGGGTTCCTTCCATACCTTAAACTTGCTAAATACTTAAAATATAAAATTCGTTCTTAATTAAAATTTTTAAGATTTGTAAATTAATAAATTTATCAATATTATTGTTCAGTTCCATAATCAGAGGAAAAGGAAACAATTAAACACCATGTTAAATCATACGACCAATCGCAATGTTTCGCTAATTTATTGTAGCTTCATCAGGCTCTTGATCAAATTATTTTCAAACATAATAATAAAACTTGAGCAAGATGCGAAGTAGGTTTCACAAAAAAAGAAATAAAACAAAATTGAGTTTTGAATTCGATATATTTCGGGGGTGAGCCCATCATCAGGAGTCAGAGAAAACAGTTTTCCTGACTCCTGATGATGAGTTCACACAATATATCGGGTTATTCAAAAACTCAATTTTGTTTTATTTCTTTTTTTTTGTGAAACTTACCTCGCATCTTGCACAAGTTTTATTATTATATTAAAACGAGCTTTCGTACGTGCCTTCGGCACGCCCCTCGAAAGCTCGTCCTCGGACTGGTGCCCTGGCGGGCAGCGTCTCGATCCAAAAATTTTATTCCTCTTAAAAAACAACACTCCAAATTTATACCCGTCAACTACCGAAAATAACATCGTCTCTTAAAAGTTTCTCCTTTTTTTATTTTTGAGTGGCGAGGGGGGGGGGGGGGGGGGGGAATTATCCATACTATTTTAATGTTTCTTAATCTAAAAATGAATTGGAGTCTTTCATTTCAAAAATTCGAGTCCAAATTACGAACTATATTTCAAATTTTGCCTGGTTAATCGAAAATCGATTGGAGCCATCAGTTCCCGAAATCCGAGCTGACAATTATATTTCAAATTTCCTAGTTACTTAATACATATTTAATGTTTCTTAATTTAAAATCTATTGGTGTTTTTTCATTTTCATTCCTGAGTTATAATGAATACAATATTATCTCGACACAAAGTCTAAATCAAAAATATATAAGTAGTTTTAGTAACAGAAATCAAGGTACACATATTAATATTGCATTGGTGTAATCGCTAGAGCAGATGCGCACTGTTCAGGAGTTCGTCGATTCGATTCTGCTAAGAGGCGTAATTTTTTTTTGAAGCTTGATGTCAGTAGAACAAAATGCATATGTGTCAAATCATAACATTGCATACTTAAAGCCTAGCGACATCTGCTAGAAAAACCGGTAATGACTCTTCCGGTACACCTGTTATATAGCAATCATAGTTCCATTGCTACTCTAAACAAATATTTGTGTTATATAAGTAAATGTATTCTGATTGTTATATACCATATGTATTCTACATGGCAAGAAAAAATTAAATGACAAATAATTTGATCAAGAGCCTGATGAAGCTACAATAAATTATCGAAACATTGCGATTGGTCGTATGATTAAGCACGGTGTCTAATTGGTTTATTTTTTCCTCTGATTTGTTATATCTAATAAATTTATCTTTTAAATTTCAACTTTGTATTTTTATTTAGTTTTCGAGCTACAATGCTATGAAAGACGGCCATACAGATATTGTAGGGACACTAATAGAGTCTATTTTTTATTTTTTAAAAGGAAAACTAAAATTTTCTAAACGTTAAGATTTACATAGAGAGCTCTCGAATCGTGTGCTAACGTTTCCGCTTTTTTCTTAAATTTTTTCTTATAAGTCAAAGTAAAAAAAAAAAAAAAAAAATGGTAACGTTCGTACTAACAAACATTTTAACAAAACAGTTAATATCTCGAAAAATAAAATTTTTCTATGTTCACTTAGTAGGGATTTTTTGTAGACCAAAACGCCATGGTTTTGTATAATTTTTTAAATCGCAATAGTTTCAGCCGTTTTTGAGATATTTCGAAAAAACGAACCAAAACCACTTTTTTATGGGCGATTACAATACTTGACCATACCATGTATACTGTAATGGAAGAGTAAAAATTACAAATCATTAAATCAACTCTGAATATTTATCTAATCCAGGGGTGTCCAACCTTTTGACTTATACGGGACACATTTGAAGAAAAAATTGTCTCGGACCAATATTATAATTCTATTGGCTATTTGTTATTCAAAAAAGATAGTTAATAATGTAGAAATAAGAACTTTATTAGTTTTTTAGATCATAGTGAGCTTCTAAGTTTACTTTTAGTAAATTTTATACTTGAAAATAGTTTCTCGTATATGTAAATACATATACCTACAAACCTACATACTACATAGTTATATTATGTATTAGTATTTGTTTATATTTTTTCTGGCTAGATAATTAATAGAAAATTCTAATAAAGAGACAATATTGAATTTTTCTTTTAGATCTCGGTATTTAATTGTTGTTCTAGAACATTCAATCAGAAAGTTTGCAAGTAGAAAATTTATTTATAATGAAAATGGTGAAATAGACCAAAATGATGATTATCTTATCGGAAATCTTGAAATCTAGTTCCAGATTCAAAATTTAAAATTAGCATTTTTATTTTTCGAAAACTTCACAGTAGGTAGATTTTCAAATTTCTTATTTTAGAGAAAAAAATATCAGTTCAAATTGTTGTGTTTTCCAGTATCTACATAAAAATAATCAATGTTTTAAGGAATTTTATGACTTTATATTGGGCCACGGGATGGAAAGGCCTAGTTTAAATCGAATGGGATTAAAGAAGTATATGTGGAATGATAATTTATGTTTTAAAAGCGTCACGGATATAATCATCCCTGACTACCCATTATCTATAATGACACGTAAGAACGTACAAAGATCTAAAAGACAAGTCCTTACAAGTTTTAGTCCAGGGAGAAAAATTATCAATTAATTGTGATTGTTCTAGAAAAGCCCAATTTATCATCTCCTTGTACTAGAATGATAACTCTATAATAGACTTGGTTAGTGTCAATAGCATATAAATCACTGAAAAAATAAATATTATGATTTAACTCCACTAAAAAATAACTTCATTATTTTTTTTATCTTATATAGTTGAGTTTATAATTGTGCTTTTAGTTGAATTTTATTCTTTAAAAAAGTTTCACTTATATATAATGTACATTCTTATTTCGAAAAAGGGAATAAATATATCTCTACATAAAAATCTCACTGTTTTAAGGACGTTTATGATTTTATGTTGGGCTACACTCATTGCAGTGTTGGGTCGCATGCGTGCCCGCGGGCCACGGGTTGGATCTAATCCCTAAGTTTTAAATATAATAAACCGTTAATTTGAAAATCTGACATTTGTGATTAACATCGAAATAAAGGCACGATTCATTAAATATTTTGATAAAGTGCCGACAAATTGGATCTCAAATAGAAGTGTCGATTTTGAAGAAATGTCATGTCAAACGGATCCAATCGACAGGTGATGAATTGAAGCTTGGAAAGTGATGAGTTGCCCGGAGATGGGGCGGGACAGGCGAGGCGTATTTCGAACTTGGGGGGTGGTACTAATTAACCCTCGCACAAGAGGAAATCGAAAGAGCTTTCGGCTTCACAGAAAATCATTGAACGGAAGCTTTTCTCGCCACAAAACCGCGAACCTGTCCGTCTAAATTTCACCATCTTAATTAACTGTATCTGTCTTGACGTTTTGCTCCAGGGAGACTTTTACAATGGAAGGCTTTAACTAAATGGAATTTATTTATACAATTTTTAGTCGAGTTAAATCATAATGAAAAATTAAATAAATAACAAAAATATTAAATTATTATTTTATATACCTTTGGGAAATAAAACAAAATAAAGTAATTAAACTTTGGTAATTAATTAATTAAGAAAATTCTGTTTTTGTGTTGACTATATTCAACATCACTGAAACATTTCAAAGACCAGTCGGGGTCATTTTTGCGTCATGATTCAAATGGGAAAAAATTATTCCAAAATTAGGGACAGTTCATAAATTACGTCGCACAGTAAGGGGAGGAGGGCATTTCAGATTTGTGACAACATGTGACAGGAGGCCCCGGGGATCTTAAAAATTGTGATGTCACAAAGGTGAAATTAAAAAATCAAAAGAAAAAAATAAAGTAAAACTTAAAATTCATACTTACTAAATCCCTTTAGTTGAGTTTAATTTATAAAAACAAATTTGTCCATTATTAAATTATAGGGTATAAAAGTGATAGTGTGACGTCACAATACAGGAAGGGCTCAATGAAAATCTGACAGAATTTGACACAGGGGTTTTAAAAATCTTGAAATTCTTATTTACGATATGGGCAGCCCCTTAAGTTAGGATAATATTTTGGATTATATCGCCCATGGTGAAATTAAGCAAATGAACAGATAGTAATTGAAAAGATTTTGTTTTGCCGAGAGTACCAGAGTTGTTGATTCATAATGAGGTTGTCCTCTTTGCTTGATGCAAATAAAATATATGTAAGTACCTAAATGTTTATTTGCATCATGCGAGATGATTAACCTCAGGATAATCTCATTTATTTATCAACAAATTATAAAATTTACACCTTTATCCAATCGGGTAATTGAACCCATTAGAAATAACATGAAATATTTCTAATTAAAAGACTGATGATGAAGGTCATACCTTCGAAACTATAGTCTCAAATAAATTAATCATATAGGTATGTACATATTTATATTCGTTATATTAGGTATATATTTTCATAATGTAGTGAACAACCTCAGTGATTTCTCTTTAGGAATCAACAATTCTGCTACTTTTGGCAAAATAAATTATTATATTATATTGTTATTAATATTTTCAATTACTTATCTGAATGTCTAATTTCACCATAGGCGATATAATCCAAAATATTATAAATATTGTACTCCTCTCGCGGGTTATTTACACCACTGCTGTTTAATGTATGAAAATCGCTAGTTACTAGCCTTTAGGAAATTTTTTGATTTATGATTGATTTAATTTTGAATTCTCAGCTAAATTAACTACAACTGTTCGAATTCTATTAATTTATATAATAAAAATTGATTTTTTTTTCAACTAAAAGTTCTGAAGCTAGATAATTCCAAAATCTAATCAGTTCTTTGTTTAGATAATGCAAATATTTATTTGACTTGATTCGTCCGCCGAGTGCATAGAATAAATTGATTTCAACCAGATTGGTATTTTATAGGTTCCATTTTTCCAGTCATAATTTTCTTTATAATATTATAGTAAATAATTGTAAGTATTAATTACATAGATAACTAAATTAAAATGTACAATATACACGTATATATATATATTATATCTTATCTTATATTATTAAATGAGCAATTCTTGTATATATATACAATCGCTTTCTCAAAACGGCTCTAGCGATTTCGCTAAAAATTAGTATACGTTATCAGACTCTCATGAGTTATTAGTTGTGTATAAACTTTAATCCGATTGAAATAAAAGAAGGGGTGTAAATTAGTCATGCCGTAAAATAAATATTTTAATCGTTTATATCTCGTCTTCGGTAAGTCGCATAGTCTTGAAATTTGAAACTTAAGCTATCTAGAAGCTACAAGAAGTACAACAAGATTTTGGCTAAAATAGAAGTACCGGAAGTTGATGTTTACGTACGTAAGAATGTATCCCCCTGGGTTTCGCAACCATAAATCTCAGAGCTACGAAATTCGAAACTTAAGCTCGATATAGGCTAGAAGGGGTACAGCAAGCTTGTGCTTATTAATGTTAACTTTTATTTATATTTTTTTCAATTTTTTTTTTGTATTGTATTATTCTTGCTTAATCGCAGTGCACAGTTGTGGGGCGCTTTTGGCGCTCCCAACTCTCTGGCCTCGGTTCTGGTATTCTACTGGCGCCCATATATACATTGACATTTTACCAATAGCCACAACATCTGGCATTATTTTTGGACGGCTGATGAGGTGTTACAACCTAATTTGTAAACAAATCTATTTTCTTTCTGTAAAGGGCTGCCCCCTCTGCGTGGCGCAATAAATCAGTCATTGAAATCGGAACACCCTAAGTGGACATTTACATGAAAGATTTTTCGTTTTTTTTTCTCAAAAACGACACAAACGATTTTGTTTAAAATTGGTGTACTTATCAAGTGTCATGAGTTATTAGTCGTGTATAGATTTTAATCCGATTGAAATAAAGGAAGGGGCTGTAAATTAGTAGTGTCGTAAAATAAATATTTTAATTTTTCATATACCGTCTTCGGTAAGTCGTAGAGCCTTGAAATTTGAAACTTAAGCTATTTACAGGCAAAAAGTTACCGAGCATCGCTCGATGCTCCAGGCACTATTATATATTCGAGTTTTACAATCGAATAAAATTACACCATATTTTGCATTTATTTTATTTTTGGTTAAACTAGTAGTTTTATAGAAAATTCACTATTATTTTACGTAATTTACTAGAGTGTAGCTTAATTTATATATACTTAATAATAAAATATATTAAATGGTTATGAATAAATTTCAAGAAAAATGATAAAATGCAAAAGGGATATCGCGTTGCCTGGTGTTCTTCCACTGGTGTTAGAAGAATATTAAAGTGAAAGGAAGGAAGGGGAGAAAGGGTTGGAATAATTAAGGGCTCTAGTTAACACGTAGGCTGCCGTTTCTCGGATATTTTGCACCTCACATACAAATTAACTCATCTTTGTAATGGGAACTTGTTAGCGAAGGTTTATATTATGGCGGCCGACGAGTGACTTCAACTCACGACATCTCTCGCCTAGAAAATATTTGCACAATTTAATACCGGCTGTCTTGATGGAAGATATTAACTGGCTTTTCATTTGCAAATGCAAAGTGCATAGGTCATTTAGTTTTAAGGGATAATTTTAAAGATATTAAATAATTACAAAATTTTATAAAATATACATTGTGAGGCTCTGGAGCAGCTGCCCCTCTTCCCCTCCTTCTGATAGGCCTTATATATTCTTATTTATTGAATAAGAGTGTGTCTACTTGTTAATTTTAACACCTTTTATCTCGATTTGATTGATAATAGGTTCCATTTAAATTCAAAATATTATTTTGGATTTTTTTTTACATACATTTTAGAAGAAAAACTTCAAAAATTATTTAAAGTGTTTTTATATGGGATTTTTGAGTTTGAAAATTTTAATATTGTTTTTGAAACTTTATGTACTCTTCGATTTTTTGATAATTTTTTATTTTTAACTTCTATTCATTCTAAAAATTTTAAGACCGGGTTGATCCTATAATAATTACTATTTTTTTTCCATTTTCGAGTTTTAATTTTGATTTTCTTTCAACAAACTATATTACTAATTATTTATTTTAAACACCTGTTAACGGTAAAAATCAATTCAAAATAATTAAAAAAGAGAACTCAAAACCAAAAAGTGGTTTTTATAATCGTTAATAGCGAATAAAATTTTTTCGAAATTTTCAAAAATCGAAAAAAATACTAATTATCATAGGATTACTATCAACCCATTGTTAAAATTTCTAGAATGAATAGAAGTTTAAAATAAAAAATTATCAAAAAAATCGAAGAGTACATACAGTTTTAAAAACAAGATTAAAATTTTCAAACTCAAAAATATAATACAATAAAAATATTTTAAATAATATTCCAGCGCCTCCCAAGCAAAGATCCCGGGTTCGAGCTCCGGCTGATCCTTTTGTCTATAATATAAATAATCTTTTCTTCGTTCCCTAAATTTAAATTTTAAATAATTTTTTTCTATTTTTGTCTCAAAAGTATGTAAAAAAAAAAACGGAAATTTCAAAAAACAAAAAATTGAATTTGGACCATTTTTGAAGAAGTTGTGAAGGAAAACCGAAATTCGAAATCTTTTAACCCGGTGATCAAAAAAATTTCAAAATTTACCAGCAATAGTTTGATGGGTAGTAAAAATGTCATTAAATGAAGGAAATCAAAAATTAAATTTTTTCAAACCGTCCGATTTGGCGTGGAATACCTCATATATATAATTATCCTTTGGATTTAAAAAGAAAAATATTTTAAATAAATGATCTAGCCTAACATATTTTCATGAATTTCAAGACTCATTAGGTGGATAAATATGTATTAAAAAAATTTCAATTTGAATCTAATATATAAATTATATATATCTACCTATACATAAACATTGCTATATATTCCAGACTAACTTGACAGAAAAGAAACTTGCTTATTGAATTTGCATTAATTTTAAAAGTTTTCTAATCAAAATTAGATACGTGCAAACTTTTGGTGTGGTGAATAAACTTAATATAGCATAAGACATTCTTGAAATGGATGTTGTGCTTTCTCCACCGCTGCCACCCGGTTCCCATTAATCAATTAAATAATGGGAAAAACATTTTAATTACAATTTAAGAAATGAGAGAAAACCTCAGCACATTTTCCGCACCCTCCCAGGTAATTAGAAAAGACTTGGCTTAATTATTAATTAAAAGATGGAACGAAAGCATGGGTCTGTTTTATACAATTATGGAAATAAGGATTTAATCTTTGTCAAGTATAATCAATAGGAAATAACTGAAATTTTATTTGGAAACAAGAGTAATTGATGGAAGACAAATATCTAATCATTTTCAAATATAGCAGAAGATGGTCTGTCTAATGTCTTACGAAAATCACGATAGACTTGACATCTCTTCGAGATATATAGAATTAATAATTACATATAATGTAATACCGAATTAACCCAATGTATAAAGAAGAAACAAAGAAGTTTCTTGCTTGATGCAAATAAACATACACACATGTATATCTAAATTATATATCTGTATATATATTATTTATTTGTTTGATCAAAACAGGTAAATAATTTCGATATATGTCTGTATGTATATTTGCATCAAGCAGAGGACAACCTCTTTGTTTCTCTTTGATGAATCAACAACTCTGCTACTCTCGGAATAATAAAAGCTTCAATTTAACCCAATTTAATCTTTATTTCGTAAATACGAGAATTTTGGCATCAGAACGAACTTTCTATAAGCTTCCTTTCTAGATTACCTCAAAGGAAACAGGTGTAGGTTTTAAGTGAAACATTATTACTAAATGAAAAGAAATGGATTGTTCTAAAGATTCTCGAATCATCTTTATTTATTCCATTTTTGTATTATTACTATTTTAATAGTTTCTCAGCGAGAACAATTTCTATTCGACTAAAACTCACCTGGACTTGTCTTTGACACACTTGAACTGGAAGATATACCAGGCAGGCAGACTTCAAACCTTTTATCCGCGACCTTTTCGGAAACATTTTAATTGACCCTTGAAACTATACAACAATTTTATTTCATTTCGAGAACTAATATATTTTTCAAACAAAAAAAAAATGTTTTTTATAGAAATATTTGAAACTAGCTGCTCCAGGCGTGCCTTCGTGGGCACGCCTTCTGCACCTAGGCCCTCCGGTCGGGTTTCCTGGCGGGCAGCGTCTCGAGACGGCCAAAAGTTTTTTTTAATATTTATTTAACGCATTGGCTAGACACGATTGCTATCTGACCAATCAGAATCGTTCTAATAACTTAACGCTTTGCCATTGACTATGCAATGTCCAATCAGATCGTTTAGATCATACAAACATATATACATACTTTTCCATTTATATATATATAGATAATGGATAATAATTTGAAAATTTAAAGATCCTCCTGAAATGTTGAGTCGATATATATGAAAATACTCTAAATATTTAAAATTTTAAGGATACGCCGCATCCACAGCTTCCATGGACCGCACGCCACTGATATATACCTATGTATGTACCTGTTATTAAAAAAAATTAAAATTAATCTGTTCTTTTTTTATTTGTTTCAGGTAAGGACTAATTTGATCCAACTTCTTGATGACGCACTTAAATTAGTAAGTGTTATTAGCCATTTACCATTAACCATATGCCAGGTCCTCAAAGAGAAACCCACCTTAGAAACAACATTCCCATACTTAAAGTAAGTTATCTCATCTTTTTTTATAACATTCTGTCCTTCTAATTTCTCTCTTATATATTTTCCTATCTTAAGATATTAAAGTCAGCATGATATAGGTGTATGGTTAAAAACCTCAGCTAAGAAAGAGATCTATTCATCAGTAAAGTGTATGTAAATTCGTTTTATTGTTAGCTAGTCACTCAGTGAATGAATTCTAGTATATTTTTCTAAACAGTAATATGCTTTAGTAAAGCTTCAAATTCAAAATACTATATATCAGAGGTCGGGGAATTTTTTTAGCTATTACCCCAAAATATTTTTGCGTAGGTCGCTGTTACCCCTACATTCTGTAAAGCAAAAAATATTAAGATAAATGTATATTAAAAGAGAAAGAATTCAATCTTTAGGACAAATTCTAAGATTTTAGTAGAAATATCATTAAATTGCGATATCAGAGGGGATTCATCCTTCAGGAGTCGAACCTGAGAACTAACATGCTTTCCGGGCAGACAATTCACAGTAAAAACATACAGTAAATTTACAATTTTTTTAACAGTGTAACTACAATGTCCTTCAGTCTATCAGAGCATTGTACTCGTAAACTAAATAAGATTCAAATTTGAAATTAAAAAATTACTATCGGCGATAGGTTTTTGTCTCAAGGGTGTGAGCTGATTGACTGGTTGCCCGGAAAGCATGTTAGTTCTCAAGTTCGACTCCTGAGGGGATGAATCCCCTCTGATATCGCAATTTAATAATATTTCTACTAAAATCTTCGAATTTTTCCTAAAGATTGAATTCTATCTCTTTTAAAATACATTGGTTAATCTGAACCCGAGCTGATTTTTGAAAAACATTCCAAATATTTTCAAAAAAAGATGCTCAAATCTTTAGTTTTATAAATGTATATTATTTTTTATTTATTGAATTAATTGGAATTTACATGAAAAATATTGGTAAGTAAATAAATATTGTAATAAATAATAGTTTATAAAGTAGAAAATTTAAAAAATGTTCTTATTACCCCCGATAGTTTTATTGTTACCCCATTTGGGGTAATCTACCCCGGTTCCCCGTCCGCTGCTATATATTCTTTAAAAATTTAATTGCCTTGTTAGAAAAAAAATCACTTGATAATTCATGATGATAACAAATTGATATAGAAACGGGTTTATTGATTAAAAGTGTCATGAAAATATTGCCATCAAATTTTATTTTCATTAGTCCTTAATCGCGCTATAAAAAATATTGGATTTTATCCTAAAAGCATTTTTTGTTTCATTTTTGGAGGCAGTGTTTTGGAATTAATTGTAACGCGAAAGGCGGCAGTTTAGGGGGGTGTAAAAGAACAAAATGGGCGAGAAAGTCGCAATTTTGACCGGGTGATTAACGTTCCTGGGGTGTAAAGGGGTAGCTAAAGTCACATCAGGTTTAGGGGCTGTAGAGAAACCCAAGGGAGGTGGGAAAACAACCCTGCTGAATTAACTTCACCACTAATGCTGACGTAGCCATCCATGTACGGAGCAGAGTTACTCGTAGAGGCCATTTCAATTATCATCTGCAGCACCTATTCACCCCTCGCAGAATGACATCACATTAGATACATACATTAACTTGTATCATATATTATTATTCATTTGCATACCTAACTATAGGTATATATAAACTTGACATGTTCAACCCTCTTTATTTTCAAGAGCGCAATATTATAAATTAATTAATATGCTAATTCATAAAAAATTTACAACGAAAATGTCCGGAAAAAGTATTAAAAATAAAATATTAGCAATCAATTGGGAACAAGGCGACCCTTTTACTTTTTCCAGGAAATCCGCCCTCAGAATCATATTCAAGAGTTAGTTATTGATAATATTTTCTTAAATTAAATTTTCAAGAATTAAATCTCATCAAAATGTTTTTTCTAAATGCATAATTTTCTTTTGGCTATGTATTTTTCTTAGTCTTCAGTAAAAAATGCGGATATTTGTCATAGTTTTTATTTAATAAATTGAAGAATGATTTATAAACAAAAATAATTTTTAAGAAAAAATAAAACCGACTTCAAAAATTAAATGCAACAAATAAAATACAACTTAAAGGTATAAAATAATTATTATCTTATTTAGTTACAACTAAACGACGAAATATTAACATGAAATTACTTTTTGAAGTCGGTGCCAAACAAACTATACCTATAAGCGAGCGTACCCTCCAAACGTACTAAGTAAGATCCGTCGAGTTCGATTCATAAAATGTATGTGTTTGGCGACTTCAAAAAAGTAATTTCATGTTAATATTTCGTCGTTTAGTTGTAACTAAATAAGATAATAATTATTTTATACCTTTTAGTATATTTTATTTATTGCATTTAATTTTTTGAAGTAGGTTTTATTTTTTATATAATAAAATTGGGTAAAATTGCGAGGTGGTGAGTTTTTTTGTTAAACTCACCTCGCAATTTTACTCAATTTTTTATTTTATATAAAAATGTTTCATCTAGAACCAACACCTATCTCCTTAAAAGTTATAGCTAATATATGCCATTAACCGTTACATAAAAAATTTATAAACTTTCAAAAAAAAATGAATTGGAATCGCAATTTCAATTTTAGAAACAGTCTGAAAATTGCAGATTGGCCCTTTTCCCCCAAAACATCGATATAGTTATAAAATGTACATTAATTGTGAAATTATTGTTCACTAAAATATAGGTCCCTTTCGAAAATCTATTAGTACTTACGGCATGCTTGACCGGAAAGGGCGGTTCGTAACTCTATATAGCAAATATTTTCTTGTCTGTGTCTGTTAACGGACTCTGCTGTTTATAGTGGAAAAACTCTCCCATAAATCAGCCGCTTTTCAGAGAAATAGGCTCCGATATAATTCATAGACCGGCCGGCCACCCAGATGGATCACTGCCACTTCAAGGATTTATCGCCCTCCTCTAAGGCACATATTATTCTTCAACTAGGTCCTCCATTTGTTAGGAGTGAAACTTCGGATCAAGGTTTTACATGAATGAGTTTTAGCTTAATATAATGAATTCATTTTATTTTCTATTCAGACATATACAAAAAAGATGATGAATTTTTACCATGTTTCTTTTTATTGATAAAATTTAGTTTCATCAAAAGATTATATTATAAAATACCTTTGCTGGAGCGAGCGTTGATAAATTTTTCTTTATTATTTTTTTACAAATTTTCTCTGGAGAGAGACGGACTGGTAGAAATTTTAATTGAATGTAATGGAAGGCAGCTCAGAGGTAGTGAGGAAAGAAAAAATTAACACATATCAAATAAGGTGTAATTTATTGGAATCCTTCCTCCTTTCCTTTCAAACCGACGTTTCGGAGGATTTTTCCCTCCTTCTTTTTCTTTACTCACTACCTATGGGCTGCCTTCCATTACATTCAATTTAAATTTTCTTTATTATTTTTAGAATAAAAGCGTTTATGCCTAAGATGTTTACAATTCAAAACTGCATAATATTTTTTGATACCTTCTTGTAATATTAAATAAGCTGACGTGTTCTGATGTGACCATCCACTTGACTTTACTATACAACCTGGCCCCTAAAATTATTTATAATCATGTAGGTTAGTTTTTGCATTTTTATACTTCTGACGTCCCACTGATTATGTATACAAAATTTGGTTGAGTTTGGTAAATGGCCAAGATTTTCATTTTTTGACCCCCCCCCCCATTTTGGGTGGTTAGTTTTTGCATTTTTAGACTTCTAGGGGTCCACTGATTTTGTATACAAAGTTTGGTTGAGTTTGTTCAAATGTCCAAGATTTTTAATTTTTAACCCCCCCTCCCCTCGACCCCTTAATTTTGGGTCGATATGCACCAAAATCTAATCAGCTCTTAATCTCAATGGACCAAAACTACGCGTGAAATTTGGTTTTGATATTGACACTAGTTTTTGAGCTAGCTCGTCTACAATAATTTGGTAACGCACAGACTAACAACCAGACAACCAAACAGACAACCAGACAACCAGACAGACTAACTAACTAACAGACATTTTGACAAAACAATTATTACCTCGAAAAATATAATTTTTTCGATGTTCACTTATTAGAGCTTTTTTGCAGACCGAAATACCATGGTTTAGCTCACTTTTTTTAATCAAAATAGTTTCAGCCGTTTTTGAGATATTTCGAAAAAAATAAGAAAAAAAAACAATTTTTCATGCACGATTACAATACTTGACCATACCCTGTATGGTAAAGTAAAAAATTCAAAAATTAGATATATCTACTTATAAATATGGTTTCATTTAAAGATATCACAATATCTCTTAAACAACCAATGGAGCTATAGTATAATAGATTGAAATTCAGTATGAAAGTTACTTTAAAGACACGAATGGTTTCTATTAAAGTTGTTTTTTTTTAATTCAAATTTTAATACAAGAAAAAATTTCTAAAAGCACATTTTCATCCGGTTTTATCACGATTTTCTTGAAACTACTAGAAACTGTTTTGTATTAAGTTTTAAAAATTAAAATCATGAACAATACATCATTTTAGAAGGTATTCCTAGTTTCTAACCTTTAAAAATTTGAATTTTTAAAAAATACTTTTGTAAGAATCATTATTTATGTCTTAAAACTTACCTTAATATCAAGTTGTTAGCTACAATAGTTTTGTAAGGTAAAATGAAATAGAGTTTGTCTAATCTCATTTTTGAATTTTTAGCTCTTTTCTATAATATTATAAAAAATAAGTAAAGTTTCAAGGTAGGTTTCACAAAATAAAACAAATATATGTTTTGAGTTTTTATCTTCATATATATATATATTTCGGGTTTTGAGCCCACCAAAATATATAATACCTATGCTGAGATAAAACTCAAAACATTTTATTTTGTGAAACCTATCTTGAAATTTTACTTACTTTTTATTATAAAAAATGTTTTCCCTTGAACCGCCACCTAAATCTTTAAACATTATTTCATAATATTCTCACTGAAACGTATCAATAAATTTGCTGCAATTTTTAATTCTGAACATCTTTTATATTACACTTTTGTTCTAAAATAATTAAATGAAAATTTTAGCCGGATTTCATATATAGGAAAAAAAACAGACACCTGTTATATAAAGATTATCTATTCAAGGGTTTAAAAATACACTTAGAAATAAATGGGGATTTAGTTTATATAGGTCAAACTCTGAATTTTTTAATTCACTTCTGATTGAGGAACTGATTCATCAGCTTATTCAGTGAATATGAAAATTTTTACTCTTTCGATAGTTAAAGTATAAATTATATTGGAACATGGTTTATAGGTAGTGAATAATTTTACGTAATACACATCGTTGACTCTTATAGTTTTTTTTTTATAATAATTTGAGAAAATTATCGATGTCGAATTAGAATAATTCCATCATTAACACCTAAAATAGTAATATGGTTTATTGCTTCACCTGGGGAAAACCTGAATGAAATAATTTTATTTATTTTTTCTGTCTCAACTAATGTAAAAATATGCAAGTATTTTATTACACTAA
The DNA here is from genome assembly GCA_024734495.1 of Forficula auricularia. NCBI lineage: Eukaryota > Metazoa > Arthropoda > Insecta > Dermaptera > Forficulidae > Forficula > Forficula auricularia. Next base: position 975,112 of record JALMQS010000697.1, on the reverse strand, counting down.
TAGAAGATCATAAAAGGAAAACAACATTAGTGAAATTAACGTTTTATAGTGTTGTAATTAAGACCCTGGAAGCAATTTTAATTAACAATAAGCAATCAATAGAGAACCACTTGTAAAGGGATTATCACTCAGGCATCAAACCAACTATAAAGTAACGAGTTCGAATAGTTATTCGTTGCCAATTAGTTGGAATATTATATTTTGAATTATATAGGTACAATATAATTGTCAACCTGGTGTAATATAGAAGGAGACCAAAGGAGTTTCTATTAAATGACTGGCTATTTTAATATTAATAAATGCGGTAATTATAAAATAATAAGGATGGTAATAGTGGTGAATAAATAACCAACCTTATTAGGATCAAGAGACTTAGTTATAATAGGAAGCGTTTAATGGTTTCATTTAGGGCTGATCAGTTTATAAGTTAAGAGCGATTTTATTTCACCCTAGGGGCTCCGATCGTTTATTAATTATAGCAGGTTTCTATAAGCCATTTAAAAGAGAAACGCGAATTAATGTTAGATCAAGGCTGTTATTTTTAAGGTTCCTTAGTTATCTACTAGTGTATCTTATAATTTTAAGTTCGTCCATAAATTTATCCATTTTTTAAGTCTCCTAGCACCTACCTTTCTACATATATTACCTATTGGATTTAAATTTAAATGTCCTAGGCGTCCTATGCTTTTAAAATTTGCAATATCACATATTAAATAAATTGTGAAATAATGAGCTCTCCTCTTAACATAAATTTGTAAATTTACTTTATTATAATATAAAAGGGTGTTCTGGAATGGATGGTGTTTTTGAAATGAGAATAACTCAGCTGTTTTTTAACTTACAAGAATTTTTATTGAAAAAAATCAAAGCTTAGATATTATCATAATATAGTGAAAAAGTGAAATTCATGAAAAAAAATCATCTTCTGAAAATGATTTTTTTCATGAATTTCACTTTTTCACTGTTAAATGGTAATAAAAAATTGCTTGCACTCTCACAGCGAACTGCTGACGTTGTGCAAAATCTCCTTCATTCAGTGGCTGGACAATCATAAGCTTATACGGGTGACAGTGAAGGTCTTGATGTAAAATTCTGTAAACTTACTTGTTGCTAAAATTAAAATAAATTAACCCACTTCATACAAATTCTTTGAACCTTTTGATTTCGCAGACATTTAATTTGCAAATGTGTAAAAAATTATGGAAATAGCTTAATGCTGAACTGTATTTAGAGTTCTGTTTAAAAAGTACTACGGTACCATATTAGTTAACAACATTCATCTGCTACAAAAAGAGCCTAATTGGAATCCGATAAAGTAAATTGAACCAATGAATTACAATAATTTAAGAAAAAATTCACTATTCTTGTGATATTCAAATGAAAAAAATTATTGACCATTGGACCACCTCTTAATATTAATTATATTTTAAAAAAACTAAAAAACATACTTCTTAAAAGTTCAAAATAATGTAATACTTAATCAAAAAGTATCAGGCGCATCCGAGGTTCAAAAAAGAGAGATAATTATAATTATATTTTTTATTCAAAGTCGACGTTTCGGAGGTTTATTCCTTCATCTTCAGGGTTTTGAAAAGTCAGTGAAGGAAATCCAATATGATATTCTCCTCAGTCTCCTATCAGTGGCAGCAACTATCATATAGTACCTATTTCATTTATTTATTTTTGCAATGTTTGGCATTCGAAATCAGATGTTTCATTTTGGCCATCATTTACATAGATAGTATTTCATTCTCAACAGAATTTAGTGTAGTCTTCTGCTGAGAATGAAATACTATATAATATTGTTTCTGCCATACTGAGGGAGGAGACAGAGGTGAATGTCACATTGAATTTCCTTCACTGACTTTTCAAAACCATGAAAAAGGAGGGAATATACCTCCGAAAAGCCGGCTTTGAATAAAAAATAGTTATACTTATCTCTTTTGTTGAACATTGGACTGCCTAATCAAAATCCATTAAATTCACTAACTACTACAAACTACTTCAATCGTATAGTGCAGGGGTTCCCAACCTTTTTGCATCTGCGTACCACTTGACTTTTTGAGAAATTTTGGCGTACCACCAGACCTAAATATTTTAATAAACGTATAATATTTACACTTCTAAAAGTGTTCAAAGGCTTTTTGAATTAAATTCCTGAAAATCTTCATATTTAATGGTTAGATATTTATTTGTTTATTTATAACATGCTTATAATAAAGGAGAAATAAAAAGATTTTTTACTTTATCCAATGCAAAGCATGGGTAAAGTATTGTAATCGCTCTCGGGGCAAGCGTGGCTTCAAAGGGTCCTCAGGTAAAGACTACGGAACCCATGGACTCAATTAAAGTCACAAATTGTAATATTCAGTTAGGTTGAATATTAGCACGTGACGGTTTTGCCAAAAATTACATGGGGTCTCGTCGAGAGGCCAAAAAGTGCGATTTTTTCATTTAGTGCGTGCGTATGGATGTATGTATGGATGGATGTTATCGCTTTTTTGGCCCACGATTTTTTCCACACCGTTGCACCGATTGAAATGAAATTGAAAACCTACCATTAGTTTAACAAAATGAAGCGCTGATTAGTTTTTGGTACATATCGGCCCACAAACATTAGTACTTTATTTCGGTACTTTTTTAGTTTTTTCTAAATATCTTGAAAATGACTTAACCAATTTTGATGAAATTTAATATCCTAATTAAATACCTTGGGGACCACAAAAAAGGTTAAATAAAGTTTTTAGTAAAATTATATTTTAAAGTACTTTACTCTAGAGTAAGATGGTACTTTTTTAATTTTTAAATTCTTTAAAATTTATTCATTTGAAAGTTTTAATATAGCTCATTTAGCCTTGCTTAAGTAAGAATGGATAGGCTTCTCTCTGTGAAATGCTAAAAATTTGGGAGGAATTTTTATGAGTAACCATAGCAACTGCGTTGTTTTTCTTATCCGTTACCTTTGCTGAAGACATAGAGAAATCGATTTTAAACCAAAAATAGCGATTGATTCTCATCTAGTACTTGAGGAATAATCATTCTATATTGGATTTTTGACGTTTCGGTTTTTATTAGTAACCATTGGTGAAGACATAGAGAAATCGACTTTAAACCAAAATTAGCGATTGATTCTCATCTAGTACTTGAGGAATAATCATTCTATATTGGATTTTTGACGTTTCGGTTTTTATTAGTAACCATTGCTGAAGACATAGAGAAATCGATTTTAAACCAAAAATAGCGATTGATTCTCATCTAGTACTTGAGGAATAATCATTCTATATTGGATTTTTGACATTTCAGTTTTTATTAGTAACCATTGCTGAAGACATAGAGAAATCGACTTTAAACCAAAAATAGCGATTGATTCTCATCTAGTACTTGAGGAATAATCATTCTATATTGGATTTTTGACGTTTCGGTTTTTATTAGTAACCATTGCTGAAGACATAGAGAAATTGACTTTAAACCAAAAATAGCGATTGATTCTCATCTAGTACTTGAGGAATAATCATTCTATATTGGATTTTTGACGTTTCGGCTTTTATTGGTAACCATTGTCGACGTTTCGGAGGTTTATTCCCTTCATCTTCAGGGTTTTGAAAAGTCAGTGAAGGAAATCCAATCTGATATTCTCCTCAGTCTACTCCCTCAGTGGCAGCAACAATATCATATATTACCTATTTCATTTATTTATTTTTGCAATTTTTGGCATTCGAAATCTGATGTTTCATTTTGGGCATCATTTACATAGATAGTATTTCATTCTCAACAGAATTTAGTGTAGTCTTCTGCTGAGAATGAAATACTATATAATATTGTTTCTGCCATACTGAGGGAGGAGACAGAAGGGAATGTCACATTGAATTTCCTTCAGTGACTTTTCAAAACCATGAAAAACGAGGGAATATACCTCCGAAAAACCGGCTTTGAATAAAAAATAGTTATACTTATCTTTTTTTGAACATTGGACTGCCTAATCAAAATCCATTAAATTCACTACTACTACAAACTACTTCAATCGTATAGTGCAGGGGTTCCCAACCTTTTTGCATCTGCATACCACTTGACTTTTTGAGAAATTTTGGCGTACCACCAGACCTAAATATTTTAATAAACGTATAATATTTACACTTCTAAAAGTGTTCAAAGGCTTTTTGAATTAAATTCCTGAGAAATCTTCATATTTAATGGTTAGATATTTATTTGTTTATTTATAACATGCTTATAATAAAGGAGAAATAAAAAGATTTTTTTTTTTTTTTTTTTGGCTTTTCGGCCTTTCTAGCCATAAGCCTAATTACGATACTAGTTATTTTTTAAAATTTGTCTCTATCCCCGGGGGTCAGATTTTAGCTGGATGCCTCGAGTCGGATTCGAACCCGGGTCCCCTGGTTAGCTCGCTGTCACGCTACCGCCTAGCCTATCTGACCCCCCTAAAAAGATTAAAATGGTATTAATTTACAGTTTTATTTATTACCCATAGGTCTAAAAACATACAAATAAAAAATTAGTACAAGCTCAGCAAAAAATTAATAATCATACAAAATATACTTTTATAGTTCTTTAGTGCGAAACTTGTTGTTGTTTGCCTGTGATTAAAATATCAACATTAGGAGTAATGGAACTTATCTTCAAAATGAAAGTTTTTGCCTAGAGTAGCAGAATTTTTATATATTGAAGGAGACAATAAAAGAGTGTGTCTTCTGCTGGAATTATAAATTTTATTTCATAAATTAATTCTTGTGAATCCATTGTAATAGACTGATGAAGAGGGCAAAGCCCTCGAAACTATAGTCTCGTTATAAATAAATAAAATTTATAATTCCAGCAGAAGACACACTCTTTTATTGTCTCCTTCGAACTTATCTTCACTCTTAAGTCTTCTTCAACACTTATTCTGCTTCCATGTTTATTTTTTATATACAATAGTTCAGAAAATCCACTCTCACACAAGTAATTCGTAACAAATGGCATCAAAAATAGCAGAGCTTGCCGGAAGATCAAAGAGTACTAGGTTTTACATCCGATCCAGAAGTTAATTAAAGATTTCTCTTTAAAATAATCTTTCATGGAACTATCTTCTGTAAGATCGATAAAACTTTCTTTTAGTTCCAATTCATTTGGTGAGGTTCCCGAAAAAGGATTTCTGTTCCAGTCCACGTTTGAATAATCTTCAGAGAAATACTTCTTAAAGCTTTTTCGCTTTTTTGAATGCCTTCCAAGTGAACAATAAGAGTACAGAAGCTATTAATAGCATGTTGCTCACATCACTCACGCGTACCACCTGAAACGTTCCCGGTACGCGTACCACCGTTTGGGAACCCCTGGTATAGTGTATAAAATTTTGAATTTCTGATTTTTCATTTAAGAAAATATTGATTTTCAAATAAAGAGGAGATGGTCTTAACGTAAAAAAAATTTCAATTCAAATAAAAAATAACTTGCTATCCCTATAAATATATATATAAATGCTTCATTTTCAATTCTTATTTGTGAATATCCAATGTTCATTTTTATTTTTGTCAATTTCAATCTCTCTAATGTAGCAATCCTTTTCAATATTGTTGTAATTATATTTTCCATAAGACATGCCTCGAGTATTTTGACTTTGTGGATTTGAAAGTTTGCTTAGTAAATTCTTAATGCACTGGGAGGAATGAATAAAAAATAGACTGATCAGAATGGCGGATCATCCCGACCTACTCTCTATAAAGGGACTGTTGTTGGATGCGCCCTTGATAAAAGATTTCATAAGATAAAGCTGCTTCCTTTTGGATTTCGCTGCTTTTGCTCTTTTTGCACCCCCCCCTACCCCTCCCGTCCTCTCTTCCATTTGCGATCCCCGCCAGGGTTAGTACTTTATTGGCCCCGTGTACATTGTACACCGAGAGAGTCGTATATCAAAATACATGGAGAGAATGAAAGCTGTTCAGCTTCAAAGATCTCTTCGGGCGATTGTCATCAACAACAGAACCGTTCGATGCCATTCCGGTTCGAATTAAATTATATTTTATATATCTAGGTAGGTACTGAACAAGACAAAAAAATAATACTCAACACAATTTGATTTATTTATTTTACTTGAAGATAGGACGGAATTTAATCAATCAAAAAAATATTTTTTTCAAAGCTCTTTATAAAAATTAATCAATGAGGGTATCTTCTGCTTGTTGGAAATAAACATATACGTATATTTATATTAAATATAAATGTGTATTAGATATAACAAATCAGAGGAAAAAATGGAAACAATTAAACACCGTGTTAAATCATAAGACAAATCGCAACGTTTCGCTAATTTATTGAAGCTTCATCAAGCTCTTCATCAAATTATTTTCAAACACTTTGTCATTCAATTTTTTCTGCCATTTAGAATACATATTTGGTATATAACAATCATAGCTCCTTTGCTACTCTATACAAATATTGGAGTTATATAAGTAATTTCTTCCAGAACTTAAGTGACTTGATTTAAATTTTTCATTAAATTGAAGGGTTATCAATTAAATAATTCTAATAGTTATTAAAATTATTGTTTTATTATATTTGTGACAAAACCAACCCTTCAATTTAATGAAAAAAATTATATAAATAAATATATTTTAATTGTTATACCATATATGTTGCAGTGAAAACCCGTTTTTAGTAAGAACGTAGTAAAGTTTTTAGTAAGAATGTAGTTAAAACGCGTTTCACTGAATTCCTTTTTGGCAACTAGAATTTGCTGATGTTGGTTGAGTTTTGTCCAAAGGTATAGAATCTTCATTTTTGACCTTCCGTCTCATTGTGGGTGTTTATTTTATGAAGTGGTAATTTTTGACATTTTCGATTAAAAAATTTTGAAAATAACCACAATAAAGATTCTAGACCTTTGGACCAAACGCAACCAACATCAGTAAATTCTAGTTGCCACAAAGGTATTCAGTGAAACCCATTTTATCTAGTAATAACCAGTTCTTATTAAAAACGGGTTTTTACGGCAACATATATATGTATTCTAAATGACAAAGTGTTTGAAAATAATTTGATCAAGAGCCTGATGAAGCTACAATAAATTATTGAAACGTTGCGATTGATCGTATTATTTAATACGGTGTTTAATTGTTTCCGGCATCCACTTGACTTTACCATACAACCTGACCCCTCACTTATATTTAATATTTAAAATCATTTAGGGGAGGGGGGTTAGTTTTTGCATTTTTAGACTTCTGGGGTCCCACTGATTATGTATACAAAATTTGGTTGCGTTTGGTAAATGGCCAAGATTTTCATTTTTTGACCCTACACCCCCCCCCCTCATTTTGGGCGGTTAGTTATTGCACTTTTAGATTTCTGGGGTCCTACTGATTATGTATACAAAATTTGGTTGAGTCTGCTCAAATGGCCTAGATTTTTAATTTTTGACCCTCCCCTCCACCCTCCTTAATTTTGGGTCGATATGCACCAAAATCTAATCAGCTCTTAATCTCAATGGACCAGAACTACGTGTGAAATTTGAATTTGATATTCACACTAGTTTTTGAGCTAGCTCGTCCACAAAAATTTGGTAACGCACAGACTAACAGACATTTTGACAAAACAAATATTATCTCGAAAAATATAATTTTTTCGATGTTCACTTATTAGGACTTTTTTGTAGACCGAAATGGCATGGTTTTGCTCAATATTTTTAATCAAAATAGTTTCAGCCGTTTTTAAGATATTTTGAAAAAAAGAACGAAAAAAACCACATTTTTCATGCACGATTACAATACTTGACCATACCCTGTATGGTAAAGTAAAAATCGTTCAAAATTCAGTTCGTAATTGAAATTACTCCCTTGTTGGAGACCCATCTTTTTCTAAACAAATTAGTTTTTTCCCATCATATTTAACAAATATTGTCGACTGATTAACTTTTTTTAATTTACATATTTCTATTCAGACTCCATTTAAATTAAATCTACAAAGTAGATGAATTGAAAAACTTTTTATGGAAAAATTACTTGATCTAATTAATTAAAATTAATTAACAATTGCGTTCACCAAGTGGTCGGAATAAAATTCACGGTATTAATTAGTTTTTATTTTTATGCTTTTCAATTGGTTTGGCTCTTCACATGAAATAAGTGGAATAGACAGCGGTGGCTTTTCACAAGTGCCTTCAACTTATGCTTCTACTATAAAATAATTGTTTTGCGGAAAAAAAATAAACACTCATTAAAAATATTTGTACCGAAATTTTAATTACGTGTACAAAATCGAGTATAGACATTAAAAGGGCCTTCATTTCAAATTAAATTTGTTTTAAAGAAAAAACCTTACACTTAGACCCTTTTAGGCCTGATCTCACCAACAAAACTTAAACTAAGGTACCATTGAAATTAACATAAAACCAAATTTTATCGTAAATTAAATATCTTCTTTTTTTTCGAAAGATTTTTAATAATAAAAAAAAGTTAGTAAAATTTCAAGGTAGGTTTCACAAAAATAAAGCAAATATGGTATATGTTTTGAATTTTTATCTAGATATATATGATATATTTTAGGCAGTGGCGTAGCCAGAAAATTTTCATGGGGTCAATCCACAAAGCAAAATATTTAGTTGGAATTTTTTTATTATTAAAACAAAGAGGTACTTCAAAAAATTAAAAAATAACATAATTCTTGATTAAACATATAAAATATATTTAATTATGGTTAGTTTGCCATAAGAAACGGTTTGTCGTTGCCGTTACTCAGCTCTTGAGGTAGGGGTTCTAACCCCCCCCCAGTGGCTACTCCTCTGATTTCAGATTTTGAGAACATCATCAAGAGTTAACATAGAATGATGATGGGCTCAAAACCCGAAATATATATATCGAAATAAAAACTCAAAACATATTTATTTGTTTTATTTTTGTGAAACCTACTTTTAAATTTTACTAACTTTTTTTTTTTTAAATTATATATCATTACTGATTCTTATGTGAAAACCCATTACTTAACATGATATATGGCTAAGCGACTATTTTCCTTTAACTATCATTGCTGAATTTCAATTTACCTTAAAAGCTAGTTTCAGGATAAGTTTGCTTGGTGAAATGGTAGGTTAGAATCAAAACACCTTTTTTTTAATGCAATCGAATGCAAGAAGGGGCGCACCAGTAAAGAAGCAGCCCCTATGGATCTCGAAAGACCCTTGCATTACCGAAGAGAAGGAAAAGTTGATTAAGTGAGAGGGTGGAGACGTAGGTGTTTATGCACTCAGGTTTTGAAGGTTTGAAGATTATAAGTGCTGGGAAAGATGGAGGCTGGGAGAGAGTTCCAGTTCCTTGAAGTCATGGGGATATACGTATTGGCGAATTAAGTGGTCCGGCACTTTTCTAATTTGACAACGAAAGAGTGTTGGGAGTCGGCAAAACGCGTGCTGCGCGCAAAGCATGCTTTGGGTGGAATTATTGATTTTATCTCATCAGAGCACCTGCCGTGATAGTATCTATAGAAAAGGGAAAGGGCAGAGACATTTCTTCGATGAGCTAGCGAATCGAGGGAGTCGGTGAGGGTAGAATCTTCAATTAACCTGACGGCTCGTTTCTGAATTGCATCCAGGGTAGCAAGAGAATATTTAGAGGCTCCTCTCCATAGATGAGAGCCGTATTCGAGACAGGGGCGGATTTGGGCCTTGTAGATGGTGAGAAGATGTGGGGGCTTGAAAAATCGCTTGGACCTGAATAAGTAGCCAATCTTCCTTGCTGCAGATTTCGCCACAAAGGAGATGTGTTCATTCCAAGACAGGTCAGATGCGACAGAGACGCCCAACATGGATAGATAGGCTGTCCCACATTTTCAGGGTATTCGAATCGAAGTGAATATCAGGGAAATTTTTATTGTCGCGCCTAGAAATTAGACAACATTGAGTCTTTCAGATGGCGTCCATTTTATTTCTAATACATAACAAATAAATCGGCTCATGTAAAATGGAACCTAATCCTAATTTCGGTCAATTTTTAGAAGGTGTGGATTTTAAGTTTAGAAGGATAGTTTTTTTTGTTAATTGAACCAAGAAATCTCCTTTAAGCATCCCTTAGGGCCAGTTGTATAAAAATTGTAATAAAAATTATCCATAATAACTCAGATTTTTCAAACAAAATGAATTTTTATATTTCTAATTAGATCTTTGATGATTTAGGGCCAGTTGTATGTCGGTTGGTAAAGTCTTTGTAAAAGTTAACAAAGGGTAAATCCTTAGAATTGCCAATCAAATGACACGTACTATCATCTGATTGGCCATCCCGCCGGGCACAAGATAAATTCTAAGGTTTTACAAAGACTTTATCAACCGACATACAACTGACACTTAGTGTCTATTCGGTGTCACAACTTAGTGTTACTGTTGTACGAGAAGTGACCCAAGACCCCTTCTTAAGTCTTAATCAACAACCAAATGGATCACATTTCATACTATTCGAAAATTGAACAATATTATTCAATTAGAGGACTCAAAAATTCTTATTACGATTAGGATTCCAATCAAATATAAAGATTATTTAAAAAAATTGATAGGGTTTTCTGTCTCAATTAAATAAAATTATTCTATATACCACGCAAAATCCAGATAATGTTATTTCAATAACTTGACTTTTTATATTCTTCTTAATCTTATTAGCAATATTTTGTTGTACACTTGTTGAAAATATATTTATTGGATCCAGGGGACTTAAAAACATGTATTTTACCTGACAAAGTGGCTTAAAATTTTCTACTTAATATATTATTTAAAAAAAAAATCTTTTTTTATACTCTAAAACTCGTTTTACATTTGTATACATACAGTCATTATAATATGATCATTCCGATTTTTCCATGTTGTTTCGATCCAATTGATCCTGATTGGAGAGTTCTAAAAGTAATCTTTTAAATCTAGAAAATAAACGGCTATATTAAAAATATTTAAGGCTAAAATATAATATTATATTACTTTACCATAAAGGGTATGGTCAAGTATTGTAATCGTGTATGAAAAAAGTGGTTTTTCCTTCTTTTTTATCGAAATATCTCAAAAACGGCTAAAACTATTTTGATTAAAAAAATTGAGCGAAACCAGGACAGTTTGCTCTACAAAAATGTTCTAATAAGTGAACATCGAAAAAATTATATTTTTCGAGATAATAATTGTTTTGTCAAAATGTCTGTTAGTCTGGTTGTCTATTAGTGACCCAAGACCACTTCTTAAGTCTTAATCAACAACCAAATGTACCAATGGCGTATAAAAAAAGACATCCTGAGTGTTTCCTTTACTTAATACACTCGCCTGGAGGCTGGACTTTTGAATTAGTTCAAAAGTTTTTAATTAATAGGGTTCTACTTTAATAGGTACATGTCTGTACGTTACCAAATTTTCTGGACGAGCTGGCTCAAAAACCACTGTGAATATCGAAACCAAATTGCACACGTTGTTATGGTCCATTGAGATTAAGAACTGATTAGATTTTGGTGCATATCGACCCAAAATTTAGGGGGGGGGAGGGGGTGTTAAAAATTAAAAATCTAGACCATTTGACCAAACTCAACCAAATTTTATATACATAATCAGTGGGACCCCAGAAGTCTGAAAATGCAAAAAATAACCGCCCCGGGGGTGCTGCGTAAAAAATTAATATCTAGGCCATTTGACCAAACTCAACCAAATTTTGTATACATAATCAGTGGGACCCCAGAAGACTAACCGCTGAAAATCGGGGTTGAGCGGGAGGGGATTAAAAATTAAAAATCTAGGCCGTTTGAGAAAACTCAACCAAATTTTGTATACATAATCAGTGGACCCCAGAAGTCTAAAAATGCAAAAACTAACCGCCCAAAATGGGGGGGGAGGGATGCATGGTCAAAAAATTAAAATCTTGGCCATTTGACCAAACTCAACCAAATTTTGTATACATAATCAGTGGGATCCCAAAAGTCTAAAAATGCAAAAACTAACCCCACTCCCCTACATGATTATAAATAATTTTATTAAATATTAAATATAAGTGAGGGGCCAGGTTGTATGGTAAAGTCAAGTGGATGGCCACATCAGAACACGTCAGCTTATTATAATACATTGCAAGTACCTGCATAAGATGCCCTTAGCAGGAGATCCTGTAGGGCAGGCAACCAGAAACGAAATACAGGCGATCATGCTGCCTAAGGAAAAGGCAATAATTTTATTTCTATCAAATATTTGAAAATATTAATTTAAATTCAAAATTAATGAATACATTTTTATGAGGACGTTAATAATTGTTTTATTGTTGTTTTGTTTGCATGGAATATTAAACAACAAACAAACAACAACTTAATACTTAAATTAATAAACTGGGAAACTTTGTCGACCCTTCTTTTTCTTTTCGGTAATCTTGCGGAGAAAATTTATTTTATTTTTAAATATTTTGGTTTATCGTGTTTACAATTTAATCTGTCTGGCTGATATGGCGCAACAAGTGTGAATTTAGAAATTTAATAAAGACTTCAGTCTGTCAAATTGAAAATTTTTCCAAGACTCGGTACGCTAGAGCCTCCCTAGTAATTAATGATAAAGTTATATAAATGTAAATTGTTCATTCGCCTATATATGATATCGCTTTAAAATATCAATAAAATCATTCCCAATGGAGCTGCCAGCGCCTCTAAAAATTAAGTTTTTGAAGCTCGGGTTTATAAAATAATTAAGTGTTCAATTAAAATTGTGTTGGTTTCGAAATGGATTAGTGGACTGTAAAATAATAGGAATTAAATATCTTTCAAAAGGTGTTAAATGAATATGTTTAGATTATCAGGTAAAGAAATTAAAAAGAAAGCAATTTGGTTTTAAATGATTTTATTAACAAATGGAAACAAGTAAAGTTTGAAGAAAAAATAACAAATTTAGTGAAATTGATTTTTAAGATAAAGGTCTTTGTTGTGTGTGGGTAGCCAATATCCCAGTTTGCAACGAAAGCTTGGGGGTTAATTATCCCTGAAGACTTGATAGCGTTGCGGCAAATGGATACGGTCCCTCGGAGATTATTTAATTCGGGTTTATCATCCCGGTAAGATGTCGGACCTTTATACAGAAAAACATTTATAAGTAAAGATTACAACACAAAAAATTTCTAAACACAAGTAATATCAATTAAAAGCCTACCTTATCGTCCGATCATTATGCTCAAAACTCATTCCATCAAAAGGCAACGCGACAAAATTATGGTCCACAAGGACATATGTACACGGAAAAATGGATTTGAGCAAGAGGCTTGGTCGGAGTGGGATCTCGGCTTAAATAAGGTTTCCAGGGGTTAAAATAAATATTTGAATAATCATTTGGTATTTCCCGGTCAATGTTTTAATTGAATTTATTATATTAAATGATTTTAGAAATAATTATATCGAATTTAAGACCTAATAAATGTTTAAATATATTAATAGTGTGTCTTCTGCTGGAATTATAAATTTTATTTATAACGAAACTATAGTCTCGTTATAAATAAAATGATATACCTATATAAAATTCTACTACCCTCGGCACAAAAACTTTCAATTTAATAGAATATATAATTTCGAGCGACGAGCCATTCCTCATGAGTTTACATTGATAACTAAATATAAAATTAGTAATGAAGCTGTTGAAGCTTTTGTTTTTGTGATTAATTTTAAATATAAAATTATTTGAAGCATTAACATAAGGGGCCCCCTTTTTTTGCAAAGGTAAAAATTGCCTCCCACATGTTCAAATAAATATGTTTTCTATTTTAAATTTAGTTATCAATTTAACGGCTCGTCGCCCGAAATATATATATATATCCGAGGGGTGAACCGCGACTAATATCGTGACACCTACTTCCACTTCCACTTTCATTTCCAAGTAGAAGAATGAATTCCGAAATAATTCCATTGTAACTCCGAAGAGCGTGTATACCTAATTCCAATCGCGGTTCACCCCTCGTATATACCTATTGATTCTTGCTCATAATCCATTTTTAATTTTAATAAATGTTTCAACTTGAATGTTTCCTGAATAAAGTTAGTTCATTCGTTTTAAACAAAATTCAATTGTGAACAAGATTTTATAAAATACCAATGATCTCAAATTATTTAATACCTACCTATTCATTTATAAAAAAAGAATTTATATTTATTTTTATTAATTTTTCTCCCTAATATAATGTTATATAAAACAATTTATTTTTATCCCTCTATAAAATAATAAAGCTTAAATATGTTTAATTTTTGGATTAAGAATTCGCGCGGGGTTTTTCGATTTTTTAAAATCTTTGGACTTTATTAAATGAATGTTTTTAAATATAAAAAAAAAGAAAGCTGAAATTTATGCAGCTCAACCCAATTTTGTTTTTCCGAATTTTTGAAAAGGAGATTCTTAAGCTAGAGAGATTAAAATACCTTATAATCAGGTATTTGCATTGGAAATACAAACATTTTGGGAATTTCTACGACTTTCTGTTTTAGAATTATCCTGATTATTGGGATCCAGACAAAAAGCAATGATTGAAAATGATTTTTCTCTACATTTCAGACATTTTTAAGCATAATAAGTTGGTTAAGAGAGAATGGTGTAGGTTCTTGGTGAAACATATTTAAATAAAGTAAAGAAAATTTAAAATATTTTAAAATTTTAGGTAGGTTTCACAAAAATAATAAAATGATATTTATGTGAAACGTACCTAGAATTTATATTTTTAAATTTTTTAAAAATTTTTTAAATTTTCTTCACTTTATCACAATAAGTTTTTTTTTTAAAGAAAATTCAATACTGACTGGCATTGTAAGGTAATTTAAAGATTTGGGATTAGGTATGTAAAACAATATCAGCCATTTTCTACTGGGGTTCTGAATAAGATCATTATTTTGTAGAAAGTTATCAATTATACCATTTTTCAAATCACTGGCTCTTAATATATCTGTTTAAAATCAAAATAATCTAGAAATTTTTATTTTTCAAAAGATAAGAGCGAAATCTTAATGATCCACAAAAAATATGATTTTTCATTAGATTATTTAATTTTACTAATTGCATATTATTCTGTAATAATACCTGATTAAAAAAATAAGAATATATAAACATCCAATTATCTGCTCTTTATGTATTTATTTTCTTCTGAATAACTTTGACAAAAACAAAAAAAGAGAATAATAAATAAACAAACAAAAAAAAGTAGAAGGTAAAAAATAATTCTCAAAGAGATTGAATTGTATTGTTATAATATAGAAAACAAAATCCCCTTTGCAATACCTTGATCCTTTCGGATGACAAAAAAAATGAGTCTCTTCCTTCAAGTTCTTTTTAAAGCATACATACTTCTTTTGATTTTTTATCCTCACGGCCATATCCGAAGATTTAGGGTTGGGCTGGGGTAGGATAAGGGCGAATACGTGGTCGCTCGATCCACTCTTTCGATTTCGAATAGGGTTGCGACCCTTGAGTCCCCAATCTTTTATCCAATCACCTTGTTAACTTTTAGAATTGCAATCGACATTTCACTGGATTTTCTTAAATCTTCTTAAATGTCAACAAATATGTTATATATAGCCCGCCATCTTGAAAATGATTTAAAATTACCACCCGCACCCTCTTAATCTATATATGTAAAATTAAGGTTTTGTCTGTACATTGCTCCAAATCACGCCAAATTTTGGTTGCACACGTTTCAAGCAAAGTTATGAACGAAAACACCCTCAATAAAATTTCTGATGTCTGTATGTCTGTATATCTGTCTGTATGTTTCAGTGGTTTCCGCGAAAAGCTGCTCACGATTCACGTCAAAACGGCTCAAGGGATTATTATGAAATTTCATATTTGTATCAGATGTCTTCTAACTTACGTTTTTAGCTATATAACGTTTTGATATTTTGACCCCAAAAGGGGGTTTGGGGGGGGGGGGGCGCACGAATGAAAATTATAAAATAACTCCTAAACTATTAACTCTACGGCAAATTATATTTTCGGCAAAGTTGTAGGTGATGTTATTTCTGGCAACTTTTATTTAGAAAAATTTCCCCAAAATACCACCCAGAAAGAGGGGGAGGGTGAAAAAATGTAAATTCTTCCCCTTGGACCAAACTCAACCAAATTTTGTATACATAATCTGTGGGCCTCTAGAGAGCTAGAAATGCAAAAACTAAGCACCCAAAATGGGGGGGGAGGATCAAAAAATGAAAATTCTTGCTCTTGGACCAAACTCAACCAAATTTTGTATACATAATCTGTGAGTCACTAGAAGGCTAAAAATGCAAAAACTGAGTGCGGAAGGTGGGTGCGGGGTGGAATGGGAGTAGGGTGAGGGGTGGAGGGAGTGGTGTGGGGTGGTGTCCATGGGGTGGGGCGGAGTGGTGTCCAGGGGGCTAGGTGGGGGGGAGAGCCTGGGTGGGCGCAGGGTTGGTGGAGTGGGGGGTTCAGGTGAGGGTCCAGAGGTGTAGTGGTGGAGTGTTGGGCGGGGGTTGGGCACGGGTGCATGGTGCGGGGGGTGGGGGTGCTGGGTGGGTTTCGGGAGGTGTGGGGTGGGAGCGGAGTGTGAGGGTAGGGTTCATGGGGTGGGGGTCCAGGGCGCGTGGCCCCTGGCTAGCAAGAGGGCCGCCGAAGGCGGGCCTTGGAGCTAGTAATAGTATATTATTGGCTGGGTGCATGACTGGTATCGCCGTCTGGTGTTTCTAAATAGGTACTTTTGCCTCATTTAGCTCGGACTATTTGTATATGATAAATGTTATAAACTAGTGAAGAAATTATTTAAGCTATTTTGTGAACTTTATTTGGCATGTGATGAGAATTATTATTGATCACCAGGATTGAATAAAAAAAATATATATACGCAAGTAACTATCAATATTGTATTTTCATCATTCGAGGTATATTTGAGCTTACACAAAGTAAATAAAAACTTGAATTCCTGAATTTATTATGAAAATTGTGACAAGTAACAGTCATTAGTGTGTGAATGATTTTTAAACTTATCGAATTGATTTTCTTTCTCAGATAAGCTGTTTCATCAGTGCAATTCACAAATGTTCACAAATGCTTTTGGAGATATGACATTATAATATAGCGAATAAAATAACCAAATTGTTCAAAATGTTGTTTTACAGGAATAGATATAAGTAGCAAAGTCTGAGTATTTTTATCATTAAAATTAGATTATTTTTTGCTTTTGAATTAATTTATATGTCTAGCAGTTGGAAATCTATAAAATTTAGAATCACTATTTTTCTTTCTATTTTTACAATCCACTACACAACAATTCGAAAAATCCATTTTTCGTCTATATTCACTGCTATTAGAGGAAAATGAATTGGCAAATTTTCCAAATTCAACCGCCTACAACACTATGGTCGTTTCTCTTATCCCCTCCAACGTACTGCACCCAGTCAATACATCAAGGGTGAGTAATATTTTTTATGGCTCAAGCCGTTCGCAAACAAAGAATATCAAAATCACTAAAAATTTAAAAAAGCTTTGAAAAATTCCTCTGTTAGATTTTAAAACTTTTTATTTACAAAGAGAAAATTTTATTTTTTATCCAATTATATTTTCCTTTGTGTGAATTGAGCTCTTGTTGAATATTTGTCGTTGAATAATATAATTTAATTAAAAAGTAAATGAAAGATTATATAATATACAAATATATAGATAGGTATAAAGATATATTATCCCATAGCTGTTATCAATAACGACTCTCCCTTTCTATTGAAAAAAGGGAATGAATTCAAGATGAAATTCAAAATCTAAAAAAGAAGGAAATCATTAAAAATAATAATACAGTCTATATTTGATCACTCTTCGGATTCCATTCATTCACATTTTCTATAGAAAGCTGTGATTGTGAGTTGCTACATTTGTATCATGACAATTAAAAGTACTGCAGTGGTTTGAAAAAAAAATTATCAAGTTTTTTCATTGTTCTTGAAAGTAAGCTTCATCGTATTTAATATCGTGGGATCACGTTATATATGGTAGACTATCTCAAGTATACTCGTTCGTTTTTTAGTACTTCGCAAATGTCTAAAGAAACATTGTCAACTACTAAATCCTTTCTATTATTAGAAATCTTGCTCTGCGGGTTTGGCATAGAATAGACTCGCAGTACTCCCTGCTTGTCGTAAAAGGCGACTAATAGGGAAAGGCTAGATGGAACTCTTCAGCCTTGATCGGCTACCCGCCTAAGGGAAAACCACTAAACTAATTAGGAGTTAAGCCCCTTTAGGGGGCTTCGCTAAATTACATGAGGCGATTTTTCGACCCCCCTCCCCTTTGGTGAGATGTGAGACTTGACTCGACTTCCTCCACCCCCCACCCCTAATCTCACTTGACATTTTTGAAAATGCGTATTCTTAGTGTAAATAAGTTAATTTTATGCTTGATTGCGTTGAATTTATTTAAAAATCATAATTCGCTTAATTATTTTTATTTAAGACTAGTTAAGACTAGTATTTAAGACTACTAAGAACGTAGTCTAGAATCACAGTGAGAAAATCAAACGATATAAAATACCAGTACTTAAATAGGACTACTAAAATTCGTAAAATAATATTCATTCTAATTCAGTCTACGGGGACTCATGTATAGTCTCAAAAAATACGTGATATTTTCCGAGACCCCCCCTCTCCACCAGATTGGGTGAGATTCAGATCGATCCTCTCCACCCTAAACGCCTCACGTAATTTAAGGTCGCCCCCTTAGGCGCTTGAGGGCCAAACTTGACTCTCCTGCGGCAACTTCTGAATTCTGGCTGACTCCAGACGTGTTGTTCATCTTCCTTCTGGACCCGTCAGTTCGAACGAGAAGGTGGTATCGGAATTTTCATAGATAGAGCCAAGGCAGAGGTGTTTTGTAATGAGTCACCTTAGGAGCTACAGGGCGGCTCGCTCTTTAACCCTCTAAAATTGTCCACCAGGGTAAAAATGACATTATTATCATTATTCTTATTATAAATATGTCGGAATTGTTGATTTCTAACCCTAGGAAATCGACTCGAATTAAATATATCGCATCCCGGCATGAATAACGTCACAACTCAAAAATGCACGAATCAAAACAACAACTTTTGTCTCTACAAGTCTGACATATTGACACTTCTGAAGTTGCAAAAGTGACCTCCAGGTAACCTCCGTAGTCGGTTGAGAAACGGGTGAGATACTTGGAAAGCTGTATGGTAGGGTTTCGCTTACATATGTTTTGTCGATAGGGTTTCTTTTTTTCAGCAGACATACCGTGAATCTTGAAACTTACGCTGTTTTTCAAACGACTAGGTATACCTTGTTGTAAGTAATCGGTGTCCCATCGTAATTTTATTTAATTGATGAACGAATTCAAAACTCTCTTCTCTTTAGTTCGCTTCGATATCCCCTATGCATAGGTGGGAAGAGAGAATTTTTCGGGCTCACAGAAGACATTAAGAATTAAGAAAATTTCGATATTCATTTTTTTCACTTTACCAAACAGGGTATGATCAAGTTTTTTTTATGCATAGAAAATTTCGATAAAATCATAGGTCCGTCCATATGTCATCCATTATGTCACACAGTAAGGGGAGGGGGCATCTTAGATTTGTGACAAAATGTGTCAGGGGGGCCCGGCGATCTTAAAAATTATGATGTCACAAAAGCCAAATTAAAAAAATTAAAAAAAATTTCAAATTTTTAGATTTTAGGTTATTATTATTCCAACCTGAAAATGTTGGTAAAAGGGCAAAAAATGTAAGAAGCAAGAAGGGTTTAAAAGTGATAGTATGACGTCACAATACAGAGGGAGGCTCAATGAAAATGTGACAGAATGTCACACAGGGAGGGCGGGTCTAAATATCTTGAAATTCGTGGGACGTAATTTATGGACGGCCCCATTTAAGTATCACTTTTGTTACAAAACAAAAATAAAATTTTCAAAATAAGTTTACGGTGTAGGGTTTAACACAAGCCTTTTTTTTCTTATAATAAAATCGAATCGTTAATAAATTAAGGTATGAATTTTTCTAGAATTTGATAGTGCCTCGCAATGCATTATTGGCCGGGCATCAAGCCAACGTAGAAGATTTCCTCAGCACCTGCCAAATCGATTGTTTTCCATCTATATAGTATGTAAAAACTTATCTGATTGAAGAATCGAAATATCTTCCCTAACCAGAGTTGAAATATTGATAAATTCGACAAATAATATTTAAGATAGTATTTGATTTATTCAGAGCAGGACATATTATGATCTCCTGCGTTATATCAAATCTTTTAAAATAAATAACAAATATTTTTTAAATCTAACGTCATTAATGTCTATATTTTCGCCAAATTGTTTCGAAGATTTTAAAGGCCATATAATCTATACCTATTCATATTTTTAAAATGAAGTATAAATTACAAATTACTAATGAACAATATTATTTCGTTTTAATAAAAATTACAATAAGTTTTGATTTAGAAATATATGTAATAAACAAGCTACATTTTTCTTGAAGTTGTTTACAGGGCCGGATCTAGATGTTGGTTGGCCTAAACCGGGAATAAAAAATGGGCCACAAAATTTTTAATACTTATTTTTTTTTTTTTTAAATTTTTCCTTTAAGTTATATTGTTGACTTATACTTACAAATTAGGTAGACAAATTAAAATAAAAGTCGACGATAATGTATCCTTCCTACTCTTTTCAGAATCGATCGCGTCAAAACTCAATAAAAGACCAAACAGATTAATAAATTAGAAAATCAAACAGTATAAGCGATCCTATTTTATCAATTTAATTTATTTGTAAGGTTCACATCACCAAATAACATTTCAATTAAGAATTGTATAGTTTAATTGCAATTTTATATAAACCTTAAGATTCACTTCTCCGTCACCGAATAAACTAAGAATCTTCAAATGTTTCTAAACTAAAAATTAATACATAAGACAAATGAAGTCCGAATTCACTTAGTTGATAAAGAAAGAAGAAAATTAATACCTAAGACAAATGAAGTCCGAATTCACTTAGTTGATAAAGAAAATCTTGATAAAAAGATTAAATGTATTAATAAATGATAACTAACACGTCGTGGAGCTTGGACAAATGTGTACAAAAATAACACTCCTATGATAGGTGTTTCGAAGATTCGTTCAAAAATCTTGGCCTGCAGAAATGGAACAATTGATCTGATGCGCCAGATAAAAAATTATAATATCTTGGACACTTGGTGAGGAATTTTCTTTTTCAACCTGTTATCCAAATTAAAATAGCAGGCAAAATTTCTTCTTCTTTTCTCGTTACAGGGTTCAGCCCGGTCTTCTTAGGTTGTACCTTATTGCTGTAATTTCTTCTTGTATAACTATCATTACAAAATAATAACAATAATAATAATATGTGAGATTCACTCCAACTGCCCCTCATGGCGAGAGGCCTACAACGCAACCGCTCGCTAATATAAACTCAAAATAATTATAAATTAGAAGAAAATCGATCTTATTTTATCGATTTCATTTATCTGAATGTTCAAAGTATAAAGCTTATATAAGAAAATAACATTTTGATTAAGAATTTTCTAGTATAAATGAAATGTTATGAAAACATTCAGTTTCTTCACTGGGGCAGTCGACTTGAAATGGCAAAAGGGTTTAATTTTTTCCTCATCAGCTCATCACATATTCAATTAAATCTATTGATATATCATATCTATGAAAAAATTTCTTTTATCTTTTATATCAAATAGTTTTTATTAAGATATTTGCATTTTAAAGATTAGTTTATTTGAAGTCTAATTTGAAAAAACGCTAATTTTTATTTTGAAATAATTTAAAACAATATATAAATAATAATATAAAACAATCGATTATTAATAAATTTATACAATTTTGTACGGAATTGATTGATGATTAGTTTTTAAGAAATGGTAAATAGATAGAAAACCGTAACAAATGACTCGCTCATGCCGGATGACTTGCGACCTAGCCTCTTGATAAAACAGAGAAAGAATTAGAAATGAGAAAGAAAAGGATCTTATTTGATCGATTTCATCTATCTGAAGGTTCACAATATGTCTATTATATAAGAAAATAGCATTTTGATTAAGAATTTTGCAGTTCAAAAGAAATTGTATGAAAAAAGTCAATTTCTTCTCTCCGGGAGCCAATCAACTAGAAATGACCAAAAGTTTTATTTTTTTCTCATTAGATATTTATTCAAATCTATTGACATTTCATATCTATCTTGTTATTTTCATTTATCTTTTATATCAAATAATTATTATTAGGAAATTTACATTTTTAAGGGTAGTTTATATGAAGTCCAATTTAAAAAAGGCTATAATAACTCCGTTGAAATTTTTTTAAAAATATGAAATTAATAGATATTATAAAACAATTAATTATTAATAATTTAATTCAATTTTGAACGAAATCGATTCAGTACTTTTTGAGAAAATGGTCAAAAACCATCTGAACCGTCAAAAAACGATGTTTTTTGAAAGCACGAGATCTTTTGAAAAAAAGTTTAAAAAGTCATATGAAACGAAACATTGACTTGTGACATGGAGGTGGATTTTAAAATGTTTCTAAAACGGCCTTTCATAGACGGTTTTTGGAGTTTTTGAAGATTTTCTCAAAAACTACTTAATCGATTTCGTTCAAAATTGAATTACCTTAAAAATAATTAATTGTTTTGTCATATCTCATTAATTTCATATTTTTCAAAAAAATTTCAAAGGATTTATTAGCGTTTTTTCAAATTGGACTTCAAATAAAATGCAAATTTCCTAATAATAAATATTTGATATAAAAAATAAATGAAAATAACACACATATATGAAACTTCAATAGATTTGAATAAATATCTTATGAGAAAAAAAATAAAACTTTTGGCCATTTCTAGTTGATTGGCTCCCTGAGAGAAGAAATTGAATATTTTCATAAAATTTCTTTTAAACTACAAAGTTCTTAATCTAAATGCTATTTTCTTAAATTAAAAGTTAGTATGAACCTCAAGGTAGATTACATTGATAAAATAAGATCAATTTCTTTCTCAAATATAATTCTTTTGGTAGGTTATATCGAGGGATGCCTCGCTCCATTAGAGAGACATTTGATATTGATTCAAGTCCATTTCACACTACAATATTGGAATATTTTTTACCGCGTAAACTATTGATTTTACATATTTCAGTCATATTAACTTTTCTGTTTTAAATTAAATGTTTTTAATAAATATAACATATATAAATTTGTGTACCGAAACGGGTTAGGCAGGGATGGTGAAATTTTTATGTAAAGTAATACTGCTTTGCGCCTTAGATATTCTACATATTAAAAAACTCTAATGAAGAAGCATTTTTATATTTTAATTTCCTAAAAGAAAGTTCATTATTTATAATTAGCTCCGATGAGTATTTAAGTAGCTAGAGAGAATTAAAATTTCAAAACTAGACCCAATGAACATCTACATATATATTGAAATCTCCATAATTTTTCAATTTATCTGAAAGATATGACTCGAAAAACATTTTTTCAAAAATATTTATATACAATTTCTTAATCAGATTAAATTGACTTACGAGGACTATAGCTATAATCTATAAATTAAAATCTTAAAGCCGTGTGTATATACTATTATGCAAATAATGTGTATGAATGAGTCACTTACTTGTCTTAAATCAAACTAGAATTTTATCTTTAGTAGTTTCGATATTTTGATTTTATCATATTCACCATCTAACCAATATTATAATATTCGACCTTTTTATTAAAATCTTTCATAAGTATATATGATCATAATCTAGCCCGAAACTCTTAGACGACTCCATCTAAGAAACGAGCTTGACATGCTCGGGACCAGTTCTGTCATCTCTTTTCTAACTCCTTCCTTAATAATTTCCTTTTTATATCTTTTCTAATCTTACCAAACATTGACCATGTGTTAAATCTATTGTGAAAAGTCCAGATTTAAACATAAATGTATTAAAGAAAAAAATTCGAAGTTGGGAATTGATAGAGGATTGGAATAATTATCGGAAAATGGTTTTTTTTAATTAATTAGTTTTTCCTCTTATTAAAAACAAGGACTAAAAAGATGATCAAGGACAGTTGATGGTGGAGAAGTAATCTCCTGAGTCGAAGCTCAAATACAATGTATACATTAATTCATGTAAAATAATTGGTTTAATAAAAAATGAGAGTTAATGAAAAAAATTCGAACACTCCATCGAGTGAAGTATCAATATATAAATCTTTTCGAATTCTATTTAAAATTTTATTTTAACGCTCTAGTACCGTGGTTATAAATCTACAAAATCGGCTCGAGGTTTATAGTTTAAGAGCTACTGACCAATGGAAGATGATTTTAGAATCCAAATAACATAATATCCGATACTGTAGTGTGATCAGCACACACCCCGAAAGTCAAATTCTTACTCGCCAAAAAGAGTCGTTTTTAGGGGTAATCGACCCTTGAAGATGTCAAAAAATACCGTAAATCACTCCATTGATTAAAACTCCTAAACTGTTTACTCTTCCGTAAATTCTATTAGAAGTAAAATTGTAGCAAATGTAATTTTTCAAATTTTTGTTTAAAAAAATTTGAAAATAACCACCCAAAATGGGGGTGTGGTCAAAAAAGAAAATTCTAGCCCTTACGACTAAACTCAACCAAATTTTGTATACATATTCTATGGACCCACAGAAGGCTGGAGATGCAAAAACTAACCACCCAAAATGGGGAGGAGGGTCAAAAAATGAAAATCTAGGCCCTTGTACCAAACTCAACTTAGTTTTTACATTTCTAGCCTTCTGGAGGTCCCAGAATATGTATACAAAATCTGTTCGAAAGGGCTAAAATTTTCATTTTGTCCCCCCCACACCATTTTGGGTGGATATTTTCAATTTTTTTTTAAACAAAAATGTCAAAAATAACATCATCTACAATTTGGCTTTTAATGTAATTTGGCGTAGAGTAAACAGCTTAGGAGTTATAATTAATAAGGTGATTTTACGGTATTTTTTGACATCTTCAGGGGTCGATTACCCCTAAAAACGACTCGATTTGGCAGTAAAATTTGACTTTTAGGGTGTGTGCTGATCACTCTACTATATGGAATATGTTATTTGGATTCTAAAATCATCTTCCCAAATCTTCAGTAGCTCTCGGTCTGTTGGGTATGTCCATTTCATTTCTGATAAGTTATCAATAATCCTTAATTAAGCCTCGTTTGAAAGAATCGCATTTTTCGAACGCTCAACACTCTCTTTCATATTCTATTTCAATATCTAATCGATATAAATTATACATTTATGAATAGAAGACCGAGAGCAGCCAACGACTAACTCACTGGTTCCTGTTCAAATCCCCCACAAGTGAAAAGGCAAGGACGGTGAACTCCCTAGAGTGAAATCTCACCAACAAAACTCTAGAATTAAAATCAAACACTAATAGAGGCAATTCCCTAGACTTTCGATCATGGTTCAGATAATTCAAATAATAGATTTCTCAACTTAAAATTATATTTCAATTATTTAGTAACAAAATTAAATTATTTTTTTGATATACTTTTTATACCAGTACTTACTTTTTAATTTTTTTTAATTTTTCATATATGTAACAAATCATTTGAATATAAAAATTTGAGTGAACAAACCAAAAGGTACATAAAATCTTCTTATAATAAACGACATTATTTATCCAAAATTTTTATCAAAATTTTCCAAGACGTTTCTGAAAAATTAAAAAAAAATTAAAAAAATTAAAAAGGACTGGATTTAATTTAGTCGTCTAAAAAATATATATCCTAAACTATTAATTTCTATCAAAGATTTGAATTATAATTTTTTTTTGTCATCGGGAACAAAGCCCATTTAGACAGCACATAAGTAAAGTGTTAGTAGGGTTAGCGAGGGAGCCGAGTTTTTAGCCGGTAGAAATTTTTATTTGCCAGCCAGGATCGAACCCCGACCTTCTGCTCCAACATCGTCATAATCGACCGATGCCGAAGCGGGGTCAGCGCGTTAGCCGGCTTGGCTAACCCGACTCCCCGAATTATAATTTAAATTAGAGAAAAAGTGAAACTTTTTCAAAACTAGGTTCGCTGCTTGCAGTTTTGGAATTCAATTGTTTATTGTTGTTTTTTTTTACTTTAGAAATGGATACAAATCTCAAAAAATATCAATTTTTGAATTATTTGTTTTATATTCTGAAGATCTAGAGCTAGAAAACTCAAAATTTTTTCATCTCTCCGCATTAGAAATACAGCATAAGATGGAACTTTTGAAAGTTTATATTAGGAAAATAAGGACAAGTTTTTATGTGTGACTTTTTTATTTATCAGACAACTTTTCGTCAATTTGGCCGACTTGTCCTTATTTTCCTATAAAAAACTTTCAAATTAATACAAATTATATACGGAAATGATAATAATACGATAGATCTTTCTACGACTTTTTATTCTTAATTTATCATGGGTATTTGAAAGTACTTGGAAATATTTGGAAGTACTTGGGAAAATTTGGAAGTACTTGGGAATATTCGGAAGTACTTGGAAATATTTGGAAGTACTTGGGAATATTCGTAAGTACTTGGAAATATTTTGACGTACTTGGATATATTTAGAAGTACAAGTGGAAGTGGGTGTACAGCATATTAGGTCGCGATTCACCCCCCGTGGGTATCTAAATCCAGACAAAGAAGCAGAAAAAATCATGGTTGAAAATAATTTTTTCCACTTTCCAAATATTTTTAAACACAATGAGCAAAAATAAATATTTGGGGGAAACTTTTGAGTGAATCCAATAACTGCCTCCCAGGCGCACCGAGTAATATTAAATGGATGTTTAACACAATTGTCAATTAGATGGACATCCCATGAAACGTATATTGATTAAACAGTCTACAAAACAGGCCCTCTAAATACTGTTCTTTTTCCCCTATTTCAAGAGTATCTTAAGGACTGAAAAAGCCATATATGTAAATGTACTTACCAAATAATAACGTTGAAGCGAGAGATGGCTGTGCACAGTTTGCAAATACTCTCATAAGAACTTAAGATGCCTTTATCTAATTAAAGCCGAAACGTTTTCTGTAATTGAGTGTTTTTTATTCGACAGGGGCTTTCTTTAATGGCTGAATTTTTTCTTTTTTTTTTAAATTTGTACCAAATATTATATGATACATAAGGTCTTATTCAAATAAATTACTAAATATGTCAATAATAATAAATAATCATTAAACTTGTTTATATGAAGATAATAGTTAAATTTTAAATAAATTAATATTAATTATTATTTAACTTTTCGAGGATATTTTATCTAGAAATAGTTCTCATTTTATCTTTTGTAAAGCATAAGTTATATAATATTATAAAAAAAATATTGTCAATAGGACGTTTCGAACACTTTATATATTAGAGTCATCATTTTCAAAAACTGCATATCTTTTCTTGTTCATAATCATGATATCCATTGTGTTTGAAAATCATATATTTTTAACCCTAGAACGGACAAGCTTTTTCACAAACACAAGGTCGCGAGCCGGGCCCACTATACTAGTATGTTTAATTGGTTTATAACACATTTTTCAATAATTATATTCGTGTTTTTATATCAATTTATATCAAGATTTGTAAAAATAAATAATAAATCAATACTTTTTTTACTGTTTTAATACACAGAAACCCTCGGGCCTTTTTTTTGGCTTTACGGCCCTTCTAGCCATCATCCAATTTACGATACTTTTATTAAATTATGTCATTTATGTAAGGATCAGATTTTTAGCCGGTTGCCTCGAGTCGGATTCGAACCCGGGTCCACCCCCGAGCCTGAGAGGTCCGCCTTGTGATTTTGTGTTTGTAAAATGATTTTAAGAAAAAATTAGATTATATAAAATTTTTTTTTTAGAAAAATCCGTTAAAAATACTTTTATTATGTATTAATGAAAGAATATTAAAAACTTGGAATTTAAAGGACCCCTTTTCTGAAAGTTATTGAAAAGAAAAGGCCCGGCTTATGAGTTTTAGGGTTAAAAATATATTTTTTTATAACACGCACACACTTTTGATTTGTATGGGAGTGAAAGAGGATAATTGAACTCAGTCTGACACTTGGTTTGTTGACCATGATTGAATTTTTATCATCTTAACGATATATAAGATTTAAATATTATTTTTTATCTATTGAAATAGAAACTCTTCGCAACATGCCATTCGAACACATTACCACCTTGTAATTCTGGAAATGCCCAGTCTGATTTATACAGTAAAAATTGTATACTGATGAAAAAACGGAAATAGGTATAAATTAATTTTACTTATGTTTAATATATCATATAATAAGTCATCACTTTATATTCTTAATTATTTTTACTGTTAATGTTCAATTAATATGACCTTGCATGGTTTCTCTTCATGACAAATTTATATTCAAGTTCCTTGTTTTGTTTTTACTTTATAGACTGATGATGACAAGGCATACTTGTCAAAACGTCTACTCCTGGAAAAATATATAAGAACCAAAAACAGAAAAAATTTCTTTCATTTCTTATGGGAGAAGTACCCTGTGCCAACCGACAACTACATCCTAGTCAATGGTTTGACTCATATACCTCAGAGTATTATAGAGCTTCATCAATATTTAATAACGAGTCCTTATCAGTTTACTACAATTTTGTTATACTGTAATAATAAATTAAAAAATATTGTTGTTTAATGATTTTTTTACCCCTATATTATATTAATAAGACTTGTTAAAAAAACTTTACACTCTTATTAATGATTTAATATTCTTGATAAGAAAATAAAATAAATTTAATTAAAAAAAACAAACAAACGAAAACTCCCCTGAAAATGAATATAATGGATTCGTTTTTTATTTGGGGGACCACCTTTTAATAAGAATAATTTCCTTGAGAAAGTTGAAAGAATCAGTGAAGTTAAGGTGGCGCGTGAAGTCAAATTAATCTCTTCTATAAATTGAACACCCCTTAATGTTAGGCAAACTCGACAAAAACACTTTAGCTCCGAATTCATTCGCCTTGCCTTAGAAATGCAGTCAAAAACGACCCCCGGTTCACCCTTTCACTCTCCCTATGAAAGTTCATGAATAAGCTATTTATTTCCGTATTATTTATATTTCCCACCGCCTTATTTGTATCCTCCTCTTAATTGGGATAAGGGGAGGGTGAATTTATAGAGACTCACTTAAAGTTAAATTGATTAAACTAATAATAGCTTGGTTCTATTATATGGAGAAAGAAACTTCTTTGAAATTTTGGTATAAGTGATTATTATGAATGAGAAATTCAGAGGTATAAATTAATAAATCAAATTTAATCCAAAAATTAGATGTTAGCTTTTCTAAAGAGAATCCTTAATAAATCCCCCCTAAAGCCCTTTTTACGAGAAACACGCGGTTTTAGAACGCTCAGCACCCCTTCGCTGTCAAATTGGATAAAAATCGAACAAGCGCTTTCGCCAACTCTTTTATCCCTATGACCTCCAGAGACTGGAACTCGCTCCCTGCCATCATCTTTCCCGCGACTTATAACCTTCAGCTATTTAAGACCCGCATCCACAGATACCTTCGACCCCCGCCCAGCCCATAAATTTCTTTCTTCTTCTTTTCACGATGGAGGGGCCAACCCAGGCCTTTAGGGGTTGCACCTTTTTGGTGTAACTCCTTCTCTCATCATTTTCATAAAAAAAAAATATTCTATTATAGAAAGCATGAGATTCAGTGGTTAGTGCGCATGAGTAACTTTTAGAGTAAAACTCCTCTTAAGGAGAACCAAAGAGCTTGTCCTCTGCTTGATGCAAATAAACATACACATATTAGACTGGTCATTATTTTGGGTATTTTCGAATTTTTATGCTGCCCCAGGCTCAGATGATTCGAAATAAATAAAAAAAAAAATATCCCCAAGTTTCAAGTCTCTATCTCAATTTTAACCTAAATAACATAGTGTTTTTGCCATTGAACTATCAATTTTTTATTCTGGCCAAAGTAATGGTTCAAAAAATTTGAAACTCTGTAGACTTTATTATTATAATAGCTATTCTTCAGAATTTTTATAGATTTTTAGCTATTATAATTTTGGAATCTTATAACTTACTAACAGCAAGATATAGCAGTATTTTATCTAGCTGTAACTCCAAAATTATTATATAAGTTACAAATCTGTGAAAATTCTGAAGGATATTTACTATTATAAGGATAAGGTCTGCAGAGTTTCAAATTTTTTGAACCATTGCTTTGGCCGGAATAAAAAATTGATATTTCAATGCCAAAAACCCTATGTTATTTAGATGGGAAACTTGCACAGGCTAAGTTTGAGATAGAGATTTGAAACTTTGGGAATATTTTGTTTTATTTATTTCGAACCATATGATCCTCTGGGAACATAAAAATTCGAAAATACTCAAAATAAAAACCACACAAATGTATATATATAATTTATTTGTTTGAGACTATAGTTTCGAAGGCTTGGCCTCCATCATCAGTCTTTTTAATTAGAAATATTTTATCTATTATTTCTCATAGAGTCAGTCACCAATTAGACGTTGAAAATTCGTTTTCATAGCATATTATTTATATATAAAGAGACAATAAAAGATTGTCTTCTGCTGGAATTATATATATTTTAATTTATTTATAACGATTCATAATCCCAGCAGAAGACACACTCTTTATTGTCTCCTTGAATTTAATAAAAATTCTGCTACTCACGGCAAAAAGAAACTGTCAATTTAATATTATACTATATATCAGTGGCGTGCGGTCCATGGAAGCTGTGAATGCTACCCATTCCTAAAATTTCAAACATTTAGAGTATTTTCATAAATTCAGGAGATCTTTAAATTTTCAAATTATTATCCGTTTCAAATATTTCTATAAAAAACATTTTTTGTTTTGAAAAGTTTATTGGTTCTCGACATGAAATAAAATTGTAATTAAAATGAATGATTTTTTTAAAAGGGTGTTGATAGAAGGTTTGAAGTCCGTGCCTGGTATATATCTTCAAGTTCAAACATGTCATTGACAAGTCCAGACGAGTATTGGTCGAATAAAAATTGTTCTCGCTGAGGAACTATTAAAATAGAAATAATACAAAAAACGAATAAATAAAGAGGATTCGGGAATCTCTGGAATATTCCATTTCTAAGATCTCTCAATATATAAGATTGGAAATAATCGAGGGGTGATCCGCAATTGGAAGTAGGTGTACATCTCTTTGGAAGTATTTTGGAAGTACTTGGAAGTATTTTGTAAGTACTTGGAAGTATTTTGTAAGTACCTGAAGTATTTTAGCATTTGAAATATTTGAAGTACTTGGAAATATTTGGAAGTACTTGGAAATATTTGAAAGTACTTGGAAATATTTGAAAGTACTTGAAATATTTGAAAGTACTTGGAAATATTTGGAAGTACTTGGAATATTTTCCACTATAGTCTCTAATAAATAGTATTCAACATTCTTAAAATTTCATGATCGCTATAAATTTATAAAAAATGGTCAAGATACCCACTCAAAAAAAAAAAAAAAAAAATGTGTGTGTCAGCTCCGACGCACGACTGGAGTTTACTCATTCAGATCGACTGTCTAAATAGGCACAAAAAAGGCTTACTAGTCTAAGAAAAAGATTAATACCATATCAAATGATAAATAAACGAATCAGTGAAAATACCTAAATAAAATTTCAAATATTAATTAGATCAATAGCGCCGTCGTTATTAATTACTGTGACTAGAGGCTTATGGTAACTGAAATAAGACACATGAACGTTGGTAGATATGTGGTTCACAAATCTTACCCACAAATCAATACCCACGAATTATAAATAAAATCTATAATATAAATGTTATATAAATTTTAAATAAATATTATAATTAAATTTAAAATAAGAATTATATATAATATAATATATATAATATAATATGTATGATATATCTAAAATAATAACAATAAAGTATAAATATAACATAAGTATATAATATAAAAAATGAATAGTTATAGTGATTGTCTAATTATCTAAGTTTAACCATAATACGTTAGAGAAAGACGTATCAAATTATAGGGTTGAATTGTATATGATATATATAAATAAAATCATCATTTAATTTTTGAGATTAATTAAATGAAAATTTCTAAATGTCAAGTAATAAAGTTTCAAATGTTTTAAAAATAAATAAGCACTCGACAGGGATGGAACCTGTCATGTTGCATTTATATATATATATATATAATAATTATAATATAATATATTTATATATATAATATATAATAATATTTTTTCGATTAATTTTTCAATGTCAATTTTAAAATCCGCGCCTAAAAAATATTTGAATGATGTTGCCCTTTTTCACCACCAGAAGAGTGTGCGTACGAAAAACGTAACGCTGTCATTCGTTGACTGAATTTTACTACCCATAATTTTCCATACCGGGCTCCTTATATGCAAATCGATTCTTACGGAGTAAACTCCAAAAAAAAAAAAAACTAAAATCTTTCATGTAAATGTCCACTTCCGGTTTTCCGATTTCAACGAGAAGCTTGCTGTACTCCTTCTAGCCTATATCGAGCTTAAGTTTCGAATTTCGTATCTCTGAGACTTTTGATTGCGAAACGCAGGGGGTACATACGTACGCACTGCCCAATGGATTTTTGGCCCCTTTTTGGCCTCTGGGGACCAGAATATCCGGTTTTATGTCCTAAATACGATTTCCAACTATTAAGGGCATCGATTCCTTCAACGTTACAAAATAAAATAAACTTTTTTTCATCTCTGAGATACAAGGTCTCAAAGAGTCAGGACCCAGACAGGCCATCGCAATACTTCCTCATTATATTCTATGAAGATGAATGTGAAAGTAAAAATTAAAATTAATTTATTCTTTTTTTATTTTTTTCAGGTAAGGGCCAATTTGATCAAACTTCTTGATGACGCACTTTAATTAGTAAGTGTTATTAGCCATTTACCATTAACCATGCCGAGTCCTCAAAGAAAAACCCATCTTAGAAACGACCTTTCCATACTTAAAGTAAGTTCTCTCATCTTTTTGATAATATTCTTTCCTACTAATTTCATTCTTATATATTTTCATATCTTAAAATCTTAAAAGCCAGCATGATAGGTGCATGGTTAAAAACCTCAGTTTAAAAAGACATCTATTCATTAGTGAACTCAGATATGATAATATATCATTTACTCATGCGCTGTTGAAAAGTTAAATTTTCAAAAACGTTAAATTCCAAGAAAAATATTTTAATGACCTCTTTCCTAAACTTATTTACACTAAAAATTAAATTTAGACTCTACTTAAATTTTCAACGGCCTATACTGTTTATTATTTATTCTCTCTACAAAGAAATTTTTTGTTAGAAATATGAAGATCAGATAGATCTTATTTTCTCTTTATCTTAAAAGCTATATATATGTGTATGTTTATTTGCATCAAGCAGAGGACAACCTCTTTGTTTCTCTTTGTGATTCAACAACTCTTGCTACTCTCGGGAAAACAAAATATTTTCTTTTAAAACTCATCACTACTTTCTTTGTACAAAATAAGGGCTTATAATCACACAGTATGTTTATTAGAGCAAGCTGGATGCTTTAATTATATTATGCTTATTTAATTTAATAGTTATATAAAATACCCTAGTACAACATATAAACGAGTTCATGAAACACATAGAGACAGAAAAAAAATTGTTTGAAAATATATAAATAAATAAATATATTAAAAATATTTTAATTATCGATAAAAAATAACCCCTTTGAGGCATATTACACGGATATTACATTTTATCGCAATATATATTTACCTATATTATATAAAAAATTAATATTCGTAAATATGAATTATTTCAAAATGAATATCTATAAATTTTATTTCCACTGGAAAACAAAAAGAAACTGAGGTTTCTTCATGAAGTAATGGAAATATTGAAATAGTTTGTGGAGAAGGACTGATGAGTGAATTGAGTGGATTTTGATGGAGCAGTTCAAAGTTCAAAAAAGAGAGATGATTATAACTATATTCTTCATTCAAAGCCGACGTTTCGGATGTTTATTCCCTCTTTCTTCAGGGTTTTGAAAGATCAGTGAAAAAAATACAATGTGACATTCCCTTCTTGTCTCCTCTCTCACTGGTAGTAACAATGCTAGCTGCAAGGCCCGCCTTTGGCGGCCCTCTTGCTAGCCCTCTGGACCTCGACCCCTAAACCCACTCAGCACCCCCACCCACCCAACCACCCCAATGTACAGACAAAACCTTAATTTTATATATATAGATAATTTCATTTAAATTGGTAACCATGACGACTCCTGTATCCCCACCTCTTGAACCTCTCTCCCCCCAAAAAACCCACCCACCACCCACACCATCTCCCCAATGTACAGACAAAACCTTAATTTTATATAATAGATAATTTCATTTAAATTGGTAACCATGACAACTGTTTTTGTTGGGGGACGGACATAGGTAGGTACATACAGAGGCAGGCACAAGCGCTTTAGTACCTCCCAACCCCACTCCTGGACCCCACCTCCCACCCCCTGGGGGGACGGACATAGGTACATAGATAGGTATATACAGAGGCAGGCACAAATGTCTTTTAGTATTAATAGTATGTGATTACACAGTATTTAATTCTCATGAAAATGTAGTGTAGTTAAGAAGGAGGGAATAAAACTCCGAAACGTCGGCTTTGAATAAAAAAGATAGTTATACGTAATTCTCCCTCTTTTTTTAACTTTGGACTGCCTCATCAAAATCTCAATATAAATTTTGTTGTTGAGAAAAATTCGATTTTTTTTTAAACAATATTGATGCAAGAACTATATAAAAAATGACCAGCTTCTGTAGTCCATAGTAGATCCTCGCATCGAGACAAGAATAAGATAAATAAATTTAAAAGGTTGTGTCAGATCTGAAGGTATATGTGCATGCGGGACGTATATAGCAAGAGAGTTCCATTCACTAGAAATCATAGGGATAAACGTGTTGGCGAATGCATTTGTTAGGTAAGTACTATAATATATCTCATTTAAATGCACATGACTATTGATTTTTTAAAAATCGTGTGTTTTGTGCAAATGAAGCTTTTTTGGGAGGAATTTCTCGGCATTAACCATTTTAGCATTTTTTACGATATTATCATATATATTACTTAATTTTTTCTCAATTATGTAGGAATCAAATTAAAGTCGGATTGCAGCGAGTCGGGCGTTGAACCCGTGCTAGCTTGATTAAATGGCATGTACGTTAGCAAATGAAGCTTGATTTTATCATTATTATCATTTCGGTCCATAATTTGTATTAATTTTAAAGATTAGATAATTTAGACGAATGTGTGGCATAACTATGTCCTGAAGAAGTCGGCAAAGTCAACGAAACGTTGGCTGATAAATAAAAAGTCACACAAAGAGAAACAAAGAGGTTGTCTTCTGCTTGATGCAAATAAACATACACACATATATATCGAAATTATATATCTGTATATATATATATTATTTATTTGTTTGAGGCTATAGTTTCGAAGACTTAGTCTTCATCATCAGTCTTTTTTAATTATAAATTTTATTCATGGAGTCAATACCGTATGGATATTGAGAATTTTTGATCTTTACTTAGCTAGGAGCCAGTTAAATTTTAATTAGCCAATTAGAATTTTTATTGGCTCCTAGCTAAGTAAAGATCAAAAATTTTCAATGTCCATACGGTATTGACTCCATGAATAATATTTATAATTAAAAAAGACTGATGATGAAGACCAAGTCTTCGAAACTATAGTCTCAAACAAATAAATTTATATATATAATTTCGATATATATGTGTGTATGTTTATTTGCATCAGCAGAGGACAACTTCTTTGTTTCTCTTTGTGAATCAACAACTCTGCTACTCTCGGTAAAACAAAAACTTTTCAATTAAAAAAAAGTCACAAATAAAAACTTGTCTTTATTTTCCTATTATAAACTTGATTTTATCACTTCAGAGGAAACCCCATACTAGTACATATCCATAAAAACATATATATAACATTGTTCAACACACATTTTATTGACTAAAATGTTAGTCCTGTTTCTGGATATACATATTATGTATTTGACATGCTGATTCCGAAAATAGCAGTCGAGTCGTATTGATTTAGAACAGTATAGGTACTTGAAATCATAATGTTTAGTTTTGAGTTGTTATGAAAAAAGACTTTAATTACAATTTTTAATTTACAGCTTTTTTTTCTCAATTAAAATAACAAAACCAAAACTAAAATTGTATCTGTTTTTTTTTTTTTTTTTGTTTTTCATTCAACAAAATGTAGGTGTAGATTTTTTAATATAAATCAAAATCACATGGAGCTAAATAAAAACAAGCAATAAATTGGAGATGAAAAGATGAAACTTTATTCTATGCAATGCAATAAAAACCATTTCATAAATTGAGAATTGTTTAACTGAAACTATCTTATTATATCTTATCTACTCTTATTAAACGAGCAATTCTTGTATATATATATGCTATATATATATATATATGTATATATGTATATATATAATCGGTTTCTCGAAAACGGCTCTAACGATTTGGATGAAATTCACAGGTTAGGGGGTTTTTGGGTTGACAATTCAATCTGTCACGGTCTCATCTTCGGCTAAGTTGTTTTTGATGGGTTATTTGTTAATTGAAATAATTTTTCACAGGTGGTTGTTTGAATAAAAATTTATAATTACATTTTTTTCAATTTTCTTTTAATAAAATTAATAGTTTTTTTTATTTTAAATTACACTAATAGATCATTACAAATATTATTATATATTAGAATTTGCCAATTTAATTAATTAAAGGTATTTTTCTATTTCTATAAAATAATTTATTAGAATATCAATATCAATCTTTTAAAAATCCGATCAATTCGAAGTATCGTACCTCCTTCTTCAGGATTTAAAAGAACCTCGGTGTATATTAATATTATTTTTAATTGAAATTACGATTCAAAACTTTGTGGCCAGTCTTGATGATGGGCATAGCGGTGTAAAGGTTGGTAAAAGTATAAATTAAGTTTTATTTCAATTTTATTTTATTTTGGTTGCGATTAAAAATCGACCTTTTTACATGAATTTAAAATTAAAAATAATATTAATAACGTATATCGCTTTTAACTGAATCAAAAAATTACTGAGCATCGCTCGGAGTTCCAGGTACTAATTATGAAATTATAAATTTTGACTTAAGGATAATAAATATAAATTTAATAGTTGTTTGTCCTGCTGAACTAGAGAAGAGTGTATTAGATGATTGTGTGTATGTTGATGCACATTAGCAATAGGTATTCCGTCTAGACGGTAAAATCGATAATAGTGAGAAATTCAATTTGGATGTAATTTGACTAAAAAGTAAGAAAGGGCCGAGGCAGAATTTTAAATTGATTTCTTAATTGAGAATACTTATTCCTACTATTTTTTTTATTTTTATTTATTTATTTTTTAAAATGCTTAAAAGCGCCTCTAACAATTTAAAAAAAATATTTGAATGGAGAATATATATAATTTCCACCTTTTTTAGCATAGACCAGTGCTTCCCAACCTTTGTTCATACCTCGGCCACCTAAATCTTAAAATATAATCCACGGACCCCCGGAAAAAAACAACATATTTTATCGTCAAAATTTTTATTTCACATGTTTATATTTTATCACAAACAATAGTAACTTAAAGCAATTTGAGCCGCGAAAGTTAAAAAATGTAATCAATAATTTCTTATGTTAATTCTACATATTTAGAAAATTATTTTATTATTTTTTGAAAAGGAAAAATGAATTGAGCACCCGATGGGATTCGAACTCGTGTCTCTCTCCTTTAGCCGAACAGCGCCTTTACCAACTAGGCCACGGATGATCCCGCCAGAAAAGCTCTTTAGATCGAATGCCATTTTTCCTTTTCGCGGAGAGAGACACGGGTTCGAATTCCGTCGGGTGCTCAATTCATTTTTCCTTTTCAAAAAATAAAAAAAAATTTCTAAATATGTAGAATTAACATAAGAAATTATTGATTACATTATTTAACTTTCGCGGCTCAAGAAAAATTTAAAACTAACGTTTAAAAGTTAAAATGTCTTAAATAGTAACTTACTTACAAACAGTTTTTAAAAATAAAATAAGAAAAACCATAAAAGTTAATTTGTCTTAAATAGTAACTTACTTACAAACAGTTTTTAAAAATAAAATAAGAAAAACCATACATATCATGAAGTTCACAAAACAATTTAATGAGATGGTTTTAAAAAATTTCACGGACCCCAGGTTGGGAAGCACTGTCCTAGACTATGATGGAGTCTATTCAAATTTTCATTAATTACATTCGTCAGGGTTTTGCTTGAGAAATTTTCTAAATATATACTCTTTCATTTAAAAAAATCTACCGGAATAAAGTTTGTGGGGCAACATGAACCAAAAACTAATTAGCACATTAGGTAATTATAAATACCTCTAAGAAAAGCGGTGTAGGTTTTAAGTGAAACATTATTAATAAATGAAAAATAAACATATAAAAAAAATTCGGGTGTGTGCTTAAGACCACTCGACAGAAGTGATAACTACGGCTAAATCAAAAAACAGAGATACTTAGACCAAAATCCTGAATTAAAAAAACTATAATATAATAATAAAACATAAATATATATTTAACATCCCCCAAAAAATAATTAAAAGTTTAATTAAAAAATTCATTTTTTTATAAAAATATAAATTTTAATCATTTAATTATTTTTTGAAAAGGAATAATTAATATATTTTCCGACAATGATTGAACTCGTACTAGACCTCAGCTCAACCGTGATCTGTGACGTGACGGCTCAATCCCATTTACTGTCCAGAAAAATAAAATGTACGTGAGAGCCAAAATTCAAATATAATATATTAATTTGAGCTTAGAGTTAATGCTGCAGCGCCATCTGTGGTTGGAACCGTGACGTGGTGCGTGATGCGTGGTAACCGTGACAGAGTGATGCGTGATGCGTGACGGCTCAATCCCATTTACTGCCAAGTAAAATAAAAAGTGTTCAAGGCGCGCCAAAAGAAGTTATCACTTCAAAAATTATACATAAAAATGTGGGGTTTCACAGGATTAAAAATAAAATAGTTTTTAAGAAAACTCACTATATTTCGGGCTATTCACCCATCTTCAGGAGTTACATTAGACTAGTACTAGTAGTAGATAATTGTATCTTTTCAATTTCATTTCTATGAAAAAAAATAAGCTGACGTGTTCTAATGTGGCCATCCACTTGACTTTACCATACAACCTGGCCCCTAAAATTATTTATAATCATGTAGGGGGGGTTAGTTTTTGCATTTTTATACTTCTGGTGTCCCACTGATTATGTATACAAAATAAGGTTGAGTTTGGTAAATGGAGAAGATTTTCATTTTTTGACCATACCGGAACCCCCCACCCATTTTGGGCGGTTAGTTTTTGCATTTTTAGACTTCTCGGGTCCCACTGATTATGTATACAAAATTTGGTTGAGTTTGGTACAAGAGCTTATATTTTTAATTTTTAACCCCCCTCCACCCTCCTTTTGGGACGATATGGACCAAAATCTAATCAGCTGTTAATCCCAATGGACCAAAACTACGTGTGAAATTTGGTTTTGATATTCACACTTGTTTTTGAGCTAGCTCGTCCACAAAAATTTGATAACGCACAGACTAACGGACAACCAGACAACCGGACTAACAGACATTTTGACAAAACAATTATTATCTCGAAAAATATAATTTTTTCGATGTTCACTTATTAAAGCTTTTTTGTAGAGCGAAATGCCATGGTTTTGCTCAATTTTTCTAATCAAAATAGTTTCAGCCGTTTTTTAGATATTTCGAAAAAAAGAAGGAAAAAATTACAATACTTGACCATACACTGTATGGTAAAGTAATTATCGACGAAAAAAAGGATCCATACACCCCCCCCCCGACTAAATTAAAAAAATCACCCTTTTAGGGCTCTGAGCGAGACCCCATCTAATTTTTGGAAAAATCGTCAGTTCCTAAAATTTAATATGAATGAATACTACAATTTGTGACTTTGGTTTAGACCATGTGTTCAGTAGTGTTTGAACTTGATGCTATGCTATGGTTAAAGTAAAAAAGTTATTAAAAACTTAAATCATTCATTGTATTCTATTATGGAACTCGTTCCTAGTTGAGGACCAATTTTTTCTATTTCCAAATGAATTGAATCAACGACAAATACCTTTTTTTGGCGTCGTGCCACGGAGGTGGCGCCACGTGGCGGACCAAATACATAGGCTCAGA
This sequence comes from Forficula auricularia, assembly GCA_024734495.1. Lineage (NCBI taxonomy): Eukaryota > Metazoa > Arthropoda > Insecta > Dermaptera > Forficulidae > Forficula > Forficula auricularia. The sequence continues at coordinate 934,881 of JALMQS010000697.1, read as the reverse complement.
TCGATGCTGCTGCAGGTCACAACGTCGAAAATTGCACCAGGGGGTGAGGCAAATCTTCTTGTCCTGTCTGCCACCCTCTTCTCCCTTATACCTTGCACCCAACCACCATCCCTCTATGCATAGTAACACTTCTAATTCCGGCCCTTCTTTCCCAATTCAGGAGGGAAAGTGAATAGTGTAATCAGAAGTACCCATTCCTCACAGACAAGTCCTCTCTGATAGAATTCATGCTATCTATATTTATTCATTTCACATAATTCCCAACTAATTAAATAATAAAGTAAGATTTTTTTCACTTCTATCAAAAAGATATTATTTATCTAAACCAGTGGTTCTTAACCTATGTGTCGCGCAGAGTCGTTAAAAATATGTAAATATTTTATACATTTATTTTCAATAATTTTAAAAATATATCTTAATTTTCTCAATACTTTTTTAAGGAGGTTCTTTCGCGACAATCCACACAAAAAGTTTTAGCCTCGTAACCTCTCTATAAATATGAACGGAACTAAAATTTTAGGTTATGTTTTTTTAATGTGACTGTCCACTCACACTACGAAATCTCTATGTGGATATACACATACTAGCCGGATTGTTTTCAAGCCATTGTGCTTATATCCCCTCCACTAAAAATAATCGCCCAAATATGTTTGTATTTTTTGTTTTTTATCAAAACTACGTGGTGAATGATTTCAATTTTTCTTTTAAGTTACTCCGGATATATTATTCTAACAAATATTAGTTTTTCATCAAGTTGATGAAAGACCTTCAATGGAAAAAAATAAAATAATGATCATATCCCCACCCTTTCCCTATGTTAAAAATGTCATTTTTAATTGCAATTATTTCATGTTTGGTGTGGTAAATCGTCTTCAAATTTTAACAGTATGTGTATTATGCTTTTAATGACTTATATTCCAAGTTTCAAAGACTTCTTGAATTTTTGCATTTGTGAAAGAACTACCTTAAAATACGTACTTTTTTATTAAATTTTCCTTGGATCGAAAAGTACCTTTTTTATCTTAATTGTTTAAAAAAATGAGTAAAAAAAGAGTCATCATTGTAAAATTGAAGAAAATTCCTCAAGTATGAATTAAAATAAATTGCAACGGATCGTTGCTAAACTTTATCCAAAGTCATTTGAAATATTAATATCTTTATTCCTTTATTATTAATCAGATATCACTTACTATTTTCAGTCCATGTTGACTTAAATTCAAAAACAGTGATCGATTCTCATCTATAGTAATACTCGAGGAATACCCATTCTACATTGGGTTTTAAACGTTTCGGTTATAATTGGTAACCATTGCTGAAGACCTGGAGGATTCGACTTAAAATAAAAAATATCCATCGATTCTCATCTAATACTCGAGGAATAACAATTCTACATTAGATTTTTGACTCTTCGATTATTATTGGTAACCATTGCTGAAGACATGGAGGAATCGACTTAAAATCAAAAATAACAATCGATTCTTATCTAATACTAGAGGAATAACCTAATTGCATTTCATTTTTGATGTTTTGACTATTAATGGCAACCTTTATTGAAAACGTGGAAGAATCGACTTAAAAACAAAAAGACTAATTTCTTTTTTGGTAAACAACTCAACCTTGAATAAAATTTAAATAATTTATGTACTGCATTTCATTATAAGCTAATTAATTAATCATTTTTTTTCACCTCGAATTGTCTAACCCTAGAACATTTTCTAGATTCTTCCATTTTTATTGATTGACCTCTTGATTTGGTTCTTTGTTTTTTGTTTTTTTTTTCATTGAAAAGTTCAAAGCGCACCAAATTTATTGCATGTCAGATTATAAATAAATTAAATTTTCTCTTACTAAAAACATCAAAGTTCAGAATATTTGTTTATGCGAAAAGGCAAGTTTTAAAGCTTTATAGAACTAGAAAATTAACTTTCAACTCTCTGACTTTTGCGTGTATATAATATATATGTATGTTTTGTAACTGGGAGTAAAAATTTGATTTAAAGGATATTTAATTATGAGACATAATGGAACAACCACAGAGTAGTAATAGAACAAAGTAGACAACTTGTCCACCTTGCGTAAACTTAAATTATTATAGAAATGGGGTTCACCTACAACTCAAAGCCACTTTGCTAATTCTATAACCCAGGGCACTCGCTCGCATTTATCCACTGAGACGAGAAACTAGATTATAGAGAAGAATTTTTGTTCTTCATATTGATTAAAGAGCTTGAATTTAAATTAATTATATAGAAGAAAGAACGAAAATTAGTGAGTATATATTTAATATAACATTTTTAAAATTTAGCCTCTCATGAGGTATTTATTAATTAAATATTTGATTTTACAAATTTTAGGGTTTATTTATTCACACAAATTAAACAAATAGAGTAATTTCAGTTAATTAAGACTACTTATTTCATAGATTTACTAGACAGTTTCGGTCACCACTGGTAGACCATCTTCAGTAGTACTGGAAAAACATTTGATAAGATTTTTTCTATTAAATATCTACAATTATACAAAATAAAAACCATAAAATTTCATATTTATACATACTATTTCATGAAGGAGGAGGTATTAAAAAACGGTAGTCATTAATCACGTGACCATGGGCGCGGGCAGAATTATTTTCATGGGGCCGCTTCTACACACTATAGTATTAACCGAGGGGTGAACCGCGATTGGAATTAGGTGTACACCGCCTTTGGAATTACTTTGGAATTCATTAGATAATCTATTGTCATCTATTGTCTTCTACTTGGAAATACAAGTGGAAGTAGGTGTACACGATTTTAGGTCACAGGTTCACCTCTCGGTATTAACTAATAACAAATCATTTATAATAGTGCATCCTTATAATTATAGGTAGGCATATAATATTAGTCATTTATCTTATGTCAATTAAGTTAATTTCAAATTCAAATCAATTCTTAATATTTTTCTGTGTATTTTCTTTCATGACAGGGGTGCAAGTTTTTTGGCACCCACACAACCCCACTCCGGAACCAATTCTCGTGATAGATATAAATAATTTTCATGGTTGAATTCGCAATTTATGAATAAGGCCATCTTTATTAAGATAACGACAATACCTTCTGTGAATTTCTTTACCTTCTACTCAAACAAATAGAAATCTCTTAATCTCATTGTTCTTTTGATGGCTTAAAGAAATAAAAAAATTCGATTTAAAAGAGCGATAACAATTTTAAGCCGGTCGAAAATAAATTTAATTAAATCCTTTTGTGTGCCTGTCTCCTTCAATCCAAAACAGACGGACGATATTGTCTTACCTTGCCTTTTCTTGGGGATTCCCCCCACAACCCCCTGGTCAATCCCATCCACTACTATTAATGCCTTTTATCGATTGCATTATATGTATTGTCAACTCGAAATGTCCCCTAAGGATGTCGAATAACTTGATTCGACTCTCTTGTATTATTTATCCCCCTTAATTTTGGGAAACGCCTAGATTTATTGTTGAGTTGTCATCGGCCAGTCGACGGTGGTTGGTTCTGTTTCTCGACTTCTCTTTTCTCAGTTCATGGATTCGGAAGGATCTCTCGTCCTAAGGTCCACCTTTCATACAAGAACACACAAAGCATCTCTTCCCTAATTCTATTTGCCCGGTTTCGACCCCCTCCCGCCATACCCCATGCCTCTACGACTCATCTACGCAGAAATTCCACCCCCGTAGACTTTGAAGCCGGTCGTTTCTTGTTGCAAGCCGAGTTGTGTTGCAACTTTCCACTTCATCTTGTTGTTTTGTAACCCCCCTGTGGTTCCTATTTCGTACCTCCCCTATTTTCCATATTCCAAGCCATTCTAACCAGAAGTAAGATTGCCCTAGTGGTTTTATTCGAAACGCCCTGCTATGAAAATTATTCCAAGTCCAAATGAGATATAATGAATAAGGTTTAAGGAAAAATGACTCATTAGAAAATCCACCCTATCTTAATTTGAATCTTGATCCCCCACGCCAACAGCAATAACAATAAACATTTTCAATGAAGTTTATAACATTTGTAAACAAATTTCATCTCTTTTGCATCATTTGAAATTCCACTATCTGCTTTTAAAAGTTAAGATGTAAATCTCTAGTGGAGGTGTCTGTATTGAGGGGGGATTCTTTTTACTTCCCCTTATATATTATAGTAAGTGGAAACATTACTGGAATAGCTTCTCCGTAAATTTCCTTTTTTTTTAGATTCTCAAATTCTAATTTGGCGCAGACCTGATTAAAAAAAAATCATTTGTTCAGTAATAGCGTTCACTAAAAGCAGAAACGAAAGAAATAATATCTACCCTGAAAATTTTATCTAAATATTTAGAATATTCATTGATAAGGGGAGCATTTTTTCATAAAATTTTAATGTTATTTAATTATAAATATTATACGAAAATGGCTATTACCACTTGGGGATCGTACTCGAGGAACGAAAAGCTATCAGCAATTCTCTGAAAACATAACATCTTAAATCAAACAGAAAGGTATTCTTTTTTTAAGAGGAAATCAATGAGGGTGTAATCTACTTGAGGCAAATCAACATATCGCACCCTCACTGCAGTAGAGGGTCCCCTGAAAAAATCACGTTTTAAGAAAATGGAAGAAAGAGTTTTCAAATTTCTTTGGTTCCCAGAATATTGTATTTTTTACCATATTATAACAATTCCCGTGAATCAATTGCATTAGGCTAATGAAGAGGGCAAAGTCCTCGAAACTATAGTCCCGTTATAAATAAATTAAAAATTATTTCTTCAGCAGAAGATCCACTCTTTTATTGTCTCCTTCAATATATAACAATACTGAAGGATTTTATTCTCTACTCTTTGCAATGTAAAATGCTTTTTAAAAATAAAGATTCATTTTCGCCTTGAGAAAGGCGCTTGTTTGTTGTTTACCTGTCAGGATCGTTGTCGTCGGAGACACGTCCCTTTTATAATCACAGGCGCGCGCGCGAACATTTATGCATCTTAAAAACCGCAACTAATTAACCAATCAGTTTAATTGCTAATTAGGGCCGCCAAGCTTATAAAGGCAGCTAGCCCCTCGACGCAGAGTCAGTTGTTGAAGCTCATTGAATGGGACAACTCTCCGAGGTGATTGATTACCTGGGAACGATTTGGTAAAGAGACAGCTTGTGTTTGCTTTTGGTATTCGCAAAGATGGCATTCACCCACGAGCGTTGGCAACGGGTTTCGTTGAGGGTGTTGTTGGGGGTCTTAGGTGTTTTAGTTTGGATGGGGATGGTCATGGGGTAGGTGTTAACCCACAACAATTGTTATTATAGTTTAAAAAAATGTAATATTGAAGATTTTAAGATAATCTATAATATTTAATAAGATTAAATTGTTGTGGATGTCATGAAGCGAAGAAGTAATTGTATACACGTTCTGTAATGAAAAGGCAATAAATGCGGGCTTTGTGCCAGTGTTTTATTTAAAACATGTTTCTGCGGACTTTGTGCCAATATTTTATTTAAAGTATATTTCAGCTGCATCTGTGCAAATTCGTATTTTGGAATAGCATTTTCTGGCTTCCGGCGCCAAGAGATTCTAATCTTTGAAGATCATCTCCCATCCAAGCCCGGCGAATATCCTTCTAACTAACCCTTCGAGCTAAAACTAAAAAATCATCCATCATCTTAATCATTTCCTATAATACCATTATATTAGCTCATATTATATTCTTTAAGTGTTTTTAATCAAATTGAAATATCCCACTACTGCAGTTAAGATGCAATATATAAATTATAGGTATATTTATTAGAAAATATTAGCAAAATCGGATCGCTAGATAATGGGTAAGTAAATGTATTATTCTTATTGGAAAAAAAAGTTTGGTTAAATAGATGTCAGGAGGGGTGAATTCGCTATTTCATTATATATAATTATTAATTCTATATATAATTTGAAGAGACATCACGACCATCGGGAATTTCGTCAAAAATTATAGCTATAATACGTCTATTTGAATCAAACATCCCCCACAAGAAAATTCTTTTAAATTTATTCAAGATACTCTCTTTGATTTTCTAATCCTGCTACAAGTGGTCTGACCTAGAAGAATAATCTATATAGTTCACTGTTCTTTTGTCTATTGTTTCGCACTTGAGTTTTTTTAAAAAGGTCCTTAGAAATTCGAATTTATTAACCACTTAAATTATTGCTGATTATTATTAGTTTAATCAACTACTATGAGTTTAGTCTTGGATTTTTGGTTACTTCAAGACCAAGTTCTTACTTTCTAGCTTTGTTAGCAGCTAAGCTCGGTAATTTGAGTAGTACCTACTCGTATTTTTAGACTGCATATTTCAAAAGTTCTCACTTTATTTTTCTCTTTGACACAAACGCTGTTTTTTTAACTTGTGCGTTAATTTTCGAAAAATGGCTATTGTTTATGGCTTTAAAGTTATTTCTATAATTTGATTTTCTACCTATAGAAATAAATCTGTTTGTATTTTCTTTGAAGTTTAGAAAACTTTAACTACCTTCTAAAGTAATCCATATAAGTATATTTATAAAAAAAATAAAATATCCATTAATTTCTTTGGCGTTGCGAAATTAATCTAAATTCGAGAAAAAGACCAAAAGCAGGAAGGTTGTCTGGCTTTTTAAAGAAAATTAAGTGCAGGATTTTTGTCACGTTAAGTAAAGTTTGACGCGGCTGTTCCTCTCTCGGTGCTTTTAAGCTTTCAAACCGTCAAGCCAGGCCACTTTTAAGAAATAATTGACTTCTATCCCTTTTTTTATTTATGAATTTGCCTTTGATTCAGGGTTAAAAAAAAATCAAATAAATATCTGTTCGTTTCACAAGGTTTCTTTTGAAAGATTAACCCCTTATTTATAGTCCAGTCAAAATGTTCTCAAATGGACCCCTATGGGCAAAGTTTTGGGGTAGTTCTGATTTTTTGCATATGTTTTTTTTTTTTTGGTGCGCTGAACCCAAATTGGAGGTCTCCCACCAAAATTTCGTGACGCAACATTGTAGAAAATGCAAAAAATGTGAAAATTTCCATTTTTTGGCGGTTTTTTGCTTATAACTCGAAATTTTCGTAAATAACCTTCTTCTTCAAAATAAAAGTTCATAAAATTTCCTAGAAATTTCATTAATGTGTCGCTTTTTAAAATTTGCCACCGGGGGCATGAGTCTCCCTTCCCTCCTCAAGATTTGGTCCTGTATTCACTAAAATTTGCAGAAGGTTTTCAATTTTTCCTCCCATTTTTATTTTTAAATAAATTATATTAAAATGAAACATGCAATTTTAACACCATTGAATTTTAAAATCACATTACAAAAATTTCCCTCTTCCCAAAATGTGCCTTTCTCTTGGAAAGCAATGGCAAACTACCAAGAGTATAATTGCCTAGTCAACCTCTCCAAACTAGCCGTTGGGAACCGGCGTTAAAAAGTAGGTCCCGTATATCTGTTTAAAACAGCTAAACACAGGTATACTCGTATGTGGAGAGTAGCCGACGCCATTTCGGGCATGGCACTATAAGAAGAAGAAAATGTGTCGCTTTTTAAAATTTTCCTCCGAGGGCACGAGTCCCCCCCCCCCCCCCACCTCAAGATCCGGTCCTGTATTCCCTAAAGTTTGCAGAAAGTTTTCAATTTTTCCTCCGATTTTTTATTTTTAAATAAATTATATTAAAAAAGAAAGATGCCCTCTCTGATAAAAAGTACATTCCTTTGAAAGTCACTGATTTCATTTCTATACAATTTCATTATTATTATTATTAAAAAGACAGAGGGGTGAAAACGTAAAAGCCCTCGGAATAATATTATTCATCCCCTTTCCAAATACAACACCTGCCTGTCTGTTTGACGTTTGCCATCTTCCTGCTTCATTCTTGTATTAAAATTTTATTACATTCTCAAATATTCCGAGATTATTAAAATCGCCTGCGGACTTCAATCTCGGTTGTCGACATTCATTCAACAAGTCGCAGATATCGGACGAGGGCATGGAATTTCAAATTCTTTAGATATTCTAATTATTCGGAATGAAAGCCAAGCCATCCGCTCTCGCTCACAAGCCAACAAAAAGAGAACAAGCCTTTCCATCCAATTCCAGAGACGAAATGAAGCGAAATCATGAAACCAAGTTATTTAGACTTAAATATTAGAATTGATCTTGAGAAAAAAAAAGCAGAATTACATTTTCGTTTACAAATAACTAGACAAGAAGCGAATATCTATAATATTTACTTTTTCAATCTCGTCCCCCTTTAGATTTATTTTAAAAATTATCTTTCAATCTTTTACAAATCTAATTATTCAAACATACGTTTTGAATACTAGTCTACTCATCTTCAGTGACTGTCAAAACTTCTTCCAATCTTCATCATTCTTCTTAATCGATAAAATTATGGTACATAATAGAAAATTTAAGTATTTAAAACAATAAGATTAGTGAATTTTTCAGAGGAAAAGAGACAAGTAATAAGTCTTATATTAATTCATCAATTGCGTCGCTTTGCTGTCTCCTCTTCCTCAGGGTCTAAAAAGAATAAAAATAATTTTTATAAAAAAAATAAAACCGACTTCAAAAAACTTAAATGCAAAAAATAAAATAATAACTCAAAAATCAAATAAAATCCACTAAAAGGTATAAAATAATTATCTTATTTAGTTACAACTAAACAACGAAATATTAACATGAAATTACTTTTTGAAGTCGGTACCAAAACAAACTATACCTATAAGCGAGCGTACCCGCCAAAAGTACTAAGTAAAATCCGTCAAGTGCGATTTATAAAATGTATATGTTTGGCACCCACTTCAAAAATTAATTTCATGTTAATATTTCGTCGTTTAGTTGTAACTAAATAAGATAAATACCTTTTAGTGGATTTTATTTGATTTTTGAGTTATTATTATTTTATTTGTTGCATTTAAATTTTTTGAAGTCGGTTTTATTTTTTTTTTCATAAAAATTATTATTATTTTTCTCTTTTTAATGATGTTATTAATAGTGACTTAATATAATACCTTGCATGCATCTCGTAAGAGAAAGCGTCAGGCGAATAAGAATTGGAGATTTACGTTATTTCGTCGTTTATAATATCATCAGAACTTGACCAAATTAATATGGCACCATCTCTAAGATACCTCCTTTCCAATAAAAAAAGAATCATCGAAATCGGTTCATAAACAAAGAATCGGAAGCTAGACTGAACCCAATGCAAAAAAAATCTTCAAAATCGAGATATGAGGTAACAAAGACACACAAAAAAAAATTCAGTCGAATTGAGAACCTCCTCCTTTTTTTGAAGTCCGTTAAATAATATGGTACATTCAAAATATTTATTAGTAATGAAGCTGTTGAAACTTTTATTTTTGTGATTAAATTGATTAAAATTGAACTTTTAGTTAAATCACACATAATTAATTATAATTATTTATTTTACAAGACAAATAATATAATACAACTATGACATTTCGATCGACTTATTCTGTGATCGTTCTCAGCGTATGAAAGAATTCACTCCGATTTTAGGTTAACCTAATCAGTTAACCTAAAATCGGAGTGGGTGCAACATACTTATGAGGATCGAAATGTTGCAGTTATATTCTATTATTCGTTTTTATTCAATAAATAATTATAATTAATTATTTCTGATTTCACTAAAAATTCAAATTTTTATTACATTCAAAATATTTTTACTTTCTCAAATTAATCTAATTATTTCATATATTCAGTCACCTTAATAAATTTTTTTCCCAAACACTTTGGAAGTTCATTTAGGTATGCCTTTCAGTTATGCCTACATATAAAGATTTGAACACACAACACTAATATTTATTTACCAGAAACGACACAAACTTTACTAACTCACAGCCAAGGGCGGATCCAGGGGGCGGGGGCGACCGCCCCCCCCCCCATAGAGGCGCCCGTGCCCTGGCAAAAAATTTGTAAAAAAACATTTTTTTTTTAAATTTTTAAATTGAAAATAAAGTTCTATATATGTGTGTGTGGGGGGGGGGGGGGGGGAGGCGTCTCACTTCCGAGATAAAAAGTATATCTTATATACATCGGGCACCTTAATACATTCTCCCCCCCCCATAAAAAATTCCTGGATCCGCCCTTGCTCACAGCACAATCTCAAATGTTTAAAAACAATCTGTCAAAACATTATAAAATTTAATCTAAAAATAATTTTGAATGTATCTGTTTCTTTGTAGAGCCTGAGGAAGGTGTAAAAAACAACTAAACGTCGTAATTGATGAATTAATATAACACTTATTATTGTTCCTTTTCCTCTAAAAAATTGATTTAGATAATTTTTATTATGGAGTAGAATAACTATAATCATAAATTTAAAACACTATAGGTACATTGTAATGGCTAGCAAGTTGGCCGCCGAAGGAGGGTGTCGCAGCTAGTTCTATTATATAATATGAACATTTAATTTTTCTTTGCGAAGGAAATACATTTCAAAAGATTATTCACATTTTATTATATTCAAGTATCCAGTATTGGAAAAAAACTATCAGTGCAGATTTTACAAATATGTATGTAAAACTTTAATTAATAGTTTTTTCATAAAACAGATTTATAAACACAAAGATCTTTTTATTCTAACCTTTTGATAAAAAAATATAAGTATGTATATAACTGCACTCTTATATTTTTTCTTTATTTTATAAAATCATTAAAAGTTGTAATGGTCTTGTAAAAAGGGCTGGTGGCTTGTCGAGAACTCTTCTAACAAAGAGATAAGTAAGTACTTGCGCATTGATCTTGCAGTCAACTATGCAGGGTAGAGAATCCATTGTACTTGTGCTAATACTAATGGGTTAACGAGTTGTCCATTAAGCCACTGAGCGGATGCACTCGACCTAATTGCATCCCAGGGCACCTTATAATTATATGCTTGGTCGTATAACAGAGGTCAAAAGGGAAAACGGAATATATGTCTTAAATAAGATTTAAAGGTTGGCTATTTAATATATCAAAAATTTTAAGAAATTTTGTTATAAATATCTATTACTGGGTTCAGGAAGCTCACTCAAAACTTTTTTTTATATTTAATGTCACCGGAAGAAAGCCCATTTAGACAGCACATTAGTAAAGTGTTAGTAGGGTTAGTGAGGGAGCCGGTAGAAATTTTTATTTGCCAGCTAGATCGAACCCCGGCCTCCCACTTCAACATCGTCATAATCGATCGATGCCGAAGCGAGGCCAATGCGTTAGCTGACTGAGCCAACCCAGCACCCCTTAAAAATGTCTAAAAAGTGGGGAAAAGTTATTTCCAAGCATACTTTTTTCGGCTTGTCTGTATTCCGATTTCCACACTTGCTCAAGGACGTAAAAGTTGGTGGAAAGTTTGATCTAGTGTGTTCGTTTAACAGAGGGCGATAAGCACGATAACACAAATACGGAAAGTGGTGTAAAGTTTGTTCTAGTGACAATATGTTTGTATTTCCAAAGCAAAGAACTGCCTAGCTTTGAGTAAATTCTGTTTAAAAATGAAGCGGATTCGCCAGCATGGATTGGTGGTCTATTGTGAGCCTGATAGAATCTATCGAATTTAGTGAACGCGGTGTTGGTAAATATTATTAAAATTATATTACATTGGAGTTTGTGGTGTTTCACAAGGAGAAAAATAAAAATACAGAGATTTTTTTAAATTTGCTCTATATATTTCGAGCTCTTAACTCATCGTCAGGAGAACATTGATTGAAGATAAAATGATGAACCAAATTTATTTAATATGATGAACAATTGTATGTGAATTGGTGTGGGTATGAATGAATTATCAGAGAATAGAATGGTTTCAAAGTGCGAAAACCCAATAAACAGGTGAAGTGAACAAGGCCTAAACTGGGACTAAAGAATGGATATTTATACTCGGAAGGTTCACTTTTATAAAATATTTCTATGTATGCATGTTAACCGTAGAATCTATCTCAGAAGTCGAACTGCCCAAATTTCCCCAAATATGGATTATTCATTACCCCTTCAGTATATCTTTTAGGTTGACTTAACAAGGATTTTTTTGAATTTAATAATTCCCTCTACATTTGTGCCGGCCACTTCATTCGCCAATACGTTTGTCCCCATGACTTCAAGGAACTGAAACTCTCTCCTGGCCACCTTCTTTCCTGACACTTATAATTTTAAAACCTTCAAACATGGGTGCACAAACACCTACGACTCCATCCTTTCACTTGATCAACTTTCCCTTCTCTTCGGTAATGCAAGGGTCTTTCGAGATCCATAGGGGCTTCATTTTACCTTCTTGCATTCGATTGCATTAAAAGAAAAATAAAGTAAGAAGAATCACGCTGTTTTCAAACGTCCAACACCCCTTCGCTGTCAAATTGATCAAGAATCGAACCAACGTTTTCGACAAATCGTTTATCCCTGACTTCTAGAAACTGGAACTCATTTTCTGCCATCATCTTTCTCCTGTAACTTTCAACTGCTTAAGACCCGTATCTACAAATACCTTCGACTCTTACCCAGTTCATGAAATCTTCTCCTCTTTCTTTCCTTTTCCAAATCCAGACTTTTAGATGCTACACCTTCTTGGTATAAATCCTTCTCGAATCAATTTCATTAAAAAAAAGTATTTGAAAATGTCTTCATAATTAGATTTCGAAACGTTGCACATTCGGATCAAACTAAATGTATAACTTATTAAAAAAGTATAATCTAAGTAGATTTAGTGAAACTTCTTTTTTGTTAAATATCATTCAAAGTATTTCCAATCTCTCTCTAAGAACAATTTTGACTTATGACAAAGAAATAATCCGATTTATAAAAATTTGTGAAAAATAACACTGGTCAGGAAAAATTTCTAACCGTAAACCTAACAATGAATTCCATTACAGTTTTATAAGCTGATTATCAGAAATTTCCCGATTTTTTACAACAGGTCAGAGTTTTGAGATATTATCTGTCAAAATGACGAAAAAGGACATTTTGATCTATTTTCGAGTCCCATTAGATAATAACCAGCAATATTTGACAAACAATATTTTGTTGACTTTAATAGAAAACAGCTTCCTCTTTGATTTTCTAAGTGATTATAAAGAATAAAAAATATAGATAAAAACGTATGGTCTTAGTTTTTTAGTTATAACTCCAGTTGTAATTGAGCTAAAAACAAGTGATAATTTTAAAATCAAAGAGGAAGCTGTTTTCTATTATATTAAACAGCAATATTTGAAATCAAAACATTTTGTTGACGTAATAGAATACAGGTTCCTCTTTGATTTTAAAATTACCACTTGTTTTTAGCTCAATTACAATTCGAGTTATAACTAAAAAACTAAGACCATACGTTTTTATCTATGTTTTTTATTCTTTATAATCACGTAGAAAATCAAAGAGGAAGCTGTTTTCTATTAAGTCAAAAAAAGATTTTGATGTCAAATATTGCTTTTTAATATGTAATGAAACTCGAAAATTGGTCAAAATGGCATTTTTCTTCGTTTTGGCCGATAACATCTCAAAACTCTGACTTGTTGTAAAAAATGATAATCAGCGTATAAAACTCTACTGGAATCCATTGTTAGGTTTACGGTTACAAATTTTTGTTTAATTTTTACCGGCAGTGTAATTTGCAAGAAAAAAAAGAATGTTTATTTTCATCTCGACCAATTTTTATTTTATTTTTTAGAATGAAATAAAAAAATGTTATTCATGTTTTTTCCCTCACATTTGTCTCATTTATACAGCCCATTTAAAATATATTAGAGATATTTTTTTGAAAACTTTCGATATATAAAGAATACAATTATTTTTTCTTTTTCTATACCTATATATATATATATATAGTTGAAATTTATGCTTCATTTCCTTTTCCTTTCATTTCTCCTAATATTCTATTTACTAGCTTTCGCATCATAAATTTGCTTTGAGCAGGGGGGATGCTGTGCGAGCAAAAGGCGTGTCTTGGGGGGTGGTTTTGGGGTGGAAGTGGCCCATTTGCAGCCCTTTGCTTGTGCTATGTAATTTCCTGGGTGCTCTCCCTCCAGACCCCACCGTTTTCTCGACACACTCTTACATGCATCCCGATATTATTTTTAATCAAGAAATTCACAATGTTGCCGACAATAATTCACTGGCACTCGACTTGGAACTGGTTGCTTAGTTTTCTTGGAAACTCCGCGTTTTTTACTTGTTGCTCCGCATAAGACCCTCTTTTTTACTCTTCCTCCTCACTCCTGGCAACCGGAAGAACTTACCAGGCGGCGAGGGATTATAATTATTTGAAATGTAACTTTTAATTAATCCCCGTCTAACCTGATAGAGTGGAAAGAAGGCTTCTCTCTGTTGACAAACGGACCGACGACACCCAACTTTTTTAATAAGCTGTAGCTGAATGTAATAAGATCAGCCGGCTAATTTGATCTTCCACCAAATGTCTATTTTCGTTAATCATGATAAAACGCCACCAACTTGTTCGTAGCCTTGTATTTTCCTTTAATTAATTAATCCTTACTGTCCGGTATTAATTCGACTTACATAAATATAATAATAAAGAAAAAAATCATTTGCAGATTTAATGTTCCATTTGCCCCTCTCAAACACCATTCTTTCAACATCTAACAATATTTTATTGAACTCAACAGGGGCAAAGATGTGATTTGCCTCCCCCACATCGATTCTAGCTAATGAATTTAAATAATTATTCAAAATTTTTTAAAAATAAATACATTAGTAATGAAGCTGTTGAAGCTTTTATTTTTGTGATTAATCTTATTAAGAGTTTATCATTTTAGCTAAATCACACATAATTAAATTGAAAGTTTCTTTTGCCAAGAGTAGCAGAATTTTTATAAATTAAAGAAGACAATAAAAGTGTGTCTTCAGCTGGAATAGTAAATTTTTAATTTATTTTTGTGTGAATCAATTGTAATAGACTGATGTATTAGACTAATGAAGAGTGCAAAACCATCGAAACTATAGCCTCGTTATAAATAAATTTAAAAATTTATTATTCCACCAGAAGACACACTCTTTTATCGTCTTCTTTAATTATAATTATTTATTGAACTGCTGATATTTTATCTAGACACACGGCAGCAATCAAGCTAGGATGCTGAAATTTGGCATATTGATAAAGCTTGGCACATTAATAAAGGAGAAAATTGAAAAACCGAAACTTTCCCTTCTTCGGGGTCCGAAATGAAGGGGCTGAAATTGATGAAAAACCGACCGGGTTTTTAACAGCTATTTTATGAGAACTATTTAATAATTATTAATATAAATGTTTAAATCTAATTATTTAGATAAATTAAAAGAAAAAACTTAATGATATCTGACCAAAAACATAAATGTGAAAAAGTGCCAAGTTCGTACAAGTAGCTCGCCGACAAAAGAGTTGAGATTCTAAATGGGTACCAACTTCAATAGCATTTGCATAAATCATAGCTATAGGGATGACCAACGTTCTTCAATTGATTTATAAGAAAATTTGTTACGTTCTTTGATATTGAATTCATAACTTGGCAAGTTATAAATTCAATATCAAAGAACGTAACAAATTTTCTTATAAATCAATTGAAGAACTTTCATCACTATAGCTTTGATTTAAGCAACTGCTATGGAACTTGGTACCCGTCTAGAACTCAACTCTTTTGTCGGCGAAACCGTTTGTACCGAACTTCCCCTTTTTCACATTTATGTTTTTGGTCAGATTGTAATTATGTATTCCTGTTCAATAAATAATTATAATTAATTATGTGTGGTTTTAATAAAATTTCAATTCTTCACTGGGACTACCTTCATCAACATCCAATTGTATATTTATACCAGTCCGTTTTCTAAAGAAAAACTCTATCAATGTCTTGAAAAATTCTTTGGTATTTTTAATAGCGTCGGATTTCGTGATGATAATTGCCATTTTCCGAGGCTTCATATTTTGACTTCGTGTACCATATTTTCAGAAATATTTAATTTTTTCGAAATAACCCGGACAAATTCACAATCTTGCTGTGAGAACACAATTAAACTGAGATGTATGGTAAGCTTATCTATAAACTAAAATATATCACTAGTTATATTATTATTAATTTTTTATGATTTTTCTTTTTGTAGCATTTCAAATGAAAACATCAGCTCAAATAGGAAAATAACAACAACTAAAATATTATATCGATGTTTAACTTTTTCTACTTTCTTAAAATTCATTTTTATATACTTACCACTTTTTTTAAAAAATATTAATTTCTCTTAAAACTGTTATTATTTGATTTGATTATAATTCTTATATTATTAAATGATCAATTCTTGTATATATATATATACCTAACGATTTTGATGAAGAAAAAAATTTAGCAATTCATTTAGTCGATGCCTTAGAATGCAATCTCGCTGATAATCTTTAAAAATAGTTGTCTAAATTCAGGCGTTCCCATAAAGACCTGCCCTCTACGGAAATGTTTTAAGTTAAAGCTTTAGTGCTCTGAATTTAAAAAATATTATTCCAACACCAGACAGTACCATAAACATATTTTTTTTAAGAAAGAGGGCGTACTTGGCTCTAAAATTATATTTCTCTATCTATTAGTATATAATATGACTTTTATAGGCCTTAGAACCCGGGTTTCAATTATAAATTAAATCAAAATAATATCTTTCAAGAAAAATTTCCAAAACACCAGAAAATGAATAAACTTATTGAAAATAAAATTTTAATAAAAACGATTTAAATTAATTAAGGGTTTATGCGAATGGTAATAATAGTTAAGCTATACAGGTATAAATTGAAAGTTTCTTTTTGCCCAGAGTAGCAGAATTATTATAAATTAAAGGAGACAATAAAAGAGTGTGTCTTCTACTGGAAAAAATATATATATTTTTTTAATTTATAACTAGATTTTATTTTTCCAGCAGAAGACACACTATTTTATTGTCTCCTTTAATATACTAGTATAGTTTTACAGACCTTCAAATGCAAACAAAAAAGTAAAAAACGAAAAACAGAAAATATACAAATTACTTGATAAATTATTATCACGTTTGAACATTCATGAATAAATGATATTGTTCCCCTTTTTCTGGTGTTCGATTGCTATTTTCCTCAATGTATAATAATTCATGATTTGCATTCAAAAACAAGCAAGGTGTATGTTCCATCCAATGACGTCAATGACTCCCAAAAGCTCTCTTCGACCATTCGATGCTTTTTTTGCAATTTGTAAATTTATGGGCATTCAAATATTGATACGTGTTGAGGTTTGAAGACATCCGTGGACCGAATTAAACTTCCACGAACCTCTTCTTCCGTAAGCCCTTTTGAAAATCAGATGCCCGATAAATACTTTACACGAATCTTTTATTTATTGGACGTTAGCACATGGTTGGGTGGGTTGAGTTGGGGTGGTCTAACCCGTCGTCTTTTCATTCTTCATTCTTTTCTCTTTTTTTATACTTTCTCCGTCTCTGTGCGTAAAGTAAAAGTGTAATCCAGTGTTTGACGGACTTGACTTTTCATCCATCTCCATCTATATGCTTATGTTCCTTTTATCTAAGGGGTTGCCTTCGAAATCGTTTTTCAAAAATATTGCATTCCTCAAATGATTCGATCATAAATATTTGAACGCGAAACTCATTTTTGTTTTACAGAATAGATTCTCTTTAAAAAGAATCTCTAATTTGGTGTTGTTATCGTCCATGTTGAGAATTTTTCTTTGTGGGTGGTTATTGGGTACTTGGACTTGAAATAAATTAGAAGTTAAATTTTCAAAATGTATGTTAACTACGTTTCGAAGTATATTTTTCTGCTTTCTCAGGGAATTTTTTAACTTAACCTCCTAGTAAGTAATAAGTAATATATAGTTCATGACACCATATGTCGATCACACTTAAAACAATTGTCACAGCAAAACAATGACATCCTTTGTTATGAATTTTTTAAGATTTCAACCCCCCAACATTTCCACCCCCTTGGTGTTGAAGTCACAAAAACTAATCAGTTCTTGTTTACATCAAAACTAAATTTTGTGCCAAATTTTATTCCAATCGGTTCAACGTTGGGGCCTGCAGCGAATCCACAAAATTGCTATACATACCCCCATTTACCCACATATCTATATATAAATAAACGTTTGAATGGAGAATGGTTTTGGGGTCTAGGGACGATGATAGAAAAAACTATGATGAAATTTTCCGAAAGTCGCACCATGGGAGTGAGCGCAATAGGTATATTTTACTTCGAAATCTACCTAAAAATGATACAAAACAGTTGCATATATTCAACGAGCACTCGAGTGAACATGACCCAAAACGGCGCCGATATAAGGATTGAATTGAATCATTCCTTACCTGCTGTCTCTCATGAAACAAGGGTCCAGAAACAAGTCCAGACAGGTTTTGTTCAAATAAAAATTATTCTGGTTTTAAACTAGTACAATACTATAACGAAAGAAATTTGGGAAATTTTGGTACAATCCATATCTGAAATGGGACTAGGAAAATCTCACTCGCTGTACGGGCGTACACCAGGGTGGGAGAGCGTGATGAAGGGCTGGAGGGCCGGACTGAATACAACCCTCCAGTTAAGGGTAAATGAAAGCACTATGCACAAATATATGTATTAATAAACATTTATTACCCGCTTTTTGGCGGGGGTGATATGTACATATGATGATGATGATTATAAAAAGAGAATTAAGCGAAAGAGTGAGCCAAGCGAGATGGCTCCACGTGGAGCGTCGAACGATAGCGATATATACTTCGATCCATGCGATCATGAGTGTACGATGATACTGAGTAGCCAGCACGCCAGGCCCGAGCTGAGAGAGGAAGTGCGACTTAGCCTTCCTCTGGTGGCGGACTGCGAACCAGAGGCAACAAGTTTGGGAAGTCGTCGCGAGGAAATAATTTAGAGGGTTGTAGCGACTGAACACTCTCAATATAAATGTCATCGGAAGACACAGACAAGTCAGAGCTTGTATCAGACAAGTAAGAGCTTGTCTATCCCAGTTAGAAATTAAAGTTTTTTTAAATAGCTCGCTAGTTGGGTGGAGTCAATTTCCATGGTAGACTCTCTGTAGCTTGAATACTCAAATGCAAATGTATATTTGTTCTGGATTTAAAAAACATTACTGACATTGATAAGAGTCACTTGACGAGATTCTATCTCCTAGCTAATTGAGTGGTAAATAAATAAGGATGAAAAAAATATATACTTTTTCAAGACTAGGTATGCCCTTAGGAAACTTTATGAGAGAGAAAGCTGAAAATAACGGAAAGGCGAAGATTATATTAAAATAAAAACTTTTACTATTCTCTGTATCACTGATTCAATGTTTGAATATAAGTTCAAAATGCATAAAGCCTAAAATCTAATAAGTTTTTCTTTATAGAAATCATCCCTATGAACTTTCTATAAGTATTAACAGGATATACTAGAAATTCAGACACACACTCGATTCTCAAAATCAATAGACTTCATCAAGATGTAATTTAACTTAACTACTCTTTTTTTGAAGAGATAACTTCTTTTGGCGCGCCTTGCACACTTTTTATTTTACTTGGCAGTAAATGGCTAAATCGAAAAATAGAAATACCTAGTCCAAAAATCCTGAATAAAAAAAAAAACTAAAAAAAAAAATAAACATTAAATATAATAATATTATATTTAAAAATAACATAATATAAATATATATTTAACAACTCCAAAAAATAATTAAAAGTTTACTTAAAAAAATCTGATGTTTCAAAGAGTATATTTATCTAAAATAATAATAAAATAAAATGCCTTATAAGTTATCACTTCTGTCGTGTGATCTTAAACACACACCCGAATTTTTTTTTGTTAATGTAGAATGATGTAGGTTCTTTGTGAAACATATTTTAATAAAGTATGAAATTCTAGGTAGGTTTCACAAAAATTAAAAACAAGTTGATTATTAGGATGACTCTATATATATTTCGGGGTACGAGCCCATCTTCATGAGTTCAAAGGGGAAATTAATAAAGTAAAGAAAATTTAAAAAATATAAAATTCTAGGTAGGTTCCACAAAAATAAAATACAAGTTATGGTTATTAGGATTACTCTATACTATTTTCTATAATATTTCGGGATACGTGCCCATCTTTTAAGGAACATAAACTAAAGAAAACTCTTTGAACTCCTGAAGATGGGCTAGTACTCCGAAATATGTATAGTCAGCCTAATAAGCATCTTGTCGTTTATTTTTGTGGAACGTATCAAGAATTTTATATTTCTTAGAAGAATATATCACCGAAGAAGTTGCAAATATAGTGACAAAATGTCATTATTTTTAATATAAAATTCTGAATTGTGGGTCGGTTTAGTCTAGGTGTTAGCGTTCCAGCCTTCTAACCAAGTGGACCCGGGTTCGACTCGAGGCATCCGGCTAAAATCTGATCCCTGGGTATAGACATATTAAAAAATAATAATAATAAGTATCGTAAATTGGCTTATGGCTAGAAAGGCCGAAAAGCCATAAAAAAATTTTTAATTTTATTTATTTATCCAATTTCCTAAGATCTTATAAAATATTTAATAGCCTTTAAATAAATAATGACTTAAATTTGAATATTTCTCTCCCATGTATTACGAGCGCGAACACAAACTAAATAATTTTTTTTTCCTATTTTTGTATTGAAGCAGAGAGATGAGTGTTTTAAAAAATAAGCTGCCTTCTAGGGATAGAAATTGCAAAAGACCCACAAAAAAGAGCATCTACCCTCGCGATGGAAGGGTGGAAAATGGAACGTACACAGGTCTCTACTTTGTGGATTAGAGAGGATCACTTGATGTACATTTTTTAGGGTGGGTAATTGTGAGCGCATTAGGGATGCAAAGGAAAGCAGACAAGGGTGGGATGCAAAAACAGCAAGGGGTGGGACTGGGATGCATTCTTTGCCGCTCCATTTCATTGAATAGAACTGATGATTGATGGATCCATGAAAAATTCCCCATCAGCGCTTATTCGAATGGAAAATGACCCTAACAGGAAGTGAGAGTGTGGCTTAAGGTGAAGTTTCCCCGCTTGCGAAAATACTTGCTCAGGGCTTAATTATTCCTTAAGTTTTGTGTCTCTTGAGAAGGGCAGTAAGCAAGGGCTGAACCTGAACCCTTGAGCCTTTAGCATCTCAGCTACTCGGGATTAAAAGAGGTGCAAAGGTTCAAGGGGGGCTGGGAGACCACATTATTCAGGAGGCTTGTTTATGGATTAGGACAGAAGTAATGCGTTTGAATGCAAACATTAATCATCCGACAAGAGGAAAAAAAAGCACCCCACTGACAGCGGGACAAAAAAATTAAATATACCTAGCGAAATGAACTGAAAAATTCCTAGCCATAAAAAACTAAACTAGATAAATGTTTTATTAATTTTTTCTCTTGAATAATTGAAATAGAAATAAATTACGAGAATGAAATTTTTTAAAAATAAAAAAAATTTGCATTGAGAACCATGCACCACTCCTTGTATTTTTATACAATAAATTAGGGCTTTTGATTAATATTGGAGTCTCCCGATTTTTATATTTTTAATAGCTGGCTCTACATTCGCCTACTTGTTGGATTTTTTTGATTTTATCAAAAAAGGGAGAAAAAATATTAATTAAAAAATTTATTTAATTGAAAACGTAAGTAGCTTTATGGTAGGTATACCAAAATGTGGCGAGTAAGAAATTGTCGGCTTTGATACATAAAAATCAATTAGACTGTCCTTTGCTTAAAACTGAGATGTTAAAATATTTAACATAGATTATTTTTCTTAAATGTTAAAATCATAGTATTCACACCTCTTATGAATTGAACCCAAGCGCCAAAAGCTATCTGGGACATTGGCTGTCCTTCGAGCCGAAATCCATAATATAATTATAAAAGAAAAAAAAAAAAACGGACTTCAAAATACTTAAATGCAACAAATAAAATAATAAAATTCAAAAATAAAATAAAATGCACTAAAAGGTATAAAATAATTCTCTAATTTAGCTACAACTAAACGACGAAATATTAACATGAAATCACTATTTGAAGTCGGTGCCAAACATATACATTTTATGAATCAAACTCGACGGATTTTACTTAGTACGATTGGCGGATACGCTCGCTTATATATATAGCACCGACTTCAAAAAGTGATTTCATGTTAATATTTAATCGTTTAGTTGTTACTAAATTAGATAATTATTATTTTATTTGTTGCATTTAATTTTTTGAAGTCGGTTTTATTTTTTTTTTTATAAAAATTATTTTTATTTTTCTCTTTTTAGTTTTGTTATTAATAGTGACTTAATATAATACCTTGCATGCATCTCGTAAGAGAAAGGGTCGGGCGAATGAATCAAAATTAATAAAAAATACAAATTCTATAGAAACGTTTGCGGGTTTTAAATGAACGTTTTAAGATTTATTTTTTTATAAAAATTTTTATTTATTATAATTTCGATTATTTGCTCATAAGAATTGGATATTTACGTTAATTCGTCATTGATCATATAATCAGAACTTGACTAAATTAATATGGGACCACCCCTAAGTTACCCTTTTTCCAATATAAAAAGAATCATCGAAATCGGTTCATAAACAAAGAAGTTATGCCTAAACAAACATAGCAAAAAAGGTCCAATACCAATGAAAAAAAACGGGACCAATCGGAAACTAGATTGAACCCAATCCAAAAAAATCATCAAAATCGGTTGACAATTGGCGAAGATATCAGGTAACATAGACACAAAAAAAAATCCTCCTTTTTTGAAGTCGGTTAAAAATCAAATATCTTTTAAAGAAGTTGTACCAATAAGGTACAACCTCTGTAATCCGCGGTGGACTCTTGTATCGTGAAAATAAGAAGAGATTTCAGGAATTGGGTCGGAGTTGAAGGTGTCTGTGAATGTGGTTCTTGAAAAACTGAAGGTTATATTATGTAGCTGGGAAGAGCGACAGGGGAAGAGAGTTCGAGTCTCTAGAAGTCATAGGGATAAACGAATTGACAAATGCGTTGTTCGGTTAGTATCCGATTTAAAGCGTCCTTAGGGGAGAATCGTGATAAGTTGGTCAATTTTTTAATTTTTTTTTTTTTTTTTTTAATTTATTTTATTTTTTCTCATTTATATCTGGTCAGGAAATTAGGTCACTTCTTTGTATTAGATCGTATTACATAATTTCTTCAATATTTATTTTGAAATCTTATAGCATTATGCCATATGTTAAATTATTTATATTCCAAATTAAAAGAGAGCCACATAAGTGAACAAGTCTAGTACAAAGTCTAAGTACATAGACAAGTGAAAAGTACACTAACCGCCAAAAACTTTTTTTTTGTTTTTGTATCTTTATTTAAATTGAAGTTATTTATATAATTTTAATTATTATATCATTGTATTTATTTTCTTATATACAATTTCCGTATTAGGTTAATTAATTTACTACCTCTGTCCCATAATAATAGTAGCAAGTGAAAATTTAAACGGGAATATATATGTAGTATAATATATAATATCTGTGCAATAAAAATAAAAATTAGGAATATATTTTTAATTTTTTTTTGAGAGTTCAAATATTTTATCTTCTACATTATATCACTGTGCCGCAAAGTGTGTTCCGCGGCACTCTGGTGTACCGTGGTCATTATATGGTGTGCCGCGGAAAAATGTCAAGTTTTGCTAAGATAATGCACCTACACATAGCTGAGAGTTATGCGAGCGGCCTTATTAACGATTCCTCCAAATTTGGATCGCCTGTGCTCAATTAAGCAGGCTCACATTTCTCATTAAACATCTTTTCCTATTATATTGATTATAATAATAAATAAATATTAAATGAACATTGTTTTTTTTCTTTGGTGTACCTCTAAAATTTCTTGATTTGGTAGGTGTACCTTGAACATAAAAAGTTTGCGGAACACTGTACTATATATACCCGTTTTAATATTCGCTTACTGCTATTTTCTTGTGACAGAGGTAGGTAGTATTAATATTAATAATAATTTGTTGTAAATTTTCGTTAAAATTATAAGTTATACAAATTTTATGAGTGGTCTGTGTCTTATCTTGGGAAACTCTTCTATATATAAGCATAATATTTTTGTATCTATCGTAGATCTTGAACGTTTTACACCCCTCATAATTTAAACAAAAGACTATGGTGAGTTTATTGGCGTTTTATGAAATTTATATTCAGGTAGACATATGGGCGTAAGCAAGATCATCTCAAGGGGAGCCCAAGTTAGAAAGTCTTCATCCCCTCTGAGAATTTTACAATTTAACCTGACAACACGTTTTCCACGTAATCTTTCGTAATCCGAGCATTCCCCTCTTTTTGTATCTATCTTATGTGAATGAGTACATTCTACTTTCATGAAAAGGATCGAAAAGTTAATAATTAACTAAATTAAACAAAAAGAGAGAATGAACATTCCATTTAAATAGGTATATACGAGGGGTGATCCGCGATTGGAAATAGGTATACACCTCTTTGGAAGTATTTTGGAAGTACTTGGAAATATTTGGAAGTACTTGGAAATATTTGAAAGTACTTGGAAATATTTGGAAGTACTTGGGAATATTTTGAATCACTTGGAAATATTTGGAAGTACTTGGAAATATTTGGAAGTACTTGGAAATATTTGGAATTACTTGGAAATATTTGGAATTACTTGGAAATATTTGGAATTACTTGGAAATATTTGGAATTACTTGGAAATATTTAGAAGTACTTGGAAATATTTGGAAGTACTTGGAAATATTTGGAAGTATTTGGAAATATTTGGAAATATGTGGCAGTACTTGGAAATATTTGAAAGTACTTGGAAATATTTGGAAGTACTTGGGAATATTTTGAATCACTTGGAAATATTTGGTAGTACTTGGAAATATTTGGTAGTACTTGGAAATATTTGGAAGTGCTTGAAATATTTGGAAGTACTTGGAATTATTTGGAATTACTTGGAAATATTTGGAATTACTTGGAAATATTTGGAATTACTTCGAAATATTTGGAATTACTTGGAAATATTTAGAAGTACTTGGAAATATTTGGAAGTACTTGGAAATATTTGGAAGTATTTGGAAATATTTGGAAATATTTGGAAGTATTTGGAAATATTTGGAAGAACAAGTGGAAGTAGGTGTACAGTATATTAGGTCGCGGTTCACCCCTCGGGTATATATATGCAAAGATAAGTGAAATACATTTTGAAATACAACTAAAACCACATGCACATTTCTCAAAATGAATGTTTTAGAATTCTTTTTTTTATTTTCAAGTCATATTATACTTAATTGAAAAGATTTTATTTTGCCATATTAGACTAATAAATCAGAACTATTTTACTATTTAAATTTAGTCAACAAATTTAACCTTTTGAAATGTAGGAATTATCTAACAACATCAAAATGAATTTATAATTAAGTAATGGAGAGGATTCAGCCAATGGGTACCCTCTGCTGAATAAAAACTCCCAATTATGGAAAACGTTTCGGCTTTAATTAAATGATGCCATCATCAGTTCTAAGAGCTGAAAAAAGCGATAGAGCACACATGTAAAATTACAATAAAATTTTTTACAAAAAATCCAAACTTGTTAATTACAAAATTATATCTTACAGTATTAGCGACACAATTAATTTTATAAATAAATTGCCCGCAGGCAGAGTTGTTGTGGATTATATCATAATATACAAAATTATATGAATTACAAATACGGACAATTTATTTATAAAATTAATTGTTTCGCTAATACTGTAAGATATAATTTTGTAATTAACAAGTTTGGATTTTTTGTAAAAAATTTAATTGTAATTTTACATGTGTGCTCTATCGTTTTTTTCAGCTCTTAGAACTGATGATGGCATTATTTAATTAAAGCCGAAACGTTTTCCATAATTGGGAGTTTTTATTTAGCAGAGGCTACCCATTGGCTGAATCCCTCTCCATTACTTAATTATATACATATACAGCCATCAAAATTGTATCAACATCAAAATGAATTTCAGATTGATTTATCTAACATTATTTAAATATAAATTCAAATAGTAAATTACCTATTGGTATATTAGTGGCGGTTGGTGACTTTTCAACCAGGGATGCTGTCCAAAAAAGTGTTGAAATTTTTTTCTAATTAAATTAAATTAGGGAACGAAGAAAATATTTTTTAGACAAAATGATCAGCCGGGATTCGAACCCGGGATCTTCGCATGTGCGCTGCGATGCCTTCATAAGAACCTTAGTTCTTATTCTCTTGGCCACTGATCTCCGAACTCAAGCTAATACCCAATGTCTATATGAATTATGGAATTTCTTTAATCTCTTCCTCGTTCATTTTTATCAGCTCTGTAGTGGCCTGACTATTTTTTAAACTAATTTTCGCTTTTTTGCCAATTTCATCAAATACGGCATCATTTTCATTATTTTTCTAATTTAACATTAGATTTTTAAAAAATATATTTTGGGACCTTCGCCCCAAACTGATACTGCTTTGTGTGAGTGAGTGTAGGAGTCAGAAATTAAATCTTGTGGCTTAAACTCTACACTCGCTGAGATGAACCATCTTCCACTATGAATCAGCCTGTCCTATAAGAAAATCTTAAATTTCTCCTAATTCTATTGCTATAAGCAAGTTATGACTTGCCTATAGTACTCTTAGTTATTTCCGATCTTATATATTGAGAGTTCTTAGAAATGGATTAGTCTAGAGATTCCCGAAACATCTTTATTTATTCCTTTTTTGTTCCTCAGCGAAAACAATTTTTATTCCACTAAAACTTGATAAGAAATAATATATTATGTTCATATAATATGTTGGAAATGTACATATTTATATATGTTGAAAATGTATTTCAAAGTATAATAATTCACTGTATTTATTTATACTTGAACATTAGTTCATTAGTTGAACAAATTTATAATTTAAATAAAATAACAACAAAAATAAAACAAAATGTTTTGATTAAAAAAAAAATGAAATGAATACTAAAATAGGTTGGCTAAATATATATATATATATATATATTATATTTATTTTTGGTTAAAAAAATTCTCTTGAGGCTTAATGCTTCGTCGAGCAGTACAAATGCAATTCATTCCACTGGTTTTCCATCAATAACAGATATGTAATCCCTTGTCACTCACACAGAGTCACATATATATTTACAGGATCAGATATAACAAATATATTTTTAAATAAGCAGCATCTGAGAGATACGAGAGGATGTCAAGATGAGCGAATTGACGGTAACGAATTTCACAATCATGGCAACAGAAATGATAAAATCTATATATATAAAATTAAGGTTTTGTCTGTACATTGGTCCAAATCACGTCAAATTTTGTTTGCACACGTTTCAAGCAAAGTTATGAACGAAAACACCTTCAAGAAAATTCCTGTCTGTACGTATGTTTCCGTGGGTTCCGCGAAAATTTGCTCACGATTCACGTCAAAACGGCTGAAGGGATTATTATGAAATTTCATATTTGTATCAGATGTCTTCTAACTTACATTTTTAGTTATATAACGTTTTGATATTTTGACCCCAGAAGGGGGTTTGGGGGGGCGCACGAATGAAAATTATCAAATAACTCCTAAACTATTAACTCTACGGCAAATTTTATAATGAGCAAAATTGTAGGAGATGTGATTTCTGACAACTTTTGTTTAAAAAAATTCCCCCCAAAAACCATCCAAAAAGGGGGGGAGGGTCAAAATATGAAAATTCTTGCTCTCGGACCAAACTCAACCAAATGTTGTATACATAATCTGTGGATCACTAGAAGGCTATAAATGAAAAAAAAACTGGGTTCGGAGGTGGGGTGGAGGGCACGGGGGGGGGTCCAGGGGTGCAGGGTTTAGGTGAGGGTCCAGGGGCGTAATGGGTGGGAGCTCAGGTGAGGGTCCAGAGGGGTGGTGCGTGGTGGGTTCGAGGGTGGATGGGTGTGGGGTGGTGCAGTGAGGATCCAGAGGCTTAGTGGGGTGGGTGGGGCGTGGGTGGAGGACTCGGGTGTGGTGCAGGGTGGAGTGGGGTGTTAAGGTGAGGGTCCAGAAGCGTCGTGGAGTGGTGTGGGGGCTGGGGTGCGGGGTTGGTAGGGTGGGGGCGGTGGTTTGGCACGGGTGCATGGTGCGGTGGGTGGGAGGTGCTGGGTGGGAGTGGGGTATAATGGTGGGTTTCATGGGTTGGGGGTCCAGGGGGCGTGCCCCTGGCTCGCAAGAGGGCTGCCGAAGGCGGGCCTTGCAGCTAGTAATTTTATAAAATACCTAACCTGTTTTAAATCTCTACAACAAAAATTAAATTAAAAAAAATAATCGGTGAATTAAAATAAAATATTTGTAATGATGGCGATTTAATATTTTTACTTTCATTTATTTTAGACTAATTGTGTACGTTTAAGGTAGTTGTTTCGCGACAATACTAGCAAAAAGTTAATGCTAGAGTATATAGAACAGACAATAAGGATTTATAATTCATAAGCCCAAAACTTTTTGCTCCAAAACTTTTTGCTGTTTATGTACCGATTTTAGCCAATTCCGTGCTCGTTTGATAAATCTGCCACCATTGTAAGAGATTGAATATTTTTATATTAAAATGACAGATAAAATACATTTTAAAGGTCGATTTATTTCTATAAAAATCATTTTGTTTTTTAAATAAATGTAATCAGCGCCTACGTTACACCTTATGAAAATTATAATTTTGAAAAAATCTAGCGCATGCGCGCTTTATACATCTTTCGCTGGTTAAATAAATACGCTGTTGCCAAATTGTTTTTAGTGTAAATTTTTTATACATTTTTCATTATTTATACATTATTATCTCAGAAACTATGTTGTAACTATGAATCAAAATTGTCTTAAAATATGTATTGGTTATTGTTTAATGTTGGTTTAGTTTTTTATAAAAATGGTAAAAATGGTTTCTCAATTATAATTAAATATGTATGTAAATTTTCCGATATCCCGTATAGTACAATCTATGAGTCTGAAAAACTCTATTTTTGAAATTTAATATCTCCAGAACTATATTGTTCATAAATTTCGTTTTGCCACCAATCGATGCAGAAGTATTTAAATAATAATCTGTCTAAATTTCAAAAAAATCCTAAGAAAACCCATTTGGCGGAACAACTACCTTAATCATCATTATCTGCTAAAAAAATCCACAAATGGTTGTCATCTATTAGGTCCAAGATGGAATTAATTATTTTTATTTATTCGTCAGAAGGTTAATTTTACCCTCTCGGGAACCGAACCGACCAATTGGCTATCATGTGTGGTGAATCCCTCATATATATGTATCGCTCAAATATTTAAATCTTCATTTGTAAAATTTCACGTGATTCTAAATTTAAATACATAGCCATGCTATAAAGCTTTTCAAAAAGCTGGTTGAGTGTTTTGAAGGTTGAATTTCTTTAAAATTCGATGTGCAATGAAATGACTTTTCCAAAAATGAACATAAATAGATCAAATTGCCGATAGAAATAGACTATAAATTTCTAAGAAAATCATAAGAGGTTGTCACATGTTTTCTAAAAAAATCACAAAAGGTTGTCGACTACTGAATCTGAAGTTATATGAATTTATTATGTATCGTGAAAGTTGTATTCACCTTCTCGAGAATTGAACCCGTGTCAAAAAGCACTCCAGGTTTTTTATGTTTGCTTTATATGCAGGGGCGTCTGCAGAAAATTTTTCAGGGGGGGGTCAAAGCTTGGAGACAATAATAATCACACTATTAAATTTTTATAAATATTTTAACTTTTTGAGTTTTTTTCACAAGTAGAATACACTAATACAGAAGTGCTTAAATACAAAAACACATACGTTATAATAAACATACAGCTGGTGCTGGCCAAATTATTATACTCAAATGATTTTTATCAAGTAAATTTATTTTATTCAAACTTTTCAAAAAATCTACTAGTAATCTAGTCTAAAAAACCCTTTTGGACTGGCCTGAGGAACTCGCCAGACCTCAACCCGATTGAAAATGTATGGGCGGCCCTAAAAAAAGAAATTTTCAAAGATAAAATAATGATAAAAAATATTATTAAATCATGGCACAATACACCTGCCCTTCAAGAAATAGCCAAAAATGCATTGCCAGCATACAAAATGTGATTGCTCGAAAGGGAGGATTCAGTAAATATTGAAATTGTATTTTGAATTGTATTTGAATTATTGAATTTGTATTGTCCTAAACTAACAAACCTATAAAGATAACAATTGAAACGATATTATGAGTTTAATAGTATGCTAAACCCTTAAAAACGTATGAAAGATATAATTTTTCAAATGAGTATAATAGTTTAGCCACCCACTGTAGTTTAGTGAGGCAGGGCTGTTATAGAATTTTTTTATTTGATCCCAGGGGGGGGGGGTCCAGGTGCACCCTCTCGCCCCCCTCTGCGGACGCCCATGTTTATATATCAGATTAGTTTCACCTCAAAGGGCCTTTCATTGGTTTTTAATGCGTATTTTTATTTAGAAATCTCAACTCTGCTACCAGCTACAATTTGAAGTTTTAAATTTATTTAATGAACTCACTAAGTAATAATAACGATTTTTAAGTGTTTTCTAATACTGATTTGTCTTTTTGTTTTGTTCCAGGCCGGAGTCATGGGCCGGAGTACACCCTGTTTCGTTTGGGTTCGAGAGTTTCGGAACCGGTGAAGGCTTTCGCAGAGGCTGCACGGGGAAATGCCCTTGCTGATGCAGCTGGTCAAGGAGGCGGAGGGATCCTAGACGATTTCTCTGCACCCGCGATCTCCACCGGGGCTGGCAGAACTGAGGCCACCTTTCACGCCGACAGCAACCACTCCCTGGTCTCTCTGATGACCAAGATGGTACCATCTCCGGACTGGTTCGTTGGCCTGGACAGTTTCCAGCTGTGTGTTGAGGGAGGTTGGCTGGACAGCATCACCGTCGAGGCTGATCCTCTCGACGCCGGCACTGATAATGGATTCACCTTCACTGCCCCTAATTGGCCAACTGACCCGCAGGGCATTGTCTACCGAATGGCCAGTCGATATCCGTCACACCCTGCAGGATCGTTTTACTACCCGCATTTGAAACGGCTGCCTCCAATTGCTACGTTTCAGTTTATCAAGGTAACCAATCTCATTTCTCCCTTAGACTCAAATAAAGGCTTAATTTATTTGAAATTTCTAAAAAAATCAAGAGATGGTCATCTACTAAATTCGAGGTGTTATGGAATATTTGAAAATAATCCACAATAACTTGAGTTTAGTAGATGACCAATATAGTGCTTAAATACAATAAGCTGACGTGTTCTGATGTGGCCATCCACTTGACTTTACCATACAACCTGGGCCCTAAAATTATTGTATTTATAATCATGTAGGGGGGTTAGTTTTTCCATTTTTATACTTCTGGGGTCCCACTGATTATGTATACAAAATTTGGTTGAGTTTGGTAAATGGCCAAGATTTTAATTTTTTGACCCTACACCCCCCACCCCATTTTGGGCGATTAGTTTTTTTAGACTTCTGGGGGTCCACTGATTGTGTAGACTTCTGGGGGTCCACTAATTATGTATACAAAATTTGGTTGAGTTAGCTCAAATAACCTGGACTTTAATTTTTAAACCCCCCTCCACCCCCTAATTTTGGGTCGATATACACCAAAATCTAATCAGCTCTTAATCTCAATGGACCAAAACTACGTGTGAAATTTGGTTTCGATATTCAAACTGGTTTTTGAGCTAGTTCTTCCACAAAAGTTTGGTAACGCACAGACTAACAATCAGACAACTAGACAACCAGACAGACTAACAGACATTTTGACAAAACAATTATTATCTCGAAAAATATAATTTTTTCGATATTCACTTATTAGGGCTTTTTTGTAGAGCGCAATGCCATTATTTCGCTCAATTTTTTTAATCAAAATAGTTTCAGCCATTTTTGAGATATTTCGAAAAAAAATGGAAAAAACTACTTTTTTCATGCACGATTACAATACTTGACCATACCCTGTAGTAAAAACATGTAAGGTACATTTTCTTGTATAAATATCATTATAAATAAATCAAATATATATTAATTAAAATTAAATAAGAAAAATATTAATCAAAAGCATAATTTCATGAATAATTAATTACTTTATTTAGCTTTAATCATAAAGCTGAAAATTGATAAATTTAAAGAATGATAATTTGTTCGATTTCGGCCAAAAAATAAATTTTAATTTCCGTGTATAATTTATGTTATTATTCGGACTAAAGAGGTTGCACTTTTGGTGCGTCATTTTCTTGTATCGGTATCAATAATATCCCTAGTAGCACAATGTTTCAAACTATATAGTAACTATATAGTTTCAAACATTGTGCTACTAGGGATATTATAGGTTTTTAACTTCAAATTGTTATATTATTCGGGCTTCAGGAGGTGCACTTTTTTGGTGCGACATTTTCTTGCGTCGGTAACAATAATATATAAATGGAAGTACTATTTATTTATTTATTAATCAACTGAAACATGTTTTGATTTTTTTGTGTCAGCTGCGGGAATACGAGCTCACCGAGCGATTCCGACACGCCGAAGACGAGCGACGCTACGAACTCCTCCAATTGGAGCATATCGACTCGAATGCAATCAGTGTTCTTAACAACAATGATGACATCGCTAGACAGATCGAACAAGAGCGACAAGAGACACCTTTGCAACAACAACAACAACAACAACAAATGCACGAGCAGCCAGAACAATCGCTAGCAGCCCACCAGTCTCCGTCTCTTCAGCTCGCCTCCACAGTCACGCAATCTCCTTCGGATGTTGTGGCCAGGGGCGACAAGGGCGCCATTCTTAACAGTATTGTGGAAAGCTATACGGCACCAAGACGACTTCCGGCTGAACTTCCGGGATACCCCAAGCGAGGAGGATTCAGTGGACGTCCTGGGGGAATCCGTGGTGGAAAACTCAAAGGCTCCAAATTACGCAAGACCGTGCAACGTAAAACACGTAAGTCACGTCTTCTCTTAAAGTCCTTGGGCTGATAAGCTTCTTATTATTCTAAGATTATTCAAATTAATGCAATTAATAAGTCCACACATATAATTTCGATTAAGGAGGTCCCTTCGCCGCCAATGTTAAATAAAATATATTAGATTATAACTACAACACAACACGACAAATTCTCGGATTTTACTAGAAATATTCTTTAATTGCGAAATCAGAGGGGATTCATCCCCACAGGAGTCGAACCTGAGAACTAACATGCTATCCGGGCAGTCAGCTCACAACCTCGAGACAAAAACCTCTCTCTGAATCGCAATATATGTTATAAGCAAATAAATTTTTCACTCCATCTTTCAAAAATGGAAATTAAAAAATTCAGCTTAAAATGAAAAAAGTTTTTCGTAAACGACCTTTTTTAAAACATAAATCAAAAGATTTGAGCATCTTTTTTCGAAATAGTTGGAATGCTTTTCAAAAATCAGCTCTGGTTAAAAAACCAATGTATATTTAAAATAGAAAGAATTTAATAGTCTCTTAAAAGTTTCGCCTCATTTCCGTCCTGACACAGCTACAGAAATGAAGCTCTAGATATGAATCTGGAAGTATTTTTTTTTCTATAATTTACAGAATTGTGATATTTTTTGTGTGGAAATATATTTATTTAAATAAGTGGGTTCGTGTGAGGAGGAGAATTATATTATATCATTTTTTTAAAATTTGGGATCGATAATCGATATAAGGCTCCAAATATTTAAAAAGGATCAGCTGTTGTATGTATGTCAGGCTGCTCCAGTATTGCCATGAGAAACTCGGGCATGCGTGTCTTAAGTCGTTCAATTTTGTAAAAATCAAAAAATAAGAATAAAAAAATTTAGATTTTTAAAAAATTATAAAAAAGTGGCAAATTATTAAAAAATAAACAAATAATTTATAAAATATAAATCAAATAAGATGTGATTAATTTCTTTTTCTGTGCCCAAAGAAAAGAGAATTCAATATTTAATTTTTGAGTGGTGAGGGGGGGGGAGAAATAATTATCAATATATTTAATGTTTCTTAATTTAAAATTAATTGGAGTCTTTCATTTCGAAATTCGAGTTCGAATTATAATTATATTTCAAATTTGCCGCAAATATACCGACGGCATCAGCGCTGTCGGCAGCATTCTCTGAGCTTTGCTGCAAATTAATCTAGGCTATTATATATAGTATGTGAGTGTATGAGATCTAATGCTGCCAAGTTCAACATCATCAATTTATTAAATGAGTCGAGAATATAGTAACTTCAATTAAAACGCATGTTTTAGGAAAATAATTTCAACTAAAAATGTGACATCATTAAATATAGATAGACGAACATGGTTTTAATTGAAGTTACTATATTCTCGACTCATTTAATAAATTGACGATGTTGAACTTGGCAGTACATTAGATCTCACTAGTTTTTATTAATCGAACTTTGCCTTTTTTTTACACATGTGTATTTGTTGAGATTGTATTTACTGTGTGAGTATGAAGCTCGTTAGGCGGTCGAAGGAATGCATTCATTCATTTTGTTTTAAAATAGAGCCATTTTCGAAAATCATGTTGTAAATAATTGAATTGCGTTTTTTTATATTCTTCTAGGGCCGCCTAGAGATTGTCGAGTAACAGAATGGTCCTCCTGGTCCCCATGTTCGAAATCCTGTGGCATTGGTGAGATGCAGAGACACCGCCAGGTGAAGAAACATGCCCGAAGGGGTGGCCACCCCTGTCCACCCCTAACGGAGACGAAATGGTGTGGGAGCGCTCGTGCCTGCAACAACATCCCCTTCACCTGGTAGAACTGGGCCGGGGCCCCTCACCCATCGCATCTTCATCCAGAACATTCTTCACCTTTTCATATAAAAATAAAAAAATAAAATAAAATAAATAAATATATATAAAAAACAAAAATATATAAATATATATTTACATATAGTATTTTTGTTCAAGACTGATGTGAGTGGTATGGTGTCTTCACTATTTTGTATCGGTCCTCCAAAGAGCTCTACGCCTGATAAGTGTGGACAATCCCTTTTACGCACACTTCACAATCAAGGTTACTAGAGGAGACAGGTTGCCCCATAACTTCTAGCCAATAAGAGCTGTGTGCAGCAAATGACGTCACGCGGTGAGTCATTCATAAATATTAACTCTATACACTCAAAAGCAATAAAAATATCTGACTTGGTAATTTTTTAAAATAAAATAAATTAATACAATTTTCCAAAGAACATTTTTAATTAATATTTTGAATACAGGATTTCAAAAATTTTATAATAGAAAATCAAAATTTTAATAGAAAAACGACCAAGTCAAAGCTTCTATATTAGGTACTTCTTTCTTTCTTTTGTAGCAAACAAAATTTTTTCGATTGAAATAACACACCTTTAGCTATTTTTATGAATTCGTACAGATTTTCAAATTAAAGCATTTTAAATTAAAGGAGGTAGGATATTCGAGCATACTTTAAAATAAAATAAAAAATAAAATAAAATTCACAAAATTATTAGGATTTAAAACTAGTAACTAAACTTTTTTAAATATTGTTTTAGTTTATCTTTTTTTAAGTGTATATGTATGTTTTTCAGCTGTGAGTATATTATCTAATGACATGTCAATATTCCCCCCTCATGGGCTTTGAAGGAAAAATTGACTTGTTATAAGACAACCTGTCTACTCTAATTACTTTGCTTCACACTCTTTTTCAATGTTTTCTTTCATCAGATGTGTGTTCGAGTCTTGTAGAATAAGAATTTTTTTCGAATGGGGAACGGTCATTTATGAGAAAGGGAAAGGGCTAATTCTTGAGGGCTGATCTATCATTAACTTATCATCTAACCCCCTGAACGCCTCTTCGGTAGTTGTTTTCATATCTTTTGATATCATCAATTCAAAATTTGTAAATATGAAAAAAAATCTTATTTTAAAATATATTTTTTAATTTCTTAAGCGTATTTCTATTCATTCAAATTAGAACATAATGATAAACTTGTTTCCACAGCAGTTTCCAAATGAAATACATGTGCAAAGTTTTTTACCACAACGACCTTGTTTGATGATAACTTGGTGATTTCAAATCTAAATCAACTGCATACAATGCTTTTCGATCATAATCCAGATATTTTTTAGTTATATTTTCAAACAAGTCTTGAACAGTGAATATTAACCTGAAGGACACAATAAAAGAGTGTGTCTTCTGCTGGAATTATAAATTTTTTAATTTATTTATAACGAGACTATAGTTTCGAGAGCTTTGCCCTCTTCATCAGTCTATTACATTGATTCACAGGAATTAATGTATGTAAGTAAATATATTCTCGTTATAAATAAATTTAAAAATTTATAATTCCAGCAGAAGACAAACTGTTTTATTTTCTCCTTCAATGTATAAAAATTCTGCCACTCTCGGCAAAAAGAAACTTTCAAGAGAATATTAACTTTAGTGAAGAGAAATTAATGAGGTTATCCTCTGCAGGATGCAAATAAACATATATATTTATGACGAATATAAATATATATAATTTCTCTTCCTGATTCAACGACTCTTCTTACACTCATCAAACAAAATCTTTAAAATTAACTTTTGAAATACTTAAGTTCTTATTATATTTTCATTAATATTCAAAAAATAAAACGAAACCCACTTATTGTTATGTTCTACTTTTTTAAATACAACCGAGATATTAACAAAAAATGCTGGTTAATATGAAAAAAAACCAATGCAGTTTTGAAGGATTTCAAACAGCAAGTCACCGTGGCGTTGACACTAATGGAGTGATTACTTTCGATATATGGAACTGTGGATATGCACCACAGTGTGGAAACGTTGATGTTTGCTAAAAAAAACTTTATAATATATATTATATACGAATATATAAAGGCGTTTACTGAATTGCTTTTCCTAGAGATGTTGGAAATTTTCTTAACTCATATAGGAAACAAATAAAAAGCAGTTCTTTTAGTAACGGGTGCCCAAAAAGGAGCTTGAATTCAAGTAAAACTAAATGAAAGTGTTTTATATATTTTCTATTTTCTGAATTATTCCTGGGGTATTAGCGTGGGCGTCGGCAGGATTATTTTCAGGCTGGTGCATTTGCATCTAAGCACTATACTATTAACTTAAAAATATAATTTATAATACTGCATCCTTATAATTATAGGTAGGCATATAATATTAGACATATTAGACATTTATGTTATGTCAATTAAGTTAATGTCAAATTCAAATAAATTGTTAATCTTTTTCTGTGTATTTTATTTCATGACAGGGGTGCAAGTGCACCCCTTGCACCCTGCCGGAGCCAATGGTATTAGTTATATTTAATTATGGATCCCCACACGGGCAGAAATCGAATTCCTGTCTTTTGCTGAGCAGATAAATATTTTAATTCTTATATAGACATTATTATTACTATTTTTAAATAATTTTTATCTCCCCCATTCAGGTAAAATAAAAATTTTTTAAAACAACTAATTTGCGGATCTTTACTATTACATATTTCCGAAGTTCGAAATAATTTTTTATATAAACTAAAAATGTGTTCGATTTTAAAAAATAAAGAAATAATAATAATAATAATAATAATAATTTTTTAAGAAAATATTGAACTAGGTATCTAGATTCTTTTTGTTCTAATTTAAAAATTGAATCAGCTCAACTGCCAATCTAGTTAATCCGGAAAAATTGTAAATAAATCTCTTTTTTTTAAACTTTAGCCCTTGTCCCCCAAAATTGGGTACCCAGGATACAAATCTGTGCAGCCAAAAACTTGCCCAATTTCATCGGAAATTGAATATTTATTAATCAAGTTTTAAGGTAGTACAGAGAAAACCCCCCTTAAAAAAAAACAATTCGAGCCTTCACGTGGCGATGTTAACGGCCTTCCTCCACGGACAAGCCAAAGATCTCTCTCGTCGTTTTTCATTTGACTTAATTATATGGATCACCAAGAAAAAAAATAGGGTTTCGCTTGCTCATTTAGAATATCGTGTGACTTTGAAACTTCGTGTTCCAAACTATAGAGCAAAAGCCGAATAATGGGATCTTTATACAACCCTACAATAATAAATAAATAAATATTCACGCCAAAGAAAAAAAATGTATTGTAGTCAAATGTGAAGAAATTAAACAAAAAAAATTTCATTCTAAAATTTCAAATTTCAAAAAAGAATTTAAAAATAAAAAAAATAAACACTAATGTGCTCAAATGGTGTGAAATGAAAAACAAAAAAAATATTTATTTCATTTTAAATGTAAAAAAAATATATAATATTGTATAGCATTTAGCATAATTTGTAATTATTCAGTATAATAAAACAAAAAGCCCTAGTATTGTTGTTTTTTTGCCTCAATTCCTATTGTTTTTTAGCTGTAATTTTTTAGGGTTTCCACCTCAGAGAATATGACAGAGGCGCCGGCGTTTGCTCTTGAGGTAAGTAATCCAGGTAAAGTAACCTAACGTTTTTTTAATATATATGTAGGCCTTATCTCTCCTTTTAAAGAATATATAATAATTATTTTAAATTTTCCATACAGGGTATGCTCAAGTAATGTAATCAGTGGCGTATACACGGTAGGGGGGGGGGGTTAGGGGTCAGAACCCCCGCCCAGAGGCAGACCCTTTCTATCTGTCAAATCTAAGGTTAAGTAAACAGCAAAAATGAAAAATACATTTTGGTGTTGGGAAGATTTGAGTTAATAGTCCGGTCAAATTAGACCAAAATAAAAACATTAATCGGTAAAGATAAGAATTTTGGTATACATGCTTAATACGGCTTCGCATTGGACATACTAAAAGTCACCGCCAAAATCTGTTGGGCTCGAGCCCCAATATATGAAAAAAGATATACTTCTTTTTGTAACAGCTTAAATTTTAAAAGAAAGTTGATAAGAGTCCCCTTATCATCAGTTTTTCTATTTTATTAGAAAATAAATATTTGAATTTCGAAGTGAATATACTTATTTCTAGTAGATTATTTTATAAGGATATAGAAAATTATAATTTCGTCAAAAAAACTCGAAAAAATATTCTTTTTGAAACCTTAAATTTTAGAGAAAATTGATAAGGGTCCCCTTTATCATCACTTTTCCAATTTTTATAGAAAATAAATATTTGAATTTCGAAGGGTTTATACTTATTTCTAGTAGAGTATTTTATAAAGATATAGAAAATTATAATTTCGTAAAAAAAAATTCGAAAAATTATTATTTTTGAAACCTTAAATTTTAAAGAAAGTTGACAAGGGTCCTCCGTTATCATCAGTTTTTTTAGAAAGGTTATACTTATTTCTGGTAGAGTATTTTATAAAGATATATAGAAAATTATAATTTCGTCAAAGAAACTCGAAAAAAGTTTCTTTTTGTAACCTTAAATTTTATGAGAAAGTTTATTAGGGTCCCCCTTATCATAATTTTCCTAATTTTTTTAGAAAATTAATATTTTAATTTCGAAGGGCTTATACTTATTTCTAGTAGACTATTTTATAAAGATATAGAGAATTATAATTGCGTAAAAAAAACTCGAAAAAATATTCTTTTTGAAACCTTAAATTTTAAGAGAAAATTGATAAGGATATCATCAGTTTTCCAATTTTTTTAGAAAATAAATATTTGAAATTCGAAGGGATTATACTTATTTCTAGTAGAATATTTTATAAAAGATATATAGAAAATTATAATTTCGTCAAAGAAACTCGAAAAAAGTTTCTTTTTGTAACCTTAAATTTTATGAGAATGTTGATAAGGGTCCCACTTATCATTATTTTTGCAATTTTTTTAGAAAATTAGTATTTGAATTTCGAAGGGTTTATACTTATTTCTAGTAGAGTATTTTATAAATATATAGAAAATTATAATTTCATCCAAAAAAACTCAAAAAAATATTCTTTTCGTAACCTTAATGTTTATGAGAAAGTTGATATTTTTAGAAAATAAATATTTGAATTTCGAAGGATTATACTTATTTCTAGTAGAATATTTTATAAAGATATAGAGTCTATATATCTTTATAAAATATTCTACTAGAAATAAGTATAATCCTTCGAAATTCAAATATTTATTTTTTAAAAAATAGGAAAACTGATGATAAGGGGGACACTTATTAACTTTCTCATAAA
Organism: Forficula auricularia; assembly: GCA_024734495.1. Classification (NCBI taxonomy): domain Eukaryota; kingdom Metazoa; phylum Arthropoda; class Insecta; order Dermaptera; family Forficulidae; genus Forficula; species Forficula auricularia. The sequence goes on along the minus strand of JALMQS010000697.1, from coordinate 894,825 downwards.
ATTTAAGGTTACAGAAAGAAACATTTTTCGAGTTTCTTTGACGAAATTATATTTTTCTATATCTTTATAAAATACTCTACTAGAAATAAGTATAAACCCTTCGAAATTCAATTATTAATTTTCTAAAAAAATTGCAAAAATAATGATAAGGGGACCCTTATCAATTTTTCTCTTAAAATTTAAGAATTCAAAAGAATTTTTTCCAGTTTTTTTTGACGAAATTATAATTTTCTATATCCTTATAAAATATTCTACTAGAAATAAGTATAATACCTTCGAAATTCAAATATTTATTTTCTAAAAAAATTGGAAAAGTGATGATAAGGGGAGACCCTTATCAACATTCTCTTAAAATTTAAGGTTATTAATAGACAATTATAATTTCGTCAAAGAAACTCGAATAAAGTTTATTTTTGTAACCTTAAATTTTAGAGAAAGTTGAAAAGGGTCCCCCCTTATCAACACTTTTCCAATTTTTTTAGAAAATGAATATTTAAATTTCGATTATACTTATTTCTTCTTGTTCAATATAAGTGAATGTTGATATTTAGGGGTAATGGATTAAGAAGGAGACTGGAATTAATTAGAATTTAAGAAATTAGGAAGGGCTAATATTGAATTTCAAATTTTTTCTTTCCTTTATTTTGAAAAATTTTCTGTTTTTACTTTATCCAATGCGAAGCATAGGAGAGAGTATTGCAATCGGTCGCGCTGCAAGCGCGACTTCAACGGATCCTCAGGTAAAGACTACGGAACCCATGAACTCAATTAAGGTCACAAATTGAAGTATTCAATGAGATTGAATTTTAGCACGTGGCGGTTTTGCCAAAAGTTACCTGGAATCTCGTCGAGAGGCCAAAAAGTGCCATTTTTTGTGGAAGTGCTTGGGGATGGATGGATGGATGGATGGATGTTATCGTTTTTTTCGTCCACGATTTTTTCCACACCTTTGCACTGATTGAAATGAAATTGAAAACCTACCATCATTTTAACAAAATGAAGCGCTGATTAGTTTTTGGTACATATCGGCCCACAAACATTAGTATTATACAACATTATTTATTTCAGTACTTTTTTAGTTTTTTCTAAATATCTTTAAAATGACTTAACCAATTTTGATGAAATTTAATATCCTAATTAAGTACCTTGGGGCCGACAAAAAAGGTTAAATAAAGTTTTTAGTAAAATTATATTTTAAAGTACTTTACTCTAAAGTAAGATTTTTGAATTCTTTAAAATTTATTCATTTGATCTGTTTATGGTAATATAGGACTCATTTAACCTAACTAAGTAAGAGTGGATAGGCTTTTCTCTGTCAAATGCTAAAAATTTGGGAGGAAAGTTTATAAGTAACCATAGCAACTGCGTTCTTTTCTTATCCGTTACCTTTATAGAGGAATCGACTTAAAACCAAAAATAGCGATTGATTCTCATCTAGTACTTGAGGAATAACCATTCTATATTGGATTTTTGACTTTTCGGGTTTTATTGGTAACCATTGCTGAAGACATAGAGGAATCGACTTAAAATCAAAAATAGCAATTGATTCTCATCTAGTACTTGAGGAATAACCATTTTATATTGGATTTTGGACGTTTCGGTTTTTATTGGTAACCATTGCTGAAGACATAGAGGAATCGACTTTAAATCAAAAATAGTGATTGATTCTCATCTAGTACTTGAGGAATAACCATTCTATATTGGAATTTTGACGTTTCGGTTTTTATTGGTAACCATTGCTCAAGACATAGAGGAATCGAGTTAAAATTAAAAATATTGATTGATTCTCATCTAGTACTTGAGGAATAACCATTCTATATTGGAATCTTGACGTTTCGGTTTTTATTGGTAACCATTGCTGAAGACATAGAGGAATCGTCATAAAATCAAAAATAGCGATTGATTCTCATCTAGTACTTGAGGAATAACCATTCTATATTGGATTTTTGACATTTCGGTTATTATTAGTAACCATTTCTCTAGACATGGAGGAATCGACTTAAAATCAAAAATAGCAATCGATTCTCATAGAATACTCGAGAAATAACAATTTTACATTAGATTTTTGACGCTTTGATTATTATTTGTAACTATTGCTGAAGACATGGAGGAATCGGCTTAAAATCAAAAATAACGATCGATTCTTGTCTAATACTAGAGGAATAACCTTATTGCATTCTATTTTTGATGTTTTGACTATTAATGGCAACCTCTACTGAAAACGTGGAAGAATCGACTTAAAATCAAAAAGACTAAATTCTTTTATGGCAAACAACTCAACATCAAAAATGGAATGAAATAAGGTTATTCCTCTAGTATTAGATAAGAATTGATCGTTATTTTTTATTTTAAGCCGTTTCCTCCATGTCTTCAGCAATGGTTACCAATAATAATTGAAGGGTCAAAAATCTAATGTAGAATTGTTATTCCTCGAGTATTAGATGAGAATCGATGGACTTTTTGATTTTAAGTCGATTCCTCCATGTCTTCAGCAATGGTTACTAATAATAACCGAAACGTCAAAAATCCAATGTAGAATGGTTATTCCTCGACTATTAAATGAGAATCGATCATTATTTTTGAATTGAAGTCAACATGAACTGCAAATTGCAAGTGATATCTGATTAATAATAAAGGAATAAACATATTATTTTTTTATTGTTAAAGGATAAATAATTAATATATCCAGTACACACCAAGCCAGCAAAACATATTAATATTTCAAATGAATTTGGATAAAGTTTAGCAACGATCCGTTGCAGTTTATTTTACTCTGTAAATATATTTTTAAATGTACCATACATTTATTTAATATTGTACAGGATTTACCGTAATTTGTTATTATTGAATATAATAAAACAAAATCCCTAGCATGTTTTTCTCGTCCCTTGTCTAAATATTTCCAGTTGACGTATTTAGGATTTCCTCTGACGGCGACGTTCACTTTAGAAGACAGTAATCCAGGTAAGGGAACACACCACCACCCCATTCACTATTACAAGTGATTTATTGTAAATTTTATTTTGGTGGAAAATTTTCCCAAAAAACAACGTCAATTAATTTAAAGAGAAAAACAGCTAAGTACATGCTCAGTTTAAAACGATTTGCTCCGACAATTTGGACCGTCGTTTAAATTCAGCTAATCCACTGGCATTATTTCAAGTAACCATAATAGATGGAGTTTTTAACCGGACAAAAGAACGAAAAATTTACAGTTAGCCAGAAGGGAACATTTCAACTGGAAAGTGCTCTTTCATTTGCTAACTTACATTTTCTATTAAAAAAACAGTGATATGATAAATGTGCACTGCAATTAAACCAAGTAATCATACAAAGCGCCGGTCAGCAATGTCAATTTTATAAAGAAATTACTAGAGATTGTATACTAGTTACTACTACCGAGATGCCATGAATAATTTTGATTACGTCTGAAGTGTTGTGTTCTTCACCCGGAACTCAAATCTTGAACCAAATATGTACCATACTAGGATGTGAGGTAGACCCATCTGTCGTACTGTATATATTGAGTCGCTGTAATAGGGAATAAACACATCTGCCATTTACCTATAAATAGAGTGTTTAGTAGGTAGGGCTGGCCGGAAACTTGACTTAACTACATATAGATGGCAGTGGTATCGCTTGAATCTTTGCCCAAGAAGATTGTCACCTTTTTTAAAAACCCCGGAACGAGACGCTCTCCGCCAGAAGCTATGTGACACTCAAGCAAGGGCGGATCCAGGGAGGGGGGGGCGGAGGGGACGATCGCCCCCCCATAGAGGCCCGTGCCTGGGAAAAAAAATTTGTAAAAAAAAAATTTGCAAAAAAAACATTTGTAAAATTTTTTTTTTTTTACAAATTTTAAAATTGAAAATAAAGTTTTATATATGTGTGTGTGTTGGGGGCGGCGTCTCTGATCCCCCCCCCCCCCCCCGCTTGGACAATTCGATCGCGACACACTTCCGAGATAGTATATCTTATATACATCGGGCACCTTATATACATTCTTCCCTCCCCCCCCCCCATAAAAAATTCCTGGATCCGCCCTTGAATCATACTATACGCTGATTAATACATAGCTTATATTTATATATTTATTCTCATCGGTACCCTATTTCTGGATTAATATACCTATATACATTTGTAATTTTAACATAATCAAATTAATAGATAGTTATTTAAACAAATTATGGGAGGGGAGAATCTGTCCCGGATCAATAATATTATTTAACCATAGATTTATATTTATTAATAACAAAATTATTATTTATTGATTCAATAAACAAAATAAATAAAATTAAAAAAAAATTAAATTTAGATAATTAAAAATATATTTATTTATTTATTATTCGTTTGAGAATCACGGAATTGGATTCCTCTTGGAAGAGTGAAATTGAGAGAGAGAAATGGTTATATGAAAAATAAATAAATACAAATTTAAATTTACCGTGAATTTAGTGAATTTTATAGGTGATCGTGGCAATCCTGGTGATAATGATGTCATTCTAGGCAAATCCTCGCCTTGGTTTAACATGCTAAACGCGAAAATTGAAAACGACAATAAATATAAATAAATACGTAATATATATTTTAAAAGTATATTAGATAATATTTTTTAAATATATATTTACTATCAAATGAATCGATAATTAATTGTTCGTTACCTGATTAGTGTGTTGGAAAATGTCACCTTGATTTGTTGATTTAATTGAAAAATTGAGCGAGAGTTTTTTCTTCAAGGCAAACACTTGTCCAGAATCTTTCCGTCTGAGCGATGACGTCAGATTAGTATCTCGTCGTGGTAATCAGACGAAAGTGATTTCGTGGTGGGGAACCACCAAGAGAGGGACGGCCGCTAATGCGCGAGTTTCAACTACAAGTAGAATACTCAAATCATTCTAATTATTTATTTATAATATACTAATGAAATAATACTAAAGTTGAGTACTTTTTCTAACAGAAAAATTGGTTGCATAATGCTTGGATTCGCAAACTATTAAGTACGAAATTTAATAGAAAAATGTTCATTTGGCGAGAGATGTTTTCCTATTAATTAACCGACTTCAAAAAAGTAGGAGGTGCTCAATTAGACTGATGATAAGGTGTGAGGACCCTTATCAACTTTCTCTTAAAATTCAAGGGTACAAAAAGAAACTTTTTTCGAGTTTTTTTGACGAAATTATGATTTCCTATATCTTTACAAAATACTCTACTAGAAATAAGTATAATCCGTTAGAAATGCAAATATTTATTTTCTAAAAATAATTGGAAAACTGATTAGTTATAGTATGGTCTTTTATTAAAAGTATGAGTCTCGCAAGTAGCAAAAATGGTTAAATGGGGGGTGTAATTTTATTGAAATTTACTTTTATATGCTTTCTCCAAATTTGAGAAAGATATAGAGAAAAACGAAGGACCGGGTTTATATCTATTGTTTAGCTTAGCAACGAGGTTGTAAGGCTCGCAGCGAATAGGTTGTAAATCCATTCCACTAAACAATCGATATCAAATTATATCTTCGATAGGGACGCTAAGTTCTTTAACATATATATACCTGTTCGAACTCTTAAGCCCAAAATTAGTATCTTTAAGGATGGATGTCTATAGGAAAGAAATGAAAGATAAATTTCTCTTTAACAAAAACTATATTTTAATGTAAAAAAATGTGTTGTTAATAAAAACAAAGAAAATGAACTTGAAATTAACTTAGATTGTATATATACGTAGATATATATATACACTTTATAAATAAATACTTAAACTTTTAGACATATAATATATTTTATTATATGTCTAATTACAAATGAATGGTTTCAGACGTGGTAAAGGGCAGCCTCTGAATTATCTGGGCTTGGAGAGATGAATAGGTGTTCTTTTGTTTCAGAACCAATGATGAGAATCGCTTTTGAGTGTAGGTACCTTTGGTGTACACACTTTCAATAATGTAAAAACCTTCAGAGAATTGGTTGTACTTTCAGTAAACCTTCATTGAACCTTCAGGCCACTTTTTGATTGCTTGCTTATTTCAACTAACTAACTTTTATTTAGTTACTAAACTAAATATTGATTGACTATGACGAAAAATATCCAGCGCAAAATGTGGTGCAATATTGTTCGAGATGCTTACTCGATGCACTTTGAAATAAGAAGAATGGCAAATTATGATATTAGAAGCAGCTTGGGTTCAAAAACGATCCATCTTAGGGTGTTTCTAGGGCCCAAAAATCCCTAGTGCCGAGAAAGCGAATTTGCGTGGTTTTTTTGAATTTTCTAATGTTTACTTATATTTAACCACTGATGATAAGGGGGAGGGACCCTTATCAACTTTCGCTTATATACTTTATTTAGCACCGACTTCAAAAAGTGATTCCATTAAAAAAATTCGTCGTTTATTTGTAACTAAATTAGATAATTATTTTATACCTTTTAGCTGCATTTTATATTTTATTTTTGATTCTTATTATTTTATTTGTTGCATTTAATTTTTTTGAAGTCCGTTTTATATAAATTTCTCTTTTTCTCTTTTTTTAATGATCTTATTAATAGTAACTTAATATAATGCACCTGCATGCATCTCGTAAGAGAAAGCGTCGGCCAAATGAATCAGAAAATGATAATAAAATTCAATTCATCAATATAGAAATTATCTCGAAACGTTTGCGAGTTTAAAATGAATGTTTTAAGATTTTTTTTATAAAAGATTTCATTAAATTTCTTCCAGAACTTAAGTGACTTGATTTAAATTTTTCATTAAATTGAAGGGTTGGTTTTGTCACAAATATAATAAAACAATAATTTTAATAACTATTAGAATTATTTAATTGATAACTAACAATCAATTAAATAATTCTAATAGTTATTAAAATTATTGTTTTATTATATTTGTGACAAAACCAACCCTTCAATTTAATGAAAAAAAAAAAAAGATTTCATTTATTATAATTTCGATTATTTGGTCATAAGAATTGGAGATTTACGTTATTTTGTCATTGATCATATCATCAGAACATGACCAAATTAATATCATATCACCCCTAAGTACTCTCTTTCCAATAAAAAAAGAATCATTAAAATCGGTTCATAAACAAAGAAGTTATGACTGAACAAAGATATCAAAAAAGGTCCAATACCAATGAAAAAAAACGGGACCAATCGGAAACTAGACTGAACTCAATGCAAAAAAATCATCAAAATCGGTTGACAATTGACGAAGATAAAGTAATATGGACACAAAAAAAAAATTCAGTCGAATTGAGAACCTCCTCCTTTTTTGAAGTTGGTTAAAAACCCGATAACTTTTAGAGAGAATTAAAATAATGGATTATACTTATTTCTAGTAGAGTATTTTACAAAGATATAGGAAATCATAATTTCGTCAAAAAACTTGAAAAAGTTACTTTTTTTATGGTTGAATTTTAAGAGAAAGTTGATTAGGGTCTCTCCTTATCATTTTTCCAATTTTTTTAGAAAATAAATATTTGAATTTTGAAGGGAATGTACTTATTTTTAGTTAAGTATTTTATAAAGATATAGAAAATCGTAATTTCGTCAAACTCGAAAAAAGTTTGTTTTTGTTCCCTTAATAGATGAAAGGACAAAAGTAGAGTTTTACTACTACTATAAATTAAATAAAATGATAAAAAAAATCAAAAAGTCCAAATGCTTTTTTACTACTTACTTACTACTTAATAGATGAAAATACCTAAGTCGAGTTTTACTACTACTATAAATCTAATAAAATGGAAAAAAATTACAAGTCTATATACAGATTTACTACTACTATAAATCACATAAGTCGAGTTTTACTACTACTATAAATCTAATAAAATGAAAAAAAATTACAAGTCTATATACAGATTTACTACTACTATAAATAAAAAAGCGATATATTTTAAATAAAATATATTTTTTTCAATTCTCTTGGACCTCCTGATCCAGACAATATGTGTTGAGGTGTGCATCCTACCACCATCCACCCCCAACCAACCACCCAACGCGAAACACGACTTATATAGCCAGTGTCCCCTCCAAGCGGCCAGCCGAAAGCCAGCGGAGCCGTCCGACTCCCGGAGGAGAAGCGGCTCGAGCAGGGGAGAAGCTCCGCCCCGCCCGCCGCTAGGGGCGACCGGGCAACCCGGATAGCAGCCGGCTGGCGGAGTTAGAGGTGATGAAGGGGCTTGGCTTTCAAAGGATCTCATTAGGAATTTTGAAATGAAAGAGGGTTTTCTTTTAATAAATATTATTTATTCATTTTTTTATACATACACATCAATTATTATTCAAACATGTAATATATAATTATTTAAACTTACAAAATATTATCATATTCAAAAGCTAATAAATTTTCTTGGAGATGAACAGTAAGAAGGAGATTGAATCATCAAGTGATCTGTAAAAGAAATACATAAAATTATTAGAAAATATAATTAAATTTAAATAAATTAATATTTAAATATAATTCTAATTCGTCATATAAAATATAAATGTATTTCCAATTTTATAAAATATATTAATTCCAATTTTGTTTTTTTCAGATGGGCAACTCGATTCGACCATTCCACAAATTAACAAAAAGAAAACAGAAAAATAATTCTACTTGCAATATTTTATTTAAAATGTTTTCAAATAAATTATTTTCTATGTATTGAAATTACTTAATTTTAATAAAAAACAAAATGAGACGTTATATGAATATTTATTTTATTAATTAAAAATAGTCACTTTTTTAGCAACTTTAGATTAAAAGTACTTTTGAAGTTATTTTTCCTAATAAACAGGCAATAATTTTTTTTTTAATTCTTAACTAAGAGATATTTTTTTTACTTAGGGAAAGTGGTGTATAATAATTATGGGCACATATTATATTTCAATTATCTGAAGAAATTTCAATCATTATACTAAAAAGGTTAGATATATAGTCACTTTACAATGCTGCCAAAGACTATTCAAACTTATATATTAGTTTGATCAAAAAATAATGTAAGGAGAAAAGTCAGAAATGATTTTATTTTAATATTGTTAGAGTTCGTGGCTGTGATGAAACTGAACTAGATGAAGGAGGAGGTATCAGTCAAAGATGGAATCACTTGGTTCAATAAAAAAGTCATTCTGAAACTTTTGGGTCCATGCACGTTATAAATTCACATGAAGCTAAAAAATTTTTTATTTTTGACAAGGCTTGGTTCGATCACATATGAGTACCACATTTTGTGTATAACTCCTAATTGACTGAAGATGGCCAAATAAAATTCAGGTCGAAACGTCTCATTAAAGGTGTTTTATTGAACCCAGTGATTCCATTTTTGGCTGATACCTCCTCCTTCATCTAGTACGATTTTATTTTAATAATAAATATATATAGGATATACTTATACCTTTGCATAATGATGATAAGTGATATGAGTATCCTTTTGTCTTCAGTTTGAACACACTTTTTGAACGATAGAGTTGAATTGAAAATAGAAACCCAATGCATTTAGAGAGAGAACCAGTTTTCACAGCAGCCATCAGCGATAATTGAGAGTAATGAATCTGAAAAAATAATAAACAATTGTTTTAATAAAATGCAGATGAAATTCTTGATTTGTGTCAATTAAGATATAAGGTCAGGTGGGGTAACTGGGCCAGCTTCTTTTGTTTTCCCAAGGATAGTACTCCATATTTTTGGCTATAACTAAGCTTCTTCACAATTTATAGATCTCGTGACTATATTAATTGAAAGATGAAATTTTCTTCAAATAATCATGATACTTTCAACTTTTGATTATTCAAAATTTTGGAATTATCTTAAGTTGAATGTAAAGTTTTGCGGTTGGCCCAGTTAAACGCGTTGTGGGGTAATTGGACCAGCCCGACCTATTTGCTGTTTTTTTAATTTTTAACATCTTTTGAGCAGTTGGACATGTTCCCCTATCCCTCAAGGCCCTGGCCGTAGGTAGAATTAGTCTCATTTGTATATGGATTAAAAATAATCAAAGGTGTAAGCGATTCGGGGTAATTGGGCCCTGACTAGGCTGGCCCAGTTGCACCAAGACCTCTATTTTTTTATTCTAAGTTTAAACGCCAAGTATAATTTTTCAAATCGATTTTTATTACAGAAAATACAAAAAAAGTATCATAAATCAAACAACTAAACAAAATATTTTCATTTTACCCATTGAAATAAAGTTAAATAAGTTCCTTATGCTTAAGAAAGCCTTAATTAAGTACTTACTCAAGTCTCAATATTTTCAAGGAACTGGGTAAGGCAACTAGGTAAGAAGTAAGCCCATAACTAGGTAAATAAGTAAATAAGTAATTAACTTAACTAAGTACTTAAGTATAAAATAAACTTAAAGAAATTTCTCTAATTCAGGAACACTGAAAATTTCCCACCAATATGAAAAAGTGAATTGCGCTAAAAAAATGCGGTAAAATTAAAAAGCTCTGGGGTTACAGGACCCCTGGCCCAGTTGCCCCCGGCCCCAGTTACCCCACCTGACCTTAGCAATGCAAAATGCTGCCAGCTCATAATTGGAGATCCCTCATTAAACTCTATAGAAATTCGAGAGTTTCTATTGAAAAACTATTTTTGAATGAAAAAGAATCCCTATTATGAATCAAATTGAAAGACATTATCAAGACACACATTTACAAATTAATACTATTAGTTCGTTCGGAAAGTCATTTCGTTGTTTTCCAAGAGATTTGCTTCTAAAGCTTCAAGTTAATAAACAATTTTTTTAAAAGAATTATCACTTGGGACGAGAAATGGTTTGTCTACAATAATGTGAAATGCAAGAGATCATGGAGTTAAAAGATGAATCAGCTCAAATCACTTAGAAAGCCGATATTAATGTAATCAGTAGAGATTGTGGTGTTGGTGCAAGGTGGAAACATCTTTAATAAAGATAAGAGTAAATAGATATTTTATTTAATATGGATTTACTATGAGTTAAGGATACTGGGTCACTTATTTCACATTAAATTTTTTAATTCTTAACTAAGAGATATTTTTTTTACTTAGGGAAAGTGGTGTATAATAATTATGGGCACATATTATATTTCAATTATCTGAAGAAATTTCAATCATTATACTAAAAAGGTTAGATATATAGTCACTTTACAATGCTGCCAAAGACTATTCAAACTTATATATTAGTTTGATCAAAAAATAATGTAAGGAGAAAAGTCAGAAATGATTTTATTTTAATATTGTTAGAGTTCGTGGCTGTGATGAAACTGAACTAGATGAAGGAGGAGGTATCAGTCAAAGATGGAATCACTTGGTTCAATAAAAAAGTCATTCTGAAACTTTTGGGTCCATGCATGTTATAAATTCACATGAAGCTAAAAAAAATTTTATTTTTGACAAGGCTTGGTTCGATCACATATGAGTACCACATTTTGTGTATAACTCCTAATTGACTGAAGATGGCCAAATAAAATTCAGGTCGAAACGTCTCATTAAAGGTGTTTTATTGAACCCAGTGATTCCATTTTTGGCTGATACCTCCTCCTTCATCTAGTACGATTTTATTTTAATAATAAATATATATAGGATATACTTATACCTTTGCATAATGATGATAAGTGATATGAGTATCCTTTTGTCTTCAGTTTGAACACACTTTTTGAACGATAGAGTTGAATTGAAAATAGAAACCCAATGCATTTAAGAGAGAACCAGTTTTCACAGCAGCCATCAGCGATAATTGAGAGTAATGAATCTGAAAAAATAATAAACAATTGTTTTAATAAAATGCAGATGAAATTCTTGATTTGTGTAAATTAAGATATAAGGTCAGGTGGGGTAACTGGGCCAGCTTCTTTTGTTTTCCCAAGGATAGTACTCCATATTTTTGGCTATAACTAAGCTTCTTCACAATTTATAGATCTCGTGACTATATTAATTGAAAGATGAAATTTTCTTCAAATAATCATGATACTTTCAACTTTTGATTATTCAAAATTTTGGAATTATCTTAAGTTGAATGTAAAGTTTTGCGGTTGGCCCAGTTAAACGCGTTGTGGGGTAATTGGACCAGCCCGACCTATTTGCTGTTTTTTTAATTTTTAACATCTTTTGAGCAGTTGGACATGTTCCCCTATCCCTCAAGGCCCTGGCCGTAGGTAGAATTAGTCTCATTTGTATATGGATTAAAAATAATCAAAGGTGTAAGCGATTCGGGGTAATTGGGCCCCTGACTAGGCTGGCCCAGTTGCACCAAGACCTCTATTTTTTTTATTCTAAGTTTAAACGCCAAGTATAATTTTTCAAATCGATTTTTATTAAAGAAAATACAAAAAAAGTATCATAAATCAAACAACTAAACAAAATATTTTCATTTTACCCATTGAAATAAAGTTAAATAAGTTCCTTATGCTTAAGAAAGCCTTAATTAAGTACTTACTCAAGTCTCAATATTTTCAAGGAACTGGGTAAGGCAACTAGGTAAGAAGTAAGCCCATAACTAGGTAAATAAGTAAATAAGTAATTAACTTAACTAAGTACTTAAGTATAAAATAAACTTAAAGAAATTTCTCTAATTCAGGAACACTGAAAATTTCCCACCAATATGAAAAAGTGAATTGCGCTAAAAAAATGCGGTAAAATTAAAAAGCTCTGCGGTTACAGGACCCCTGGCCCAGTTGCCCCCGGCCCCAGTTACTCCACCTGACCTTAGCAATGCAAAATGCTGCCAGCTCATAATTGGAGATCCCTCATTAAACTCTATAGAAATTCGAGAGTTTCTATTGAAAAACTATTTTTGAATGAAAAAGAATCCCTATTATGAATCAAATTGAAAGACATTATCAAGACACACATTTACAAATTAATACTATTAGTTCGTTCGGAAAGTCATTTCGTTATTTTCCAAGAGATTTGCTTCTAAAGCTTCAAGTTAATAAACAATTTTTTTAAAAGAATTATCACTTGGGACGAGAAATGGTTTGTCTACAATAATGTGAAATGCAAGAGATCATGGAGTTAAAAGATGAATCAGCTCAAATCACTTAGAAAGCCGATATTAATGTAATCAGTAGAGATTGTGGTGTTGGTGCAAGGTGAAACATCTTTAATAAAGATAAGAGTAAATAGATATTTTATTTAATATGGATTTACTATGAGTTAGGATACTGGGTCACTTATTTCACATTAAATGTGAAATAAGTGACCCAGTATCCCTAACTCATAGTAAATCCATATTAAATAAAATATCTATTTACTCTTATCTTGATATTAATGTAGTTGTTTCGTGACAATACTAGCAAAAAGTTAATGCTAGAGTATATAGAACAGTCAATAAGGATTCATAATTCATAGGCCCAAAACTTTTTGCTGTTTATGTACCACTACTAGCCAATCCCGTGCTCGTTTGAAAAATCTGGCATCACTGCCCGAACTTGTATATATTTTATCATAGAAATTTTAGATAAAGTACATTATAAAGGGAAATTTATAAAACAAAAAGTTCTTAATAAGAAATTGAAAGCTTTTCCGACATTGGCTGAAGGGAAAAAACGTCAAAGAAATTACTAAAGATAACACACTTTTTAGGTTAAATAAATGCGTTGTTGTCACCTTGTTTTTAGTGTAAATTTTTCATTATACATTAATTATTATCTCAGAAACTGTGTTGTAACTATGAAGTAAAATTTTCTTAAAAACTGTATTAGTTATTGTTTAATGTTGGTTTAGTTTTTTATAACAACGGTAAGAAGAGTTTCTTAATTATAATTAAATATGTATGTAAACTTTCCGTAATCCCGTATAGTTAGTGCAATGTTATAAGAGTCTGAAAAACTCTATCTTTGGAATTTAATATCTCCGGAACTATATTGTTCATAAATTTCGTTTTGCCACCAATCGATGCAGAAGTATTTAAATAATAATCTGTCTAAATTTCAAAAAAATCCTAAGAAAACCCATATGGTGAAACAACTACCTTAATGACAACAACACAATCACGAAAAACGTTAAGTTATTAAAACGTAAATTAAATACTCTTATTAATGATGAAAAAAATTCAAAATTTAATATGACTAATTACTCATTGAAAAATAAATAAAGTAAAAATTAAGACTATAAATTCGAATTATTTAACAATGTATTGAGTATGACCATCCATTGGAATTATTTATTTATTTAATTAGTACTTGGGCATCGAGCGATGCTCGGTAACTTTTTGCTTCAAGTTAAAAGCTATATATATATATAGTACACGCCCCTGGACCCCCGAAACCTACACTCACCCCCCGCCCGCCACCTCCACCCCCCCGTTCCCACCCCAACCCAAACCCCCGAATATTATATTAAATAGTAAATTATTTTTAATTTTTTTACAAGTTTCCATACATTATTGAAATTATTGCTTATTGAAAGTGTACTTGCCACTTGTAATTGACTTGGTCTTTGATTAATTAGGCAGACAATTTGAACTGGTTGAACTTCAGAAATATCCATTTTATATATTTTATCTTTCTATTAATGATGCTTAATTCAAAATGATTCATTTGATTGATATTTTAAATGGAATTTGAACGTTTATTACAACTTTATTCAAATATAAAGGGATATTGAGAAAGTATGATAATGTGTAATTGTATCTTTTAATTTAATTTTACTTATTTTTTTTTAATTCAAAAATAATCAAAAATAAAAAACACAACAACGCAACACCGAACTCCTTAAAAGTTAATAATCAAAAATATTTATTGAATAAGTTAGTTTAGGAGTTAAAAGAACAAATCATATGGTTATTTGTAAAAAATTTTAAATAATTTGCTATTTAATAAAGTTTCTATTGGTGGCTCAATTTTTTTGCACCGCAGTGTGTATATATAAATATTGCATGATATATTTTACTTTACCATACAGGGTATGGTCAAGTATTGTAATCGTGCATGAAAAAAGTGGTTTTTTCCTTCTTGATTATTATTGAGTCTGGTGGGTAAACAAAAAGCTGTCTTGCGAATTTGAAGCTTTTTGGTAGGTTTTTATTAGCTATTTTTCTGTCTCTTTTGGGGAAGGGGGTTTGTTAATTCTTCTTTCCATTTAGAGATAGGAAAAGCAAGGGTTGGTTTTGAAATTAGGCTGGAATAAGGAAATCTCTGCGTTACTAAGGTAAATATTTTGTTTATTTTTATAATATTTTTTCTTTTTTTTTTTAAGATAATGTGGTTAAAAGGGATAGTCAATCCAGGGTTGGGATTAGAAGTATAGGTGTTGAAACCAGTGGTGGTATTTTTCTTATGAGAATAATTCAGATGGTTATATAGATTATAAGGATATAGGGAAGAATGGTATTAATTTAAATAGGTCTGGTTCTTACAAAAGTTAGTTAATTCAGATATTAATATGTAGGTTTGCATTCATTTGTAGGATCTGGCATTGATTTGTGGAAGACTGTCTATTTATTACTACTTGGGATTATAGTATTCTGCCTCCTATGATTAAATCAATTATAAATTTTGTCAAGTCCTAAAGTACTAGAGTTGTGCAAAATTTTATTTAGTTCTTACAAGCAGAGATTAGGTGAGGTAGATCGAGGTCATACCATCTTTGTTAAGGTTTTGACCAGGTTTCCTTAACAACTTATGGCAAATGCCGGGATGGCTAATGCGTCGCTTGCTCCTGGTATCGGATTTTTGCGCGGATTTTTTAAATTACTTTTTGTCTTTTGATGGAAATCTATGGTCATGTTATTTGTTAATGAGCATACATTTCTATTTTTTTTCTTTTTCTTTTTTTTTTTTTTTACTTGTTTATTTTTTGTTAAATTGTTGTAATTAATTTGTATTGAAGTTTGTTAATGTATTGTAGCTAGATTGTATTGATGTTTGGAGGACCTAGCCACCGAGGACTTGTGCCTCTAAGCAGGTCGAGGAATAAAGATTTATTTATTTATTTATTTATTTTTCGAAATATCTCAAAAACGGCTGAAACTATTTCGATTAAAAAAATTGAGCGAAACCATGGCATTTCGCTCTCTAATAAGTGAACATCGAAAAAATTATATTTTTCGAGATAATATATTTTTTGTCAAAATGTCTGTTAGTCTGTGCGTTACCAAATTTTGTGGACGAACTAGCTCAAAAACTAGTTAGAATATCGAAACCAAATTTCACACGTAGTTTTGGTCCATTGAGATTAAGAGCTTATTAGATTTTGGTGCATATCGACCCAAAATTAAGGGAGGTGGAGGGGGGTTAAAAATCAAAAATCTAGGCCATTTGACCAAACTCAATCAAATTTTGTATACAAAATCAGTGGGATACCAGAAGTCTAAAATGCAAAAACTAACCCCCCCCTCCCCTACATTATTATAAATAATTTTATTAAATATTACATATAAGTGAGGGGCCAGGTTGTATGGTAAAGTCAAGTGGATGGCCACATCAGAACACGTCAGCTTATTTATTAGATGCTTTGGTGGACAAGGATCCTGCTCTTTAATAATAAATATATATAGGATATACTTACTACCTTTTCATAATGATGGTATCCTTTTGTCTTCAGTTTGAACACAATATTGAATGATGGAGATGAATTGAAAATAGAAACCAAATGCATTTAAGAGAGTGAACCAGTTTTCACAGGAGCCATAAGCCATAGTTGAGATTAATGAATCTGAAAAAATAATAAACAATTGTTTTAATAAATCAGTCCACATGGTAAAAAGAAATCGAGGCACATACTAAGAAAAAAAGATTTCGGTGAATTGATAACCTCCTCATTTTAATGACAACAACACAATCACGAAAAACGTTAAATTATTAAAACGTAAATTAATTAGTCTTATTAATGATGAAAAAAATTTAAAATTTAATATGACCAATTACTCATTGAAAAAGTAAAAAAGAAAAGAAAGATAATAAATTCAAGTTATTTAACAATATATTGTGTATGATTAATCCATTGGCATTATTTAATTATTGTAATATATGTATTTGCAAGATGAATAAAATTATTTTATAAGGGTTTGTCGGAATAATATAACAAAATGCCAAGTGAGATAAAGAATATCAGAGGAATTCATCGATATAAGGAGCGATTGTTGGAGTTTGTGTATTCAAAGAGATTATGGAGGTCGGGTTAGGCCAAGGGCGGATCCAGGGTGGCGACCGCCTCCCCCCCCCCCATAGAGGCCCGTGACTGGCAAAAAAATTTGTAAAAAAAAATTTTAAAATTGAAAATAAAGTTCTAAATATATGTGTGGTGTGGGGGGGGGCGTCTCTGACCCCCCCCCCCCCGGTTGGACAATTCGATCGCGACACACTTCCGAGATAAAAAGTAGATCGGGTACCTTATATACATTCACCCCCCCCCCCCCATAAAAAATTCCTGGATCCGCCCTTGCACTCAAGCTTGAGTTGTTTGCCTTAAAAGAATTTAGTCTTTTTGATTTTAAGTCGATTCCTCCACGTCTTCAGTAGAGGTTGCCATTAATAGTCAAAACATCAAAAATGGAATGCAATAACGTTATTCCTCTAGTATTAGATAAGAATTGATCGTTGTTTTTTATTTTAAGCCGATTCCTCCATGTCTTCAGCAATGGTTACCAATAATAATCGAAGCGTCAAAAATCTATTGTAAGATTGTTATTCTTCAAGTATTAGATGAGAATCGATGGCTATTTTTGATTTTAAGTCGATTCCTCCATGTCTTCAGCAGTGGTTATTAATAATAAGCCAAATGTCAAAAATCCAATGTAGAATGGTTATTCCTAGACTGTTAAATGAGAATCGATTATTATTTTTCAATTAAAATCAACATGAACTGCAAATTGCAAGCGATATCTGATTAATAATAAAGGAATAAACATATTAATATTTCAAATGAATTTGGATAAAGTTTAGCAACGATCCGTTGCAGTTTATTTTTTAAACAGATATTACAACACAATAAAATTAAGCTTTTGAGGGTGTATTCCTATCAGGAAAACGTTCGGCGTCCATTTCAGTGGCAGCCCCATAACACTTCAACCCATATTCGCCGCAATTAAGAACATTTCAATTCTGTCTTCAACAAAAAATGGTCCATTTTTATTATGGTAATACAATATAACTATAATATCTACTGGATCGACACGAGAAATAAACTTTTTTAAACTCAAGAATTTTAACTAGATCTATTAAGTAGAAAATAACCTCTTAAATCTGAGTGTAACGAAGTTTTAATATAATTATAAACACTTATTTTCAATGTTGTGACTTTTCGATTTAAAAATTATTTATTTAATAATTAATTATTAAATCATTTTTATTTGATAATTAAGTTAAATAATTGTTAAAAATAATTATCAAGATTTTTTGAGATCTAATTGATTCATATATTAAACTCAAAGAGGTTTATTTCATTCACTGTGAAACTACACACCCTTTACTTTATTAATTAATATCATGTTTCACCTAAAACCTAAACTACTTTCTCTAAGTAAAATTGATTCATATATTTTGTTTATTTGATGTCGTATAAAAAAATAGTTTTATGAAAGTTGTTCAGTTTTTTTTTGTAGATTAAGTAGACGTATAGAAAAATATAGAGTTCCATTTAAAAAACAGAACTTGACATTGAAATACCCTTGAAAGCTTGTTCTACGCCGACAAACAATAGAGTAGTTTAGTCCCCCCCTCGATATAAACAAACTTTTATTTGAAACTTGTTTCCATATAATGCACTGTTTTTGAGTTATAAGACTGTCTCAAGATAAAATAAAAAAACTCACCCGTTATTTACTCTATGTATATGGTATATATATGATATTAATATAAGGGGAAGTAAATAACAGTTAAGTATTTAAATACGAGTAGAAATGATATGATTCTTGATAACTAAAAAAGTACTTTTTTTTCTTGTAGAGAGTAGCCGCGTTATTGATAAAGAGAAATCAATGAGGTTGTTCTCTGCTTGATGTAAATAAATATAAATTTATATAATTTATTTGTTAGGGACTTGTTTTCGTAGGTTTTACCTTAATCATCAGTCTTTTTAATTAATCTGTTGTTTCTCAATGGTTCAAATAACCGATTTAATGTAGGTAAATGTATTCGTTTTTTTAGTAAGCATGCTAAAAAATAAATTATCATTCCACATATCCTTCTTTAATCCCACTCGATTTAAACCAGGGCTGTCCAACACGTGGCCCAATATATAGTAATAAAATTCCTTAAAAATTGAGATTTATATGTTGATATTGGAAAACACACAACAATTTGGCGTGATAATTTTTTTTCTCTAAAATAAGAAATCTGAAAATCTACTATGAAGCTAATTTTAAATTTTATATATGGAACTAGATTTCAAAATTTCCGAAAAAATAATCATCATCATTTTGGTCTATTTTCGACTCCATTTTCATTAGAAATAAATTTTCTGCTGGCAAACTTTCTGAATGTATGTTCTAGAAAAACAATTAGATACTGATCTGAAAGATAAATTGAATATTGTCTCGTTATTAGAATTTTATATTAATCTAGTCAGGAAAAAATATAAACAAATACTAATACATAATTTCACTTTTTCTAAGTATGTAGGACATGTAGGTATGTATGTACATAGATTAGAAACTATTTTCAAGTATTAAATTTACGAAAAGTAAAATTAGAAGCTCACTATTAGTTAAAAATATAATAAAGTTCTTATTTCTACATCGTCAACTATATTTTTTGAATAACACATATTAATAGAATTATAATATTTTATCCGCTGTCCCAGACATTTTTTTTCTTCACATGTGGCCCGTATAAGCCGAAAGGTTAGTAACCCCGGGTCTAGGGCCTACTTTAGATTTATAAACTTTATTATTATTATTATTATTATTATTTTTATATTGTCTATGTTCTCTTTTTACATTAACATACAGGGTATGGTCAAGTATTATAATCGTGAATGAAAAAAGTGGGCTTTTTCCTTCTTTTTTTCGAAATATCTCAAAAACGGCTAAAACTATTTTGATTAAAAAACATGCCATTTCGGTCTTCAAAAAACCCCTAATAAGTGATCATCGAAAAATTCTATTTTTCGAGATAATAATTATTTTGTCAAAATGTCTGTTAGTCTGTCTATTAGTTAGTTAGTTAGTTGGTCTGTGCGTTACCAAATTTTTTGGAAAGAAAATCTCCTAATCGCCTCCTATTCGCTCCTGGTATCCGGATACAAATTTTAAATATTTTAATAAAATCATTTGTTACCCACCCATTGATTTCAAGTCTCCGATTGGCTCGCTGTGATAGAAGCTTCATGGCTGGGAAGGAAAGTGGACTCCTGATCGCTCCTAGTACCCGGATAGAAATTTTAAGAAAATCAATGGTTGTCGCTTGAATATCAAGCCTCTAATTGGCTAGATGTAATAGCTGGCTTCATTGGTGGGAAGGAACGTGCACTCCTATTCGCTCCTGGTATCCGGATACAAATTTTAAAAATTATTAGAAAATCAATGGTTACCCATTGATTTCATGGCTCCGATTGGCTCGCTGTAATAGAAGGTTCATTGGTGGGAAGGAAAGTGCACTCTTGTTCACCCCTGGGATCAGGGTACAAATTTTAAAATTTTTTAGCAAATCATTGGTTACCAATTTATTTCAAGGGTCCGATTGGATCACTTTAATAGAGGTTTCATTGGTGGGAAGGAAAGTGCACTCCTATTTGCTCTTGGCATCCGGATACAAATTTTAAATATTTTAAGAAAATCAATGGTTGCCACCCATTGATTTCAAGTCTCCGATTGGCTCGCTGTGATAGAGCCTTCATTGGTGGGAAGGAATGTGCACTCTTGTTCGCCCCTGGTATCCGGATACAAATTTTAAATATTTTAAGAAAATCAATGGTTACCACCCATTGATTTCAAGTCTCCGATTGGCTCGCTGTTATAGAGCCTTCATTGGTGGGAAGGAATGTGCACTCTTGTTCACCCCTGGTATCCATTGATTTCAAGGCTCCGATTGGCTCGCAGTAATAGAGGCTTCATTGGTTTGAATGAAAGTGCACTCTTGTTCGCCCCTGATATCCGGATACTAATTTTAAATTTTTTTAGAAAATCAATGGTTACCCATTTATTTAAAGGCTCTCATTGGCCTCCTTTAATAGAGGCTTCATTGGTGGGAAGGACAGTGCACTCCAATTCGCTCCTGGTATCCGGATTCAAATTTTAAAATTTTTTAGAAAATCAATTGTTATCTATTTATTTCAAGGGTCCGCTTGGCCTCTATTAATAGAGGCTTTATTTCCTTTGTTTTTTTTTTCAATTTTTTTAAAACATGAATTAAAGATTATTTTTATTAGTGTACCTATATATTTTTTTAATCTTTCTTGATTTGTATACCCATTGTGCTCAGGAATTCATCTCGACTTAGGGGCTTAGAAATTTATGTTAAAACAATTATTATAATGATAAAATAAAATTATAATTCCTTATTGTCCTCTTCTTAATACAAATAAACTACACATAAATAAATATAAGTATATATTTATAATAATTATAATTTCATAAGATAGAGAAAGTTTGATCTTCATCTTTATTTTTTTTAATTTATTAAAAATGGATTAATTCTACTCTGCTCACTACTATGTTAAATTAAGATTTATTTATAAATGTGGTCATTAGACTTTTGACAAATACGATTAGTAGAAATAGTTGTTACTATACTCTACCCTACATGATTATAAATAATTTTATTAAATATTAAATATAAGTGAGAAGCCAAGTTGTAAAGTCAAGACGATGGCCACATCAGAACACGTCAGCTTATTTATGATTAAAAATGAGTTTATAAAAATCAAAGTGTGGGTCATTTAAAAAGCTTTTGTGGGTCAGTGTCTGATGTTTGGGTTATTCTTAAAATTATTTTTTAGTTATATATTTATTAGCATTTTGTACATAGCCTACGATTATTTGTAGAACGTTAAGTGCGCCACGACTTAAAAAAGTTTGAGAACCACTGGTTTACAGTGTCAATGGTTCGTAAGGACGAAGGTGGCAAAACAAGTGGCCTCCCCATTCAGAATATTAACGACCCCTGCTTCTCGGGTCTTGATACGCTTCATCGAGTCGAGCAACTTTCGACATTTCGAAGTCGAAGAGTAAAAAATATTATTCACAAACATGAGAACCGCAGGGAGAAAAGGTCTGTTTTGTGGCGCCTCGTTGAGCTAATGGACACCCAAGGTATATATACTGTGCCATGTCCGAAACTGCAAACTTTTAGCGTAAAACTCACGAGTAAATGCGAAAAGTTTACAAATTGTGAAAACTACGAAAAGAGATATGGAATGAGCTAGGGAGCAAGCGAGAGAGAGAAAGTATGGGGGTAGAAAAAGGGCAGTAAGTGGAGGGTGGAGGAATAAAGAAGACCGTGACATTACGACTTGGATAAAGCCGCCCTTGGAAAGAAAAAATATTTAATATAATTGAGAATTTGTTCATGAATAAACAAAATTGAAGCAGCTGTCGCGAGATTATATTGAAAATGAGATGGTTCGAAGTTAATCGCATCATCTCCGGCGTGACAGAGGTTCAAGAAATTGATATTGGCCCAAGAAGGGGATGGACTTGCCTTTCAACTTCAAATCAATTTCAAAATGGGAATAAACAATTTACTTAAAAAGAAAATTATTTGATTGTATATTTAGAGTTTTCAAATAAAAAAATAGGGTTTTGATCAGAAAAACTACATTACTTCATTGATGAGATGTAATAATCAATACTTTTTTTATCAATATTAGTATTAAGTGCCTGGAGCATCGAGCGATGCTCGGTAACTTTTTGCCTCTAAATAACTTAATAACTCATGACACTTGATATGACAGAAATTTAAAAAATAATCGTTAGTGCGGTTTTTGAGAAAATCAAGAAAAACGAAAAATCTTTCATGTAAATGTCA
The DNA here is from genome assembly GCA_024734495.1 of Forficula auricularia. NCBI lineage: Eukaryota > Metazoa > Arthropoda > Insecta > Dermaptera > Forficulidae > Forficula > Forficula auricularia. The sequence continues at coordinate 871,965 of JALMQS010000697.1, read as the reverse complement.
ACTTCCGCTGTTCCAGTGTTCAAGCAAAAACTTGACTGTACCTACCCCTTCTATCCTATATCAAGTTTAAATTCGAATTTCGTAGCTCTGAGATTTATGGTTGCGAAACGCAGGGGGTACATTCTTACGTACGTAAACATTAACTTTCGGTACTTTAGTCAAAATCTTGTGCTACTTCTTGTAGCCTCTAGCTAGCTTAAGTTTCAAATTTCAAGGCACTGCGACTTAGCGAAGACGAGATATGAAGGATTAAAATATTTATTTTGCGACATGACTAATTTATACCCCTTCCTTTATTTCAATCGGATTAAAATTTATACCCGACTAATAACTTATGAGACTTGATAAGTACACCAATTTTTAGCGAAATCATTAGAGCCGTTTTTCGAGAACCCGATATGTATTGTATCATCATCATCAATCAGCCCTTTTTCTTGTCCACTGCTGAACATAGGCCTCCTCCAAATGTCTCCAGTTTTCTCGATCTTTTGCAGCTTTTATCCAGTTTCTCGATATTCTTCTTATATCATCTGTCCATGGTGTGGGGGTATATATATATATATGTAATCAGAGATTTTTCGGGTTTCTCCGCGTGGGTTTGAGAGTTTTTCTCGACGTTTCGGATCTCCTTTTGGATTTAGTAGGCCCAGCAGTCATTTACTTGTGAACAGTGACAGTGAATGTGTCGAAAATGCCCAGTGTTCTCAAAACAGTAACAACCGAGACTTCACTCTCCAAACACCCCAGTCTTCTGAATGAAGAAATTCACTCGAAAGACACTCCCCAAAATGAACCCTGGACAACGAGGCTAAGACCATGTAGACCACCCGCTCCCTCTCTTGAAAATGGCTCCAAAAAGAGAGCCGAAACGTCGAGAAAAACTCTCAAACCCACGCGGAGAAACCCAAAAAATCTCTAATGACATAGAACCCATCCGCGGAAACCTCAATGAACATTGCTCATTTAATAATATAAGATTATATTAAAAGAAATTTTCTCTTCGGAGAGAGACGGACTGGTAGAAATTTTAATTGATAAGTGATGGAAAGGCAGCCCAAGGCTAATAGATTAATTGGATATTTATTTTTTCCTCAATCAAATTAATTAAGGGGAAAAATCCATTCTTTAAAAATTCTATGGATGAGTCAATTAAGAAAGGACACATTTCAAGCACTACTAGAGGAAAGAAGGGAAAAATATCTTGTATTTTTCCTTCAATGACCAATTTTAAACCATGAAGAAGGAGGGAAAATAAACGTTGTTTTTCAAGTGAGGAAAAAATAAATATCCAATAAATGTATTTTATTCGAGAGAATTTTTCCACTATCCTTGGGTTGCATTTTCATCACTTTTCACTTATTATTTTTAATCCATCTACATAATGTATACATTCTTAAGATTGGTTTGACGCAACACTACTACTACACTCGATCTAAGTCTTTCTTAACTTTTAAAATATAATTTCATAGAAGAGTTTGTGCTTGTTAAATATTTAACGTAGCGTTGATGTGGTTTCCAAGTGAATGTTTATTATTTTTATTCATAATATTTACATTAAATATTATTAATTAGCAGGAAGAGAAAATTATTATATAAAATAAAATAAAAAAAGGGGGTCGGGTTAGGCTAGGTGGTAGCGTGTCAGCCTGCTAACCAAGAGGACCCGGGTTGGAATCCGACTCGAAGCATCCAGCTAAAGTCTGACTCCGGAGGTAGAGACAAATTTAAAAAAAAAAAAATAAAACCGACTTCAAAAAAATTAAATGAAACAAATAAAATAATAAGAACTCAAAAATCAAATAAAATGCACCGACTCGAGGCATCCGGCTAAAATCTGACCCCCGAGGTAGAGACAAATTTAAATAAAATAATTAGTATCGTAAATGGCTTATGGCTAGAAAGGCCGAAAAGCCAAAAAAAAAAAAAAAAATGCACTAAAAGGAATAAAATAATTATCTAATTTAGTTACAATTAAACGATGAAATATTAACATGAAATCACTTTTTGAAGTCGGTGCCAAACATACATATTATGAATCATACTCGACGGATCTTACTTAGTAGGATTGGCGGTTACACTCACTTATATAGTTTGTTTAGCAAGGTAGTGATTTTATGTTAATATTTCATCGTTTTATTGTAACTAAATTAGATAATTATTTTATACCTTTTAGTGCATTTTATTTTATTTTTGAGTTCTTATTATTTTATTTGTTGCATTTAATTTTTTTGGAGTCGGTTTTATTTTTTTTTTTTATAAAAATTGTATGAATCAGAAAATGATAAAAAAATTAAATTCATAAATATAGAAATTCTCTAGAAAGGTTTGCGGGTTTTAAATGAACGTTTTAAGATTGATTTTTTTATAAAAGATTTTATTTATTATAATTTCGATTATTTGCTTATAAGAATTGGAAATTTACGTTAATTCGTCATTGATCATATCATGAGAACTTGACCAAATTAATATGGGACCACCCCTAAGGTACCCTCTTTCCAATATAAAAAGAATCATCGAAATCGGTTCATAAACAAAGAAGTTATGTCTAAACAAACATAGCAAAAAATGTCTAATACCAATGAAAAAAAAACGGGACCAATCGGAAACTAGACTGAACCCAATGCAAAAAAATCATCAAAATCGGTTCATAATTGGCTAAGATATCAGGTAACATAGACAGAATAAAAAATCAGTCGAATTGAGAACCTCCTTTTTTGAAGTCGGTTAAAAATAAATTGGCTTATGGCTAGAAAGGGCGAAAAAGCCAAAAAAAAAAAAATATTGAAATCAGCTTAACCCACTTTGTAAAAAAAATGCTATATTTTTGTTATAATTGAATAATTAAAAAAATGAGTATGTAATTATTAGTTTATATCATGTGTTTATAAATACTTAAAAATAATACAAAAATTTTCTTCAAATTCTTTTAAAACAGTCTGAGTCACCTAGAAAGTAAGAAATGATGCTATATTTCGTCTGTGGAACATTCCTTTTGATGATCCAAGAATAGATTCCATTTTCCTTGATACCTCTTTTCCATAGCTGAAATTACGTTGTGAAAGTGTTCCCCGATCTCATCGCTTACTGTCCCAAGATTTTTATAATATGTAAAAGATATTTTAAGATGTTATAATATGTTTTTAAGATGTTATAAAAGGTTTTAAGATGTTTTAAGATGTTTCAAAAAGTTTTAAAAAGTTTTTAGCTATTTTCTTCAGAAATTGAGAATGATGATTAAAAAAGTTTAAAAAAGTTTTTAGCTATTTTCTTGAGAAATTTTCTTCAGAAATTGAGAATGATGATTAAAAAAGTTTTAAAAAGTTTTTAGCTATTATCTTGAGGAATTTTCTTCAGAAATTGAGAATGATGATTAAAAAGTTTAAAAAGTTTTTAGCTATTTTCTTAAGGAATTTTCTTCAGAAATTGAGAATGATGATTAAAAAAGTTTTAAAAAAGTTTAAAAAAGTTTTAAAAAGTTTTTAGCTATTTTCTTGAGGAATTTTCTTCAGAAATTGAGAATGATGATTAAAAAAGTTTAAAAAAGTTTTAAAAAGTTTTTAGCTATTTTCTTGAGAAATTTTCTTCAGAAATTGAGAATGATGATTAAAAAAGTTTTAAAAAGTTTAAAAAAGTTTGAAAAAGATTTAAAAAATTTTAAAAAGGTTTTAAAAAGTTTTTAGCTATTTTCTTGAGGAATTTTCTTCAGAAATTGAGAATGATGATTAAAAAAGTTTTAAAAAGTTTAAAATATTTATTTTTAAAAAGTTTTTAGCTATTTTCTTCAGAAATTGAGAATAATGATTTAAAAAGTTTTTAAAAAGTTTAAAAAAAGTTTTTACCTATTTTCTTGAGAAATTTTCTTCAGAAATTGAGAATGATGATTAAAAAAAGTTTAGAAAAGTTTTGCAGCCGCTTTTGTGTTATTTATTGGATACGATTTAGTAAACCAAGAAAAAAGAAGAAAATATGGATGTCATCATTCAATAAGAGACAGTCGATGTAAGTTCCCTAATAGCCCAATGTTTCAAACTATATAGTAACTACATAGTGCCTTTATGGATTCTCGAAATCTATATAGGCGTTATATAGATTGAAACGTGCTACTAGGGTTATTATTGAGACGATAATGACTTGAAAATGTGTCATTTGTCAGACTCATGCTATTTTACTAATTAACACTTTTTACTTTCAGATATATATTCTCTATTTCATGTAATTAAATAGGATAATAATATAATAATATGAAGTATTGCGATCGCCTGCCGAGGTCCTGACACTTTAATAGTTTCTATCTCAAAGATGAAAATACTTAATTTCACTTTGTGACTTCTAGTTGCAAGGGATCGATGCTTTTAATAGTTTGAAACTAGAATTAGAACATATAACCTGATATTGTGGTCTCAAAATCCATTGGTCAGTCGAAATTACAAAATTTTTCTCAGTAAATTTAATTTTTTTTTTTTTTGTTTACTTTACAGTTTCACATGAATACGTATGAACGTTTTTATTTTAACCCTTCTTTCCCTGTACTCTTTAGTTGTAAGTGATATCTTATATATCAATTACTTGTAACTGATTAGTGCAAAATTCTGGTCTCAAGAAAGAAACAATGAAACATCTAGTTTCGGGGGAGTGTAAGTGGTAAAAAAAGCAATTGAAGTGGGCCAAATGTGAATATATTTTGAGGGTCCGGCGAAGTCGTCAAGTTACCCATCCGCCCCCGCATGGGCGAGAAATGAGCCGTGAAATGGAATAGATCCGGAACCCTAAAAGGATCCTGAGTGACGCCAACGCCAAGGAGATTTCTCTAATAACATTTTACAATAGCGCGTTTGAAAAGTGATGCATTAAAAGTATTCACACATAAATTCTCACCCCAACAGATTTCCAATTCAGTTTCATTTAATTGAATAAAAAGTGGCGGTAATAAATTTCTGGATAGATTTCGAAATGATTGGAATGAATGGCAGAGATGAAAACCCTCTCTGAGGGGAATAAGAAATGAGCATATCGAAAAAAAAAACATTTTCACTGTGTTCAATTGGATTTTAAAGGTTGATTAAATAGAACAATATTGCCAATTTAGAAAAACCATTAAAATTTTTAATATCGCAATTATAAATAATTAAATTGAAAAACAAATAAAATATACAAAGAGAGAATTATAAATTTTTCAATTCAATAAATCTAAAAGTCAAGGATAAATAATTTTTGAGCTCTGGGAATATCGATGCGCAATTCTATTTACCCACCAATGTTTATTAAATTATTATAAGTTAAACTTCAAGTAGGGGGCCATCCATAAATTACGTCACACGAATTTCAAGATTTTTAGACCCACAGTCTGTCACATTTTCATTGAGCCCCCCTATATTGTGACGTCACACTATCACTTTTAAACCATATAATTTAATAATTGTACAAATTTTTTCTCTAGATTTATTTTACTAACATTTTCAGGTTGGAATAATAACGTGAAATCCAAAAAATATATTTGAAAATTTTTAAAAAATTTTAATTTGACTTTTGTGACATCACAATTTTTAGGATCCCCGGGCCGCCCTGTCACATTTTGTCACAAATCTGAGATTCAGTCTGCCCCTTTACTGTGTATGGACGCCCCTAGGTATTTCTCCCAAAATATTGAAATAAATTCAATAATATACATGAATTATTTTTCAAAATCACGTGGGTGGGTCTCTTCTACTGAATCCAATTTGTCATCAATAATCTTTATTACATGTCAGAAGAGCTATATATGAATGTAATTTGTAAGATTTGTTTTCTAGTATATTTGACTAAGTAATTTAAAAATTGTTTCATTCTTTTAAGTATTACTGAAAATGATCAACAACTGTTGGTCAAAACTATTTAGTGTAAAGTAAAAGCTCATTGTTTTGCCTATAGTACAAGAAATGGATTTCTTCGGAAAAACACGAGAGAGTTTTCAAACTAAATCCAATATAATATGGATCATTTTTATTAAATGACATGGAGTTTTTAGAAATTGGATCTAAGTATCAAAAAGATATTCGAGCTAATGGCTGCTCTTCAAGTTGAAACCTCTCTGAATTTTCACACAAAGATTTAATCTTCATCGTAAAAAATCTGCTGGTCATTTGTTTTAAAAACCATATATTTTAAGAAGTATGATGAAGTTTAAATCTTTGAGAGGAAATTTTTACGCGTGATGCAGCCATTCAGGCATAAAATAAAGAATAAAAATTTATACATAAAAGGCTTTATTGACCAAGATCCCAGAGACACCAGACCTACTTCATAGTATCAAGTAATACTCATACGTTTTAACCTACTACAGTCAGGCGCGGATCCAGACCTCTGATTTGGGGGGGGGGTGTCCAAGCGGGCGGTCGCCCCCCTGGATCCGCGCATGACTACAGTATAGTACACACCTATAGAAAAAATCTTAGGCTTGATACTATGACGTAGGTCTGGGGTCGCTGGGATCTTACTCTATTAGTAGAAGAGAGTCTCAGGATTTTCCAAAAAATCTAATTATCCTACAATCGGGAAAATTAACTTTTACATTTTTTAATTATAAAATTAATGCACTAAATGGTTACGATCACCACTGGTAGACCATTTTCAATAGTACTTAATGAAAGAAACAATTTTTAAAATTACTTTTTCTCATAATTATTCTAAAAAATAATATAAATATGATACAATTTTGATGGCTGTATTTTTTTTTTTTTTTTTTTATAATGATATTGATACAAGAAGAAGTTGCACCAAGAAGGTACAACCTCTGAAGTCCGTGGTGGACCCTTGTAACGTGAAGATAAGGGGAGATTTAGGGATTGGGTAGAGGTCGAAGGTATCTGTGGATGCTGGTCTTGAAAGTTTGAAGGTTATAAGTAGCTGGAAAGACGGTCGGGGAAAGAGAATTCAGTCTCTAGATGTCATAGGGATAAATGAATTGGCGAATGCGTTTGTTCGATTAGTATCTAGTTTAAGCGCGTAGGGGTGTTGAATTTTAGAAAATCGTGTATTTCGGGCAAATGAGGCCTTTGGTGGGATTATCGATTTTATTTCGTCAGAACAAAAGCCATGGTAATATCTATAAAAAAGGGATAGGGCGGAGACAGATCTACGATGGGCTAGGGAGTCGAGAGTGTCAGTTAATGTAGGATCGCCTATCAGTCTGATAGCTCGCCTCTGAATTGCATCTAAGGTATTAAGAGAATATGTATATGTATATAATTAAGTAATGGAGAGGGATTCAGCCAATGGGTAGCCTCTGCTGAATAAAAAACTCCAATTATGGAAAACGTTTCGGCTTTAATTAAATAATGCCATCATCAGTTCCTAAGAGCTGAAAAAGTGTGCTCTATCGCTTTTTCAGCTCTTAGGAACTGATGATGGCATTATTTAATTAAAGCCGAAACGTTTTCCATAATTGGGAGTTTTTTATTCAGCAGAGGCTACCCATTGGCTGAATCCCTCTCCATTACTTAATTAAATAATATTAATAAATTGCATCCATATTATTTACAATAATGTTTGAATGTAAAATATGTATGATTTGTTTTACATATTTGAGAAATTTAATTTAAATAAGCTGACGTGTTCTGATGTGGCCAACCACTTTACCATACAACCTGGCCCCTTACTTATATTTAGTATTTAATAAAATTATTTATAATCATGTAGGGGAGGGGGTTAGTTTTTAAATTTTTATACCCTGGGGGCCCACTGATTATGTATACAAAAATTTGGTTGAGTTTGGTACAAGAGCCTATATTTTTATTTTTTGACCCCCCCCCCCATTTTGACGGCTAGTTTTTGCATTTTTAGACTTCTGGGGTCCCACTGATTATGTATGCAAAATTTGTTTGAGTTTGCTCAAATGTCCTGGATTTTTAATTTTTAACCCCCCTTAACATTGGATCGATATGCAACAAAATCTAATCAACTCTTAATCTCAATGGACCAAAACTACGTGTTAAATTTGGTTTTGATATTCACACTATTTTTTGAGCTAGCTCGTCCACAAAAATTTGGTAACGCACAGACTAACTAACAGACATTCTGACAAAACAAATACTATCTCGAAAAATATAATTTTTTCGATGTTCACTTTTTAGAGCTTTTTTGTAGAGCGAAATGCCATGGTTTCGCTCATTTTTTTAATCAAAATAGTTTGAGCCGTGTTGAATTATTTTATAAAATAAAGACTGGAAAATTATATCAACCAATATTTTCTATGTTTATTTACAGCTACTCTTTGTTTACAATAATAATAATAATTCTAACAAAAACATAAACAAATATACTCTACAACATATCCCTTTTTCTGAAAGAAACTATATTTTATATTAGTTTTTTGATATGAACAGAATTTCTTCTATAGCACCTTTTATCCTCCGTTTCAACAATATACGATCTGGGTTGTTTTAACTTTGTCCTAATTATTGCAGGTTTCCAAATTTTACTGTTAATGTCTTGAACCAACACCTTTTCTCCTTCCTCAAATTCTATAATCCCCCTTGCATTGACATCATAATATTCTTTTTGAACAGCTAAACTTTTGGTCATATCTTCATATACACTTTTAGGAACTAAATTTGGTTTAAAGTCCTTAAAAGAAATGGGTAATTTTGATCGCATTATTCTGCTATTGAGCATTTGAGAGGGCGAAAAGTGCAGATTAGCCACTGGAGAATTTCTGTAATTTAATAGAAACAGTTCTATATCTTGACCGGTCTCTTTTGACTTTCTTAGCATTGACTTAACTATTCCAACTGCTTTTTCTGCTAAACCATTACTTTTAGGGTAAAATGGACTTGAAGTTTCAATTTTGAAATTCCATTTTTCTGCAAATGATTTCATTTCAAAGCTTCCAAAAGGCATATTATCCGCAATCACAACTTCAGGAATTCCATAGCGACTAAAAATTTGTTTCAATTTAGCTATAATCGATGAACTTGTCTTTTTATTAATTTCACATAATTCGATCCAACGAGAAAAATAATCCACTACTACCAAATAATTTTTTCCAGCGAATTCGGCTATATCCATTCCAATTTTATTAAAAGGAATTTTAGGAATTCCATGACTATTTAGAGGTTCTTTAATATTCGAACAACCAACACCTTCAAATACACAATTATTCCTATTATAAATTTGTAATTGGTATTTGGCTCTTCGCACTCTGGCGACCAATATAGGAACTCACTCAGAGCCAGACACCATTAGTGATAGAATAGTCATACCTGTTACAGGAACTAGGCGAATGTTTTATTTATCTCTATATATATAAAAAGAATATATCACTGTTATAAAGGGACATATATTCTATTCATCTTTCAGGTGAATATCTTTGTACATACTGTATATACTAATTTTATCTTATATTAATAAATAACCATCTTTCAGATATTGAAACTTGAATCGTTTTGTGTCTTACCGTCGAATCCACTAATCCCGAAGTTACAAATTTTCATTTTTTCATCAACAAATGGTTCATGAGATTTTGATATACTATCAATATTATCTATTCTTTTGATTAAATCTAATTCAAGACAAGACTTTAGTCCTAAAATTGGAGTACATTTGCCTTTAACAACTAAAAATTTTATTAAATTAATTCGAGAGTCAGACTCAATCTGAGCTTCAATGTATCCAACAGGATGAATTTCATATCCGCCAAAAGTTTCTAATTTAGCTGAATTTTTCTTAATATTATTCTTTAGACCATGTAATTTTATAAAATCATATGGTACAATATTAACTTGAGCTCCTGTATCCAATTTCATTTTTATATTTATTCCTTCTAATTTAATAGTTTTGTACCAAGCTCTTTTGTCTATAGAATCAATCAAAAATAATGTATCAACACTCACTGAAGAATCACTGGTCACTTCTTCAGCCAATTCATAGCAACCACTATTTTGCTTGTTTGACCTACATGCTACCGCAAAATGATTCGGTTTTTTACATTTTAGGCAAATTAATCCCATAGCAGGACATTTAGATCGATGATGTTTTTTACATCGACCACAAGGCTTATTGTATAAGTTATTATTATTATTTTCCTGAAATTTTAAAATTTCCCTTTCCTTTCCTGATTTATTAAAATGGCTTACTTGTTTATTTTTACGACTTATTTCTTCTACACTTAGATTATTATGTAGTAATTTTAAATTTCTTTCAGTTAATTGCGCTGCTTTACAAATCGCTATAGTTTTTTCTAATGTAATATTATCTTCTCTCAAAAGACGCTCATGAGTGTTTGTACAATTTAAACCTAAAATGATTTGAGTCCTTAATAGTTTATCCTCTTGATCGTTAAACTTACATGATCGAACTAATTGTTTTAATTTTGCAAAATATTCATCAAAAGGTTCTCCTTCCTTTTGTTTTCTCTTGAAAAATTTAAATATTTCCATCACTTCATTCAGTTTAGGTTTGCAATGTTCTTCTAAAATTTTTAGAATACTGGATACTGTTTCTGAAGAATCGCCAGATTCTAAATGTTCTTGGGGCTTCAACGAATGAAACAGTCTTAGAGCCTCGGATCCTAATAGATTTTTCAATCTAGCCACTTGAATCTTTTGAGATTTCTTGTCGGTTTCAGTTGCGATAAAATAAATTAGTATTTCTTCCTTAAAATTTTCAAAATTTTCAGCAATATTGCCATTTATATTTAATGGTCCAGGTTTATTAAATTCCGACTCCGCCATGTTTAATAATTTTATAAAATAAAGACTGGAAAATTATATCAACCAATATTTTCTATGTTTATTTACAGCTACTCTTTGTTTACAATAATAATAATAATTCTAACAAAAACATAAACAAATATACTCTACAACAAGCCGTTTTTTAGATATTTCGAAAAAAAGAAGGAAAAAACACATTTTTCATGCACGATTACAATACTTGAACATACCCTGTATGATAAAGTGAAAATGTTTCATTCTACTACTGATAATAGTCACCTTTAGTTAGTTCGGAGGACTAGACTATTATTTCAATTTTGAAGGGTAAAAAATTGATCGAAAATTTGATTAAAAAAAAATAAATTTTAAAGCTCTCCAAGCACTCAAAATTTAAAAACAAATTTTAATCATAAACCCATAATCAACCACTTATAGTCATCTCTTTGACAAACAGGGGATACTGTGAGACACACACACTCTGTGTGCTATAATTTATTTTTTATTTTTAAGAATCTTAATATACAAAAATATTTAATCTTTTTTTAAGCCGAACAAACTTTTAAAATCTTCATCTTGATTAAAATTTTAAGAAAAATAGGTACTTACATTTCATGCTGCGACGACTTCTTGCTTTTTCAAAAAGACGAGCTATACTCTTACCCCTGCACCAATTTACACACACACACACACACACACATAAACACATACCTATAAAAAAAAATTGTGATTTCCACCTGCTCTCGAAGAAAAAAACAAAAAAAAAACTATATAAATAAAAATATTTCCTTAGGATCTGATCAAATGGGCATTATTCCCGTGATTATACATTTAGTATTAAAAAAAAAAAAAAAAAAAGAATGATTATACCTATCAAATAGAAATGTTAATATAATGGAGAGTAAAGCTAGGAAACTAAATTGGGATTTAAGGGAATGCTAAAAAAAGTTTTTTTTTTTTAAATTACAAATAGTGTTAGTATTTTATTTTTACTTGCACGTTTAAAAATAAATCTATTCATATATATATATTTTTTTTACCTTTGTGTCCAAAGCCATTACAAATTGAATTATTTTTCACATTTATTTAATTTTTAAAATTTTTTTCTAATTCATCTAAACTATAGAAAAATACATTTTGAAAGTTAAGTTGAATACGATATAATATTATTTTTTTCACCATTGTGAGAGATTCTTAAATTTATTTATAATATATATTGTACATACATCAGTGTTTGATAAAAATGCTTTGACATTACTTGAATGATACTCAAAGTCCTTTTTGGAGGGCGCGGAAGGGCCAGGGCGTGTAAAGTGGCTTTACACGCCAAGGAGTACAAAACACTAAAGAGATTGTCATAGAAGGCAAGCCGATTAATCCACTTACGACCAAAGGCCAAATCATCTTTCATCTCGAAGGATGATGAAATCACAAATAACACAACATTTTATTATTATTATTATATAGTTACTACAATATTGTTAGTAAAAGGTAAAAAAAACTTATTTTAATGGTAGTAAAATTACAGTAAAATTCTATTAATCTATCCATTAACTAATTCTGTCACACGTTGTTTAAATTTAGAATTTATGGAATTGGATGCTTTCAATATGCCAAAGATGTTTTGGTTTGTATTTCTATATTGTAGGTTATGTGACTTAAATTTGAAATACACTAAAATTATTGGATAAAAATATTTGGCAGGTTTCACATTAAGATATAAAAAAATAAAACGAATTTATTTTTGGAAAATCTTTAATCTCGAAATATATATTTCGGGTGATTAACCCATCTTCAGGAGAAACAGAAAGTAACTGACCTGGATAAGTCGAAATTGAATACAAGTCAATGGTAAAATTTATTTTAAATATTGTTATTTTAAATATTGTTATCTTAAAAATAAATTTTACCATTGACTTGTATTCAATTTCGACTTATCCAGGTCAGTTACTTTCTGTTTCTCCTGAAGATGGGTTAGTCACCCGAAATATTATATATCGAGATTAAAGATTCTCCAAAAATAAATTCGTTTTATTTTTTTATATCTTAATGTGAAACCTACCAAGTATTTTTATCCAATAATTTTAAAAAATGTTTCACCAAGTACCAACACCAAATTCCTTAAAAACTATTGAAATACACTAATATTAAATTTCTTCTAAAATATTTTGTTTTTGGCGAGAGTTGTTGTTGATTCATAGAGATATGAGGTTGTCCTCTGATTGATGCACATAAACTGGTATAGTAGCTATATAACGAGTATAAATGTGCATATACATAGTTTTTTGTTTGTTGTTATAGCAAGCTAGCCTCATAACAAACGATTCCTATGGGACTAACTAAGCTTGTTATAATTATAACAACAAAAACAATTTTTCTATATCCGTCGGGTAACTGAACCCATGAGAAATAAAAGATAAAATATTTTTAATTAAAAGACAGGATGAAAGTTAAACTTTCGAAACTATAGACTCAAACAAATAAATTATATTCTATATATATTTATATTTGTTATTTATATATAAGACTATGAGCTAAAAAGTGGACTAACCAATAAAATTATAATTTTGGTTTATATGCGGAAATTAATTACTAATATTGTTATCAACCAACCGAAAAGTGGATCGAACCAGCTTTTGCTAACAAATGCTTGTTTTTTTTATAATGATATTGATACAAGAAGAAGTTGCACCAAGAAGGTACAACCTCTGTAGTCCGTGGTGGACCCTTGTAACGTGAAGATAAGGGGAGATTTAGGGATTGGGTAGCAGTCGAAGGTATCTGTTGGTGCACTTTGTATTTGGTCAGTAATAATATTAGTAATTTATTTCCACAGATAAACCAAAATTATAATTTTTTGGTTTAGTCCATTATTGCGCTCATAGTCTCATATATTTATATGTTTATTCAAATCAAGCATAGGACAACCTCACTGATTTCTCTTTATTAAAATCTATACATCATCTTGTGCCAAATTTGATTCCGAACGTTGGTGATTACTGATTACTATGTGGAATATCCTCTTCACAAGGATGAGACTACGGGGTTATGTTTCTGTGTAGTAGATACTACATCTTCTGGGCATGGACTCCAGATAAACATAGCCCTGTAGCTCAGTTTATTCATTTCGCGAGCCGCCCTTGTCTCTGTTTAGTAATTTTCCTCGGGGAACTATTCACGGAGATGGTTTATCATTTTCTCCCCCTTCAAAATCTAAGCAAGTTTCAAACAATAAAATTTTCCCTTGACAAATCCCTAGATGCCTCTGAAAACTACGTGCAGTCAACACTCAAAAATATTGACTTTGAAAACTTTTCTAAAACAAAGAAAAATATTAAGATTGATTAATTTTCTAATTTGAAGTGAAGGGGATGTTTATAATTTCTTTCTAATAATTATAACTAAGTTAAACGAAAGGTCACATCACCTAAAAAGTAATCAATTATACACACACGCACAAAGCAGTACTGCGAATATTCAACAAACTTGTTTGAAAACGAAGATGAAAAGTTTCTCTTATATTTGAATGCAAGACTTTCTAAAAAAATTCGTATGAAATAGGGTTTGAAACCTGCATAATGTAATATTGACTTCAAAAAAGAAAACAACTCAAATTAATTTTTTTCTTTTCAAATGTTTAAAATATTTGCAATTTTCATTTTTTAAATTCCATAAAATTCATTCAATATTTTTTTTTTTTTGTTTAAGATGTAGGTATACTTATAAAATTCATGTTAATTAAGAAAAATCATCTATTAGCTAATTAGATATATTATTCTTAAAAAGAAGAAAAATTATTATCTTTAAATTATGTTGATTAATGTCCATTATAATAGTAGATTAAAAATTCACAGTTCTTTGGACATTGTTTTTTTATTGAAGCTCTTCTTCAATTTTTGTACAACAAATCGAATCTCTCAGTTATTTTTATCTTTATTTCAACCAATGTTGCTCTAACCAATTGAGTGCTTGAAAAAGTCTCGAGAGAGACGAAACGTTGTACAAAAATTGAAGAAGAGCCTCAATAAAAAAACATTGTCCAAAGAACTGTGAATTTTTAATCTACTAATTATCTTTAAAATCATCTGAAAAAAATTACGAAATTGGTATAGGTTAAAAAACAAATGAAATATCGAGGGTTCAGCTAAGTGCCCGGATAAAAAGTTTGGCATTTGGGTTCGAGAGGCGAGGGAATTCTGACATGGAAATTAAACATATCCAAGATTCTAAAAGTAACATTATAGCTTCCCATCGTGATATTTCTCAAAAAATTACAAAAATTTCAAAATTGCATTTTTAACCTGCAAATTCGTCATCTTGATTCTTAGACTTTTTTGTTCATGTATTCAAACTCCCGTTAAAATTAATCGAACGTAAAGATCTGAGTTATTTAAATGTAAAAAACAAAAAGAAAAATTACTGGGAGGACCCAGAAGAGATTATTAAATTTTGGTAGTATAAAGTTTAAAAGATCTAAAAATTGGTATATTTAGATTATAAAAACAAGCTTTAGCATGAGAATAATTTATTTTAAGTTTTAATTGTTTCGAAACTGAATCCAAAATGACCGAAAGTCAAAGTTTCTTAAGTATGAAATCAAGGCCTATCTGCCCGTTGCATTATGATGTCCTCCCTTTGGACTCCTGTTTAAATGACCCCCCGATCTAGAAGGTGAAATGGTCAAAAATAATTGTATTATTATGACTGATAGTTGGATATATCAAGTTTGACAAACCCTAAAAATCAATCAATCAATTTTTATAAGAAGATTCACATTTCACGGGAACAAAGTTTTAATATTGATAGATACTTGATATTTTTTTGTAAGGTCAGATGGCGATTACTTGTAACCATAGATCCCAAGGGCTCTACGAGGCATCTCTGCTGATCAGAGGGAGGCTTGTGATTCCATGTTCCTCCCCTGGACATGCTAGAGGGTTAAACTATTCAAATACGAACAAAGTAAATTTATAACTTTGACTGAAGTAGTTTTTGGCGACGTGCTGATAAGTGAAATAAAGTGGATTTTAATGAGGCAGTCCAAAGTTCAAAAAAGAGATAATTAACATATAACTTTTTTCGAAAACCGACGTTTCAGAGGTTTATTCCTCCATATTCAGGGCTTTGAAAGGTCAGTGAAGGAAATCCAATGTTATATTTTCCTCAGTCTCCTCTCTCAGTGGCAGTAACAATATTATACAGTATTTCATTCTCAGCAGACTTTAGTGTAGTGAGAGTAGTCTACTGTATAATATTGTTACTGCCATTGAGAGAGGAGACTCAGGAAATATCACATTTGATTTCCTTCACTGACCTTTCAAAACCCCGAAGAAGAAGGGAATAAACCTCCGAAACGTCGGTTTTTGAAAAAAAGATAGTTATAATTCATAAGAATTTTGCTGGCTTAGTGTGTACTGGATATATTAATTTTTTATTGTTAAGGATAAATAAATTGAATTGCTTCTTTCCAGTAATTTATTTTATTATTCAAATGGTTAATCCAAATATTTCGAGAGCGCCTGCATTCTCTCAGTGGAAACCACTCCCCCACCAATGTGGTTTCCACTGAGGAAGAGATGCCGAGAGCGCTCTCGAAATATTTGGATTAACCATTTGAATAATAAAATAAATTACTGGAAAGAAGCAATTCAATTTATTTATCCTTAACAATAAAAAATAGTTATAATTATCTCTCTTTTTTTAACTTTGGACTGTCTCATCAAAATCCACTTCAATATATAACTTTCCCATTCACTTGAAAATAATAATTATCTTTCTTTTTAAAAATACGATTAATAACTAAAGAACTAGGATTTGAATGATCATTTACAATAAATGCTGCTAAAATGCATTTTGAAGGCATATATACAGAGCACTTGTTTAGATTATAAAAGTGGATGGATGGACAATCTTAGAGGCCTTTGGTCACGCTTTTATGACATACATATACATGTGACGATTAGAGGTAAGACAGATATAGACAGAGATAGAGAGAGAGGAGTATTCACATTAGGAAACAAGAAACATTCAAGTTCCATAGAGTCAATCAAAGTATCAAAAAAGTCACGAGAGAGTTTCAAAGTTTAGGTGGTTCACCAATGGAAATAGGCACTCTTGCAAGCCCTTGCACTGCCACACCACTTGGTTTCCGTTAGGGGTGGACAGGGGTGGCCACCCCTGCGGGCATGTTTCTTCACCTGCCGGTGTCTCTGCATCTCGCCAATTCCGCAGGACTTTGAACACGACGACCAGGAGGACCACTCGGAGACACGGCAATTGCGTGGGGGTCCTGAAACAGGAAAAATCGATTAACATGCGCCCTATTTCTTTAGGAATAAACTGCAACTGATTGTTGCTAGACTTTATCCAAAATCATTTGGGGGGGTCGGGTAGGCTAGGCGGTAGCATGTCAGCCAGCTAAACAAGAGGACCCGAGTTCGAATCCAGCTCGAGGCATCCGGCTAAAATCTGACCCCCGAGGTAGAGACAAATTTAAAAATAAAAATAAATAGTATCGTAAATGGCTTATGGCTACCATGGCCGAAAAGCCAAAAAAAAAAAAAAAATTTCAAATATTAATAAAATGTTTGAGATGGAATCGTAGGAAGTTGGACCAAAAAAATTAAATTAAAAACAGAGTTTTCTCATACAGTATGCCATATTCTATTAATAGAACAAAGGACAATGATAATTGGCTTGATTATTATTATTATTATTTTTTTTGGAACGAAGTTCCTTATGGGACGCCTCGGAGTGGTACCCTAGTCGGTGAAAAATGTCCGTAACGTTAAATAAAAACAAGCGAGCCAATGCTCATGCGCGCGCATCCACTCAGCCACTCTGGAGGCGGGGCCTCTGGCTTGTGCTGTGGTCGGGAATCGATGCTGTTCGATGTTGAATCCTTCGATTCAACAGGTTAGTATTTCATTACCCTCCTCTACCTCTCTGCTTCTATTTATCGAAATAATCCTCTTTAAAAATTTTATTAATTTAATAGACAGAATAATAGAATTCAATAAAATGGCATCGAATTCAGAGACAGAACATTCAGAACATTTCGTTATTCAGCAACAAATAACAAAGGTGTGCTTACTTAATTAATAAATAAATGAAAATGAAATGAAAATAAATAAAAGAATATTGCAATAATTCTACTAATTTATTTATTATATTTCCAGCTAATAGAAGAAAATAATCAATTAAAAAAAATCTACTAAAGGTAAGCGTTATATATTAATCGTGGGTGTATGTGTAAAATTCCCGTGAATCCCTAATTGATTTCATAACTAATTCCTATAATTTATTTATTTATTTAATTAATTGAATTTTATTATTTATTTATTCTATTTAAGGAAATAAAAATTAAAGAAGAAGAAAAAATTCCTTGGAATTTGATTTCCAACGAGGATTTGATGAATTATTATTAAAATATCTAAGATTATTTATTTATTTATTATTAGAGTATCTATTAGTTAGATATTTATATAATATACTGAGTAAAACATTGTATAAATTCATATACTGTTTTTTCTCAAATTCAAAAATATTTCCATACAAGTTTGTTCAGTACCCACCTCTCCATCCCCTCCCTCGATTAGCACTCATGGATTTAATTTTAACATTTTTTTATTTTATTTTCTTTGAAGGAAAGAAATACGAAAAAAAAAGCCGAGTACCAAAAAAGGTATCGGGAGCGGGGGAAAAAAAACAAGGTACGGTATATAATTTATATATATTATATATATTATAATATTTTGCAGTGTAATTTTAAATACGACTGTAAAGTTAGTAGACATCAGACGAGAAATTAATGATTTTATAATCAATTTCAGTATCGGAGAAAAATATAAAAAAAAACAA
This sequence comes from Forficula auricularia, assembly GCA_024734495.1. NCBI lineage: Eukaryota > Metazoa > Arthropoda > Insecta > Dermaptera > Forficulidae > Forficula > Forficula auricularia. Next base: position 853,423 of record JALMQS010000697.1, on the reverse strand, counting down.
AAACAAGTAGGCTATATCAACAAGAGTATCGACAAAGAATAAAAGAAAAAAATACAAAAGATCCAAGGTATGGTATGAAAATTATATACATTTTTAATAAAATTATTATTGCCATTAATAACTGTAATTAATTTTAGTACTGAAAAATATACGGAGATTAAATAATGCACAGCGTCAACAAATTCTTCGGAAGCATAGAAAAGATAATGAAAACTTATTTTAGTTACCATAAAGCTATAGTTTCTATGATAGAACATAATTATGCTTAATTATTATTATTCATATAAATACCTGTTTCTTTTTGTATATTATTATTATTATATATTATATATTTTTATAAATCATTGTAAATAAAATAAAGGTGTTAAGATAATTTTATAAAGTAGTTTCTTTGCTTTTTATCGATAAAAAAATCATAATAAAAAATGTATACCCGAATAATTATTTTTCTTTATACCTAGAATAGAACTTAAAATTAATATTTTTATAATAAGGAACTTCGTTCCTATCCGGTGTCCTACGACACAGATCTATTTTTTTAAATAGACGAAATTTGTGAGATGACTGTGGGTCTGAAGTATGCTGGTTCGAGACTGAGTCTCGGCAGATATTTGCAGACGCCTCCTCTTGGAAAGCAATGGCAAACTACCAAAATGTGTTAAATTGTTAATCCGTTTTCAAAATATTTAGAGAAAACTAAAAAAGTACTAGAATAAATCACCAACCAAAGAAGTACCAAAAATTGATCAGCACTTCATTTTGTTAAAGTAATACCTAGTATATTTTCAATTTTAAAAAATCGCACTTTTTGGACTCTGGACGAGACCCCAAGTAATTTTTGGCGAAACCGTCAGGTGATAAAATTCAACCTTAATAAATGCTACAATTTGTGACTTTGATTGAGACCGTCGGTTCCGTAGACTTTACCTGAGAAACCTTTGAAGTCGCGTTTGGAACGAGACAGATTACAATAGTTTATCTGTTCTTAGCATGGATAAAGTAAAAATAGGCTCCCCAATACCTAAGGCAGAAGGGTTGTTGTCTTAGAAAGATGATCCAAGTATCAAAAAGCAATTTGGGCTAATGGCTGCCCATCGAGGTGAAATCAATTTAAATTTTCACTCACCAAATTTTTAAAAAATTCCCTATTCACATTGAAGCTTTTTACCAAAACCACTTTATACAAAATTTCATAATTACGAGTTCAGTGGTCTAACAGGGAAAAGGAAACTCACACAGATAGGCAGATTTTTTCTAAATACCACTTTTTTGAGCTTAAAAGAACTTATAGGTTTCTAATATTATAAAAACCTTTGTTTTTATTTGTTTTAAATAATCGTAATTTAAAAAGACCTGCTAGAGAGCTGAAAATTTGTTTTTTGAATGTTTCGTAGAATATTTGTCGGAAGTTTATTATACAATTTTTTATAGAAGCCCTTGGCTGGTTATAATGGGACGAGTTTAATAATAAATAAATAAATAATCTATTTATTATCATTATTAAACTAAATAGAAATTTCGAATATATTTGAAATATATTTGAATAAGATTATTCAATATTTTAATTAATTATTGAATTTAGTAATATTATTTGTTTATTTATAGATAGAGTTACAAAATAAATATAATTTGTATTTCCACTAAATAAATATTTTTCATTATTTGAAATTTCCATAACGTTTACTCTTGAGGTTATATATTATAACTTCCATTCCACTTTCAAAAAGACTTGTGACAAAATCTCTACTACGTACGGTGGAAGAAGATTAGTATATTTATCAGTTTCTAAATTCTACTTTACTTAAAATGTGAATTTTTAAAGGACGATTTGAATTCAATTGTCTTTTTTTAATAATAGGACTTTTTATTGATCTAAATACCAACTTATTTGGAAGCAATGATAAGGCCCCCAAAAAGTAGGAAAGATTCTAAAAAAAAATCGAAAATTAAAATTGAGAAGACCAAAAAGAAAACATTTTCTTTCAATGAGGAATTTGATTAAAAAATCATAAAAAAGTTGGAGTTATTCCAGGGTGAGGGTCGAAGTATTCGAGGATTAAAAAAATATTTTCTAAATCTCAAAGAAGAAAATCCCAGGAGAATTTTTTATAGCGAATTTATTAAAATGAGATATTGAAAAATATTTAATGATTGTTATAATAAATATATACAAATCTTTTGAAAAAAACATTCGACAAACGTTTATTGCTTCGCATTGGATAAAGTAGTGTATAAAGAAAAATTGCATTAATAAAATGGAACTGAGGCAGCAAATCGGGGAAAACTTGAATGCTTATTTGAAAAACTCTACTTTTTCTCTACTGATTTAAAGCTTATGTAAAAATTATCCTTTCATTCATAATTGATATTTTAATCAAATGCCATAAGCTCTGGGATAATTCCATCACTACTGGACTCGCCTAGCTCTTACGCAGCTTTCATTCTCCTGCGCTGAAATAGTTGCCTAGATACAGGCGCACCAACTTGATAAATCAATTTCAAATTCAGATTATATTTTGAGGATTTTTAACCGACTTCAAAAAAGGAGGAGGTTCTCTATTCGACTGAATTTTTTTTTTTTTTTTTTTTTTTTGTGCCTATGTTACCTCATATCTCAGCCAATTGTCAACCGATTTTGAAATTTTTTTTTGCATTGGGTCCAGTCTAACTTCCGATTGGTCCCATTTTTTTTCATAGGTATTAGACCTTTTTTTATTAGGTTTGTTTAGACCTAACCTCTTTGTTTATGAACCGATTTCGATGGTTCTTTTTTTATCCGAAAGGGGGTGTCTTAGGGATGGTGTCATATTAATTTGGTCAAGTTCTGATGATATGATCACTATTAATAACATCACTAAAAGAGAAAAATAAAAATTTTTAAGAAAAAAATAAAAACCGACTTCAAAAAATTAAATGCAACAAATAAAATACACTAAAAGGTATAAAATAATTATTATCTTATTTAGTTACAACTAAACGACGAAATATTAACATGAAATTACTTTTTGAAGTTGGTGCCAAACATATACCTTTTATGAATCGCACTCGACGGATCTTACTTAGTACGTTTGGCGGGTACGCTCGCTTATAGGTATAGTTTGTTTGATACCGACTTCAAAAAGTAATTTCATGTTAATATTTCGTCGTTTAGTTGTAACTAAATAAGATAATAATTATTTTATACCTTTTAGTGTATTTTATTTGTTGCATTTAATTTTTTGAAGTCGGTTTTTATTTTTTCTTAAACATTTTTATAATTATTACAGTTATATATAAATATTTTATAATTCAATATTTTTCTTATGCGTGAAAAAAAATGAATTAGCTAAAAAGTTCCCAATGAAAAAATAATTCAAATTCAAGTTCGATTTCGGACAAGAGCTACTACAATATTCAATTATTTTTGCACTCGTGATTGTAAAAGATAAAAGAATTGACTAATGGCTGAAAAAATGAAATAAAAAATTGTTACTTTTTACGCTGACCAATGGGTGAAGATCTCCAGGCGCCCCGGAATATTGAATTTACTCAAAAATTCAGTTACTTTCTGTACTTCCTGAAGATGGGTTGATAGCCCGAAATATATATATTGAAAAAGAAAAAAAAATTATTTCTTTTAATTTTTTAATTTTAATGTGAAATAAGTGACCTAGTATCCTTAACTCATAGTAAATCAATATTAAATATAATATTTATTTACTCTTATCTTTATTAAAGATGTTTCACCTTGCACCAACACCACAATCTCTACTAATTATCAAAAATTCACTCAAAAATAATAAATATTTTTTCTTATTAATCTATTGTTTATACTGTCCAAGTTAAAAGAATTCAAATTTAATCTATTTCGTTATTGAATGAATGTAGACCTCTCGTCAGCCTCTTTTACTGAAGTCAGGAACCGGAAGCGACCAGCCAGTCGCCAAAGAGTCCATTTACCCTGCTGCTTCTCATTGGATAAATTAAAAATATAAATATTTACGAACATTTTCAGAAAAAAAAAATTTTAATTTTTTTATCTATATTCAAAGTAATTTCATCACCAAGAAAATTTGTACCATTGTAAATTTTTCAAAATATTTATTTGTTTAATGTTGCATTATACAGGGGTGCCTACAGGAGGGTGGAGTTAAGACTCAGACTGCGTCATTGAAATTTTTGGAGGGGGTTTGAAAATTGTTTCGAGGCTAGCACTATATGGTCAAAATAAAAACAGTCAAATCTTATAACTTCAACAAAGTTGAATGACAGTTTGCGAAATACAGCAATTTCTTTTCTTCGAGAAGAAGCTTTAGAGTATTCCTAATAATATTCCTCTATTTGTAAGGGGGGGGGCTACTTTTTATGAGGCTGGGGGTTCACGAATCTAGGGAGGGATATGCACGTTGCTTTATATACATAAAGCACCTTTTTTTTATTTGTTTTGTGTTTAATTAAATTCCATTGATAAAGGGAAAAATTCTCCCGAAACGTTTGCTGTTTTAAAAAACGTTTGAGGATTGGTTTTTATAAAAGATTTGTATTTATTTAAAATTAGATATTTCTAAATACTAAACTAAACCATCAATAATTTCAAACACTGCTGGGAGTTCACGAATCTAGGGAGGGATAAGCACCTTGATTTATATACATAAAGCACCTTTTTTTATTATTCGTTGAGTTTTAATTAAATTCCATTGATAAAAGGAAAAATTCTCCCGAAACGTTTGATGTTTTAAAAAAATTTTGACGATTTATTTATAAAAGATTTGTATTCATTTAAAATTAGTTATTTCTTAAATACTAAACTAATCGAAGGAGACAATAAAAGAATGTGTCTTCTGCTGGAATTATAAATTTTATTTATAACGAGACTATAGTTTCGAGGGCTTTGCCCTCTTCATCAGTCTATTACAATTGATCCACAGGAATTACACTCTTTTATTATCTCCTTCAATCATACATTAATTCCTGTGAATCAATTGTAATAGACTGTTGAAGAGGGCAAAGCCCTCAAAAGTATAGTCTTGTTATAAATAAAATTTATAATTCCAGCAGAAGACACATTCTTTTATTGTCTCCTTCAATATATAAAAATTATGCTAACCTCGGCACAAAAACTTTCAATTTAACTAAAATAATCCACCAATATAGTTTCATACAAGATTACAAACAATACTTGCCCATACCAAAATGATAAACTAATAAATATTATTTTGATTAGCTATGTCCATCGATTAAATTATTAAAGTTGCCATATAGAAATAAAAACTATATTTTTTATGCAGATAATTTGTTTTTATTGCCAACGTTTCGTCAACTTTGTTGACTTCTTCAGGGTTCAACTAGTTAAATTTCCTGCATGTTTATCATTTTTATAATTATTCTTTCTTTGTAAACATATCAAGCCAATTCGAAATCAATCAGATTGATTTTTTTATATGTTTTCTAAGAAAGAATAATTATAAAAATGGCAAATATGCAGGGGAAGTTAGCTATTTGAGCTATGAAGATCAACAAAGTTGACGAAAAGTTGAGAATATAATTTTTATAAAAAAAAACAGACTTCAAAAAAATTAAATGCAACAAATAAAATAATAGGAACTCAAAAATCAAATAAAATGCACTAAACGGTATAAAATAATTATCTAATTTAGTTACAACTAAACGACGAAATATTAAGATGAAATCACTTTTTGAAGTCGATGCCAAAAATATACATTTTATGAATCGAATTCGACGGATCTTACTTAGTACCTACGTTTGGCGGGTACGCTCGCTTATGTAGTTTGTTTGGCACCGACTTCAAAAGTGATTTCATGTTAATATTTCGTCATTTAGTTGTAACTAAATTAGATAATTATTTTATACCGTTTAGTGCATGTTATTTGATTTTTGAGTTCTTATTATTTTATTTGTTGCATTTAATTTTTTTGAAGTCGATTTTATTTATTTTTTTTTATAAAAATTATTTTTATTTTTCTCTTTTTAGTGATGTTATTAATTGTGACTTATTATAATACATTGCATGCATCCCGTAAGAGAAAGATTTCGAGCGAATGAATCAGAAAATGATAATAAAATTCAATTCAAATTCTCTCGAAACGCTTGTGGATTTTAAATGAATGTTTAAAGTTTTTTTTTTTAAAGATTTTATTTATTATAATTTCGATTATTTGCTCATAAGAATTGGAGATTTACGATATTTCATCATTGATCTAATCATGAGAACTTGAACGAATTAATATAGGACCACACCTAAGGTACTCCTTTCCAATAAAAAAAGAATCATCGAAATCGGTTCACGTGACAAAAAGTTCTTGCTGAACATACATAAAATAAATAAATAAATAATTAGGTATATTGACTATCTTGGAGCTATACTGATCCAAACGGAAAAAGAATCATTCAAATCGGTTCATAAAAAAGAAGTTATGCCTGAACAAACATAACAAAAAAGCTACAATCCCAATGAAAAAAAAACGGGACCAATCGGAAACTAGACTGAACCCAATGCGAAAAAAAATCATCAAAATTGGTTCATAATTGGAGAAGATATCAGGTAACATAGACACACAAAAAAAAATATGTGTGCGTCTCGGGACGCGCGACAGAAGTGATAACTTAAACTAATCTAAGTTGAACTATTTAATATTGAAATTGTTTAACTTGAGGAAAGCTTAAGTTATTACTTAAATTTTATGTATATCAATATGATAATGTAAGGAAAGGTTATTTATTCATCAAATATTTTATCTATAAAATATATTCAATAAATTCTATTTATAAAATACATAGCTATATATAATATATTCAATTATTTCCACACTTATAATAAAGTCTAATTCAAAAATATTCATTTTAGTAAAAGTAAAAAGCAAAGATTTTTAAAATAGTTCTATGGTCTAGTGGCCAAGTGTCTGGCCTCGCCTGGGTTTTTCCCGAGCAACTGGGTTTTTCCTGAGCAACTGGGTTTTTCCTGAGCAACTGGGTTTTCCCTGAGCAACCGGGTTTTTCCTGAGCTACTGGGTTTTTCCTAGCAGCTTGGTTTTTCCTGAGCAACTGGGTTTTCCCTGAGCAACCGGGTTTTTCCTGAGCTACTGGGTTTTTCCTAGCAACTTGGTTTTTCCTGAGCATTTCCCCAGATAAAAATAACAAAAAAAAACCCCCGATACTCTACCTAATAATCAATAGGCTAAAATTTCCTAAATGATAACTCTATAAATAAATTTAAGATAAGCCATAACGGCGAATGCCATTTGCAGGGCAATGTACGATTTTTTCCACTCTGTAAACTTAAATCCCACATGTCTTGGGATCAAACTGTATATATATATTTTATCAAATTTGCTCAATAAAAGAAAGACATAATATAAAAAAAGTGTCATGGCCCCGCATGCAAGAGGTCTCAGGTTCTAATCTGACATACGGCAAGTCTTTTTTTTAAAGAAAATTCTATGAGCGTTGCTGAAAATTAATGAAGTATGTATGAGTGATAGAAGGGAAAGCCAGACAGACTGGCACCGCGTTGCGCGTTACGTAACGAAGCGGTTTACCCTCCCATAAGAAGTTATCACTTCAAAAAAAAATCAGTCGAATTGAGAACGTCTTCCTTTTTAGAAGTCGGTTAAAAATATAAATTATCTGCATAAAAAATATAGTCTTTATTTCCCTATAACAACTTTACTAATAAATATTATTTGTAAAATGTTACTTACTGTTTTTCCTCTGGATAGTGTTCCTGTGTTTGAGGCCTTGGGCCACTTGTGCCGTCTCCATACTCTGTCTCTTCGGGGCAGAGTAACTTTCGAGAATGCTATTGAGAATGGCTCCTTTATCTCCTCGGGCGACGACGTCGCCTGCATTTGGCGTGACAGGTGAAACGGAACTGGCAACGGAAGCCATCAGCAGTGGCTCCTCCTGCCGCTCCTCCTCAATCTCTCGAGCGATATCATCATTGTTATTATTCATTACGCTAATTGCATTGGAGTCGATGTGTTCCATTAAGAGCAATTCGTAACGATTCTCGTCCTCGATGTGATTGAATCTCTCCGTCAATTCGTATTCTTGGAGCTAGTTAAACAAAAAAAAGACAAGAAAAAATAAGCTGACGTGTTCTGATGTGGCCATCTACTTGACTTTACCATACAACCTGGCCCCTAAAATTATATATAATCATGTAGGGGGAGAGGGGTTAGTTTTTGCATTTTTATACTTCTGGTGTCCCACTGATTATGTATACAAAATTTGGTTGAGTTTGGTAAATGGCCAAGATTTTCATTTTTTGACCCCCCCCCAATTTTAAGCAATTAGTTTTTGCATTTTTAGACTTCTGGGGTCCCACTGATTATGTACACAAAATTTGGTTGAGTTTGGTAAATGGCCAAGATTTTCATTTTTTGACCCTACACCACCCCCCTCCCCCATTTTGGGCCGTTAGTTTTTGCATTTTTAGACTTCTGGGGGTCCACTGGTTACGTATACAAAATTTGGTTGAGTTTTTAATTTTTAACCCCCCCCCCCCCGCCTCGCCCCCCTTTAATTTTGAGGCGATATTCACCAAAATCTAATCAGCTCTTAATCTCAATGGACCAAAACTACGTGTGAAATTTGGTTTCGATATTCAGACTAATATTTGAGCTAGCTCGTCAACAAAAAGTTGGTAACGTACAGACTAACAGACAACCAGACAAACAGACATTTTGAGAAAACAATTATTATCTCAAAAAATATAATTTTTTCGATGTTCACTTATTAGAGCTTTTTTGTAGAACGAAATTCCATGGTTTCGCTCAATTTTTTTAATCAAAATAGTTTCAGCCGTTTTTGAGATATTTCGACAAAAAACACTTATGGTAAAGTAAAAAATTAAAATTTTATAAATATATCTTATATTTTATTATAGAAGTGTTTATTTATTTTGCAGCCTTAAAGAAAGGGTAGACATTTTATGTCCCCTTAATAAGTATTTTTTCGATTTTTAGTAGAAAAATTAAATTTTATTTCCATAAAAATTATACTTTTATTTAAATGAGTATTTTATATAGAGATAAAATTTTACTAAAGATAAATCATTGAGGATGTCCTCTGTTTGATGTAAATGAACATTATACTATATAATATATACTATATAGCCTATCAGAGAGAAGGCAGTTGTCCCACAAATTTAGGAGCCTCGTAATATAATTTGTTAATGTTGAATTTCGCAAAGTTTCTGTGAAATAAATAAATACTATAATTTTAAAAATATAAAATAAATTTTTTAAGGAAATAGGTGTTGGTTCAAGGTGAAACATTTTTTAATAATAAAAAATTAAGTAAAATTACGAGGTAGGTTTCACATTCTTTTCTAATTCCTGAAGATGGGCTGACAACCCGAAATATACCGAAATCAAAACTCACTTATCTTTTATTTTATTTCATGTGAAATCCATCTCGTAATTTTATTTTATTTTTTATTATTAAAATAAAATTGTTTTTATTTTTTTGTCTAGAGTTTTATTTTGAATTTTGAAGACCCTCAAAAATATTAGTTTGCTCTCTCGCATCTCTGAAAGGCCCTATATATATATATATATATATATATATATATATATATATATATATATATATATATCAATATAATTGATTTGTTCGAGAATATAGTTTTGAAGGTTTGACCTTTCATCATAGGTATTTTTGATTATAAATATTTTTATATGGTATTTCTCAAGGGTTCAAATACCCGATTGGATGTAGGTAAATTCGTTTTGTTATAATAGCGAGCTGGTCACATAAACGAATTTTACTACATCCAATCTGGCATTTGAACCCATGAGAAATAACATATAAAAATATTTCTAATTAAAAATACCGATGATGAAGATCAAATCTTAGAAATAAACTATAGTCTCTATCAAATAAATTATATATACCATATATACTATATGTACCAGTGGCGTGCGGTCCATGGATGCTGTGGATGCGGTGCATCCCTAAAATTTCAAAATATTTAGAGTATGTTCATAGCGTGTATCATAAAAAAATATAATGTAAAATTTGAAAAATAAGGAAAAATGATCTGAAACTGTATTGAATGAAATTTGAAAAAAAGAGAATAATAAAGTAAAATTTAAAAAAATGAAAGGTATTTTTTTGGTCAGCATCCCCTGGTTGAAAAGTCATAGTACGCCACTTATATGTACCAATATGTTTATTTGCATAAAGCAGAGGTCAACCTCATTACTTTCTTAATGTAACAACAATTCTGCTACTCCGTAAAAACAAAATCATTTCAATTAATTAATATATTAGTACATTTTCCAATTCCTCCATAGATGTACTAGTAGACCATCAAACTCAAAAAACTTATTGATCAAATATAATGAAATAAATAAATATTTTTGTATTAAGAAAATCCAGTTCTTTTATAAAAACGAACTCAAAACGTTTATTAAAATACCAAACGTTTCGGAAACAATAAATGTTTACACATTTTTTACATCCAACTGTGCTTTTTTCATTTTTTTATTAAATTAAGCGTTTTATTGATTTTTTACTAGAAGATATTTTGTTGAAATGTAAATAATTATTAAATACATATCAAAGAAAAGTTTTTTTTATCATTATAAAATTATTCTAGAGATTTTATTTGATATTTGATCATGAGAAGTTTAATTGATACAAATTCAAACAGAAAATGAGAAAAGATAAACAAAATAAAATTTTCTGCTTAAATTGCAAAATATAAATAGCCATATAAAAGTAAATATAATACATAAATCTTTTTAGTTTCCTAAAAAAATATTACCCGAATATATATGTGCGTTGATTACTCACTTTGATGAATTGGAATGTAGCGATGGGCGGCAACCGTTTCAAATGGGGATAATAAAAAGATCCGGCAGGATGCGAAGGATAATGACTTGTCATCCTGTAAACGATCCCCTGTGGGTCTGTAGGCCAATTGGGGGCGGTGAAGGTGAAACCGTTATCAGTGCCGGCGTCGAGAGGATCAGCCTCAACGGTGATGCTGTCCAGCCAACCTCCCTCAACACACAGCTGGAAACTGTCCAGGCCAACGAACCAGTCCGGAGATGGTACCATCTTGGTCATCAGAGAGACCAGGGAGTGATTGGAGTCGGCGTGGAAGATGGCCTCCGACCTGCCGGCACCTGTTGCGATCGCAGGTGCCGAGAAGTCGTCGAGGATGCCATCTGACCCCTGGCCGAAAGAGTCTTCCAGGCCATTTCCTCGGGCAGACTCGGCAAAAGCCTTCACCGATTCAGAAACACGAGAGCCCGTCCGGAACAGCGTATATTCGGCCCCGTGACTCCGGCCTGGAACAAAACAAACGCATTGATTAGTAAAATAATCATTAACCTGCTGCTTCTATTATGTAAAGAGCCATGCTCGGTAGCTTCTTCCTTCAGATAAAAGCTTTATTTTAATATTATTTTTAATTTAAAATTCTGATAAAAAGGTCGATTTTAATTTGAGAGCCGCTTTCAAATTAAAAAAATACAAAAAATATATATTAGTCGCCCAATGTAGCCCCCCCCCCCTCTCTCCCTATCCCGGATTCTCCACCACTGCGCCCCGCCTTCTGCACCTGTTTTGATTCAACCATATGATTCATTTTTATTCATCCAATTAATAAATAAAACCTATCAAAAAATTGAGACGTGCTTATGCAAAATATATTTTTAAATAAATTCTTGATTATTTTTTATTCTATTAAATAAATAAAGTTCTCTATAAAAACAATTATAAAACGTTTATTAATATTTATAACGTTTAGGGAGAACAAAATATGTTAAAATCCACAATCACAATACTTCGTCAAGGCCTTTTAGAATAATGAAACAAACAACCCATTGTCTGCCTGGGTATAAAAGGAAAACGGAAACCTTTTTTAAAACCCTAAGAATGGGATTTGTCTACCTGAGAATAATTAATTTGATTACGAAAAAACCCATCAAAAACAATTTTGTCGAAGATGAGACCGTGACAGATCGAATTGTCACCCCAAAAAGCCCCTAACCCGTGAATTTCATCAAAATCGGTAGAGTCGTTTTAAAAATATAACCAAGATACAAATATATAAACAAACAAATATATATACAAACAAATAAATAAATATACTAGTTTTTCTCGTTTAATAAGAGTAGATTAAGGTTGTCGTTAAAAATTTATTTATTTTTTCTGTTAAAATGGGACAATTAAAAACCTTGAGAACTGTTAAGATGTTCTCATAAGGAGAAAATTAAGGCTGTTAAATAAACCCAAATTCTTCTTGTCCTTAGCAAATATTTATTTAGAAAAACTTGGAGACATATTTCGGCAGATACTCTATCGCCATCATCATTCCTCAGTTCTAGGTAACCCTTCTACTTATCATTTGCATTTTCTTACCTTATAAAATATATCACACAAACCAATCAATATGAGAGACATTCGATTAAAATATTTCATCAGTTGTTTTAGATGAGAGTTTAAACGAATTCTTGCTTATTAAATAAACAATTATAGTTTTGTAAAAAACCAGCTTAAAAGAAGACCGTTTATATCCTTGATCTCTGGATCATAAATTTTGAAGAAGGCCTTGTTACAGTGATAACTCCAGAGTTAGACTAGTTTTTAATTAGTTTCGATTCTGATAAAAATCTTTCAGCAGTAGAGTAGGTATAGGCACAGAAACAGGACAAAATACACAGTGCTTTGGTAGTGTTCGGAAATGCTTGAATTAAGTTATTTTACTGATATAATTTAATGTATAATTTGGAGATGACGTGATCTCTGGTCAAAATTTTGCAAAATCTGAAATTAATAAAATAATTCAAGGCCACATTTATATCCTCTAAGAGCAAAGCCCGGACTCGCCCTTATGCCATGGTTAAATTTCCGGGGAAAAATATCTTCCAAAAATCATATTATAATATTGATTATATTGATTTTTAATTTTGACCCTAACAATTAAATCTCCCACAGCACAAAGGTTCTTATATACGTTCTGCTGAGGCCACACCCTGAGTCACTTATCCGGATCATGTGTGGGAGGATCGGAGGGCTATAAGGAGAGATGTGGATGCCGTTTAAAAAAAAATAATACATAGCCTTATTTATGGATCCGTTCACACATTTGGCAACCAGCTATGGTCAAAGTGAGTATAAAGAATAAACTTTTCCATAATTTCCAAAGGCAAATGTGTATTGAATGCACATTCGCCAAATGAAGTGGCAAGAGTAGGTATATATTGACCCGAAAATATAACGTAAATGTAATGTAAATGTATTTTAAATATGATATTTATAAAATGTTTTTATTTTTCTAAAAGTTTAGATTTTTTCTGACTGTTATAAAGAACTCTAACGAATGAGTCATTTATTTTCAATTCATAGAGAAATAAAGTAAAATTATTCTGCTTCTGTTTTCTTAAATAGAAAAATTCATTTACTTTGCTCCCTTTCTCTCTAAAAATTAAGTTAAAATTTCAAAGTTCTTTGTTTTATTTTTTTAAACACTTCCTTTTCAAAAAGAGTGTATATGAAAAAGAAGTTGTCTAATTAAAATTGGATGGAATTAAAAAATATTCAAGGGCATATTTTTAAGTCCACTCTCCATCTCCTAAGGTTTTCAAAATGATTTTCTTCCATTCACGCTAAAGTTGAATTTCTAAAGCAACAAAATATGAATTTTAATATAAAATGTTTAATTAATTAAAATTCATTTTAAGTACTTGAAAACAAAACTACAAGAAAAATATGTTAAAAATAGATAAAACAAAAATAAAAAAATAAATCCTGTATTTTTTTCTCTTGAACCTTCAAAAACTTTGAGGAAAAGTCTATAAAAGCTCTGTGTCTGGCAATAGAAAATAAATAAGATCAAATATTTTCTGCAATATAGGGAGTAATAATATAAGAGTAAATCCAACTTATTTTTTGCATTTTTTTACCTAAAAATTTGAAAATATAACTTCATCTCACCAAACAATAATAATATAGTTTTGTGGCTCAACTATATATAGACCAATTTCTAATAATGGCAATGAATTAATAAATATTTTTCATTTTTTTACGATTTTTCCCATTCACGTGTGACAATTGACAGGAACGGAATTGACATTAGAGAATTTTGATTTGGTAATTTAGGCAGAGACTAGCTTAAAAATATAGAAGATTGCAATTTTGGTTACAATTCACTAAAAGTAAAACCACACTAGAAAGCTTTTTTAAATAAATATTTTTATGACTTGTTATCGCAGGGACGGAAATGATACTTATGAACGACATAATTAATCACTACCTTTATGAAGTCATTTTCTGTGTTACCATATGAATAAAATTAACACCTCTGGTTGATATTGACAAACAAACTCACCAACTGACAATAGTTTCTCTCTTGACCACTGCAGTGATGGCGTGAGTCAAGTTAAATACTAAAACTATATTGGGGACGGAATTGACACACTATCTTTGGACAATTTTAATAATTTTTTCTAACAAAATTTTAATAACTAAAAAAACTTTATTAAATTATATAGTCTTCATTCATCTTTTTTTATTTAGGTGATATTTTATTCAGTCATATCTGAACATTTTTCAAGTAAATACACGGGTTTGAAGATTTAAACAGCCAAATTGGACAGGGGACGGAATTGACTTTTTGTAGATTATTTGAATTGAAAAAATATGAAATTGAGTAAAATCGGCGTTAAAAAATTTATGAGTGCAACAATAAATGTATACAATTAAAGACTATATTATTAAAAATGGAAAATTTATCTTAAATTGGAAAAAAAACCTAGTGGACTTTACAATGCAAAATATGTTGGATTTTCTCATAAATAGCGGTTTAATAATAGCAATATTATTCAAAATGCTGGAGAAGAGGAGAAACGTTAAACCTCAACAAAATATTAAATCAAAACTTTACCTTGAGGCAATAATGAACATATTTATGAATTATTTAAAAGTTTTTAATATTATATCAGAGTGTCTAAACCAAATTCATACTGAAAAATAAGATTATATAAACACCCAAAAAATAACTTCTGCAGGTTGAGGTTCAAAATAAAATAGTAACTAAAGTTAAAATAGCGAATGAATTCACACAGGAGTGTACTCGGCCCTAAAATTTGTGTTTTGAAATATTTATTCCCGGCCCATCCCATAAATAAAAAAATGTCTATTTTTCTACTTATTATCTATATCTATATTTAAGGAGGTTCTTTCGCGACAATCCACGCCAAAAGTTTTAGCTCTCATAAACCACTCTATAAATATGAAAGGAACAAAAATTTTAGGGTATATTTTTTTACCTGGATCTGTCCACTCACACTACGAAATTCCCTATATAGATACATACATACGTTCGCTCATCAGGTTTCCAAGCTATTGTTCTTATGATCCCTCCACTAAAAAATAGTCCCCCAAATATGTTTTTTTTTGTTTTTTATCAAAACTACGTGGTAAGTAATTTCAATTTTTTTTTTTAAGTTACTCCGAATATATTATTCTAACAAATATTAGTTTTTTTATCAACATGGTGATAGTCCTTCAATGAAAAAAATTAAATAATGATCATATCCCCACCCTTTTCCTTTATCTACTCTATGTTAAAAATGTCATTTTTAATTGCAATTATTTCATGTTTGGTGTGGTAAATCGTCTTCAAATTTTAACAGTATGTGTATTATGTTTTTAATGACTTATATTCCAAGTTTCAAAGACTTCTTGAATTTTTGGATCTGTGAAAGAACTACCTTAATAATAATCGCCTTACAACAGCGTGATCTCTCTGATTGGCTAAAAAGATCGAATGGAGGTCAGTGAATGACTGTGGTTAAGCAATGCGATAAATAAATACGTGGGAGTTTAAAAATAATTTAAAACTAAAATTTTCAAAACACCCCTTAGCCGAAGTCGGGCTTCGCAGCTGGTTACTTATAATTTAGAAAATCGGCCCCAAATAGTATACGACCCATGTGGAATTTTCCACATTTTCCACATTGTCAGTCGGTCCATGATTTCACTGTCATTTTGAAGGTAGATTTTGATTTTAAATAAAGAATGCACGTTTTGTAAGGTTTTGTTTTAAAAGTTTAAGGGGACCCTATTTAGTATTGCTACACTGCAAATCTGTCTGTCCATCTATCACAACATTGTAGTTTGGAACTAAATAGGATAAAAGCTTTAGATTGATAAATTATTGTATATGAATTCCTTTTCCAATAAATCCAAAATCTAATTAATGTTCTGGAAAATGAATTCATTTAATCTATAAAACTCAAGCTTTTATCCTATTTAGTTACGAGCTATTCTGCTATGATAGATATCATATTAAAATTATAATCGAATTACTTATTTCCACGAGGGTCGAATTTATGTTAAGCAAAAATTAAAAAATATTTTTTATCATAGGGTGAAATATCCCTGTAAAATTCTGTTTAAGTATAATAGAATTAGATTTATTTATTTTAATTTATAATATTTTAATAATTACCATCCTTGTTAAGGTTTTAACCAGGTTTCCTTAACAACTTATAAAAAATGCCGGGCTGGCTAATGCGCCGTTTGCTTCTGGTATCGGATTTTTGCGCGGAATTTTTAAATTACGTTTTATCTTTTAATGGAAATCTATGATCATGTTATTTGTTAATGAGCATACATGTAGGGAGCAGGGGGGGTTTCACCCCCTGGTTATCCTGGACAGGCCTCCACTTGTAGAAGGCGCGGGTTTCACCCTCTTCGCTCATAGGGGTGAAAATAACAATAACACACATTCACTTATTTTATATATATATATTTATTTACAAAAAGGTTTATACAGATTCGTGTCTAGGGGTCGTCGTTAAAACATCGTAATACACCTCGTTAATCAATACATCGTGTCATCTTAACTATCGCTCGTCTTCAACTGCACTAACTTGCCGTTGCAACCAATATTCCTTCAGCAGCACACACACACATAAGCACTTACACACACACATGCATATAAGTGGGGTGAGGGTGTCGGCAGCTTACAGCCCTTGTCAACGACCGCCTCCCAGCCGAAACACGTACACCCACACACATGCATATGAGTGTCAGCCGGCCAGTCCTCTTTACACAAGCTGTCATAATAATATTTATTACCGAAAGCTTTTAGCCTGGGCACCATGGTTCCTAGAAAGAAAGAATGCCGCCTTCACAAAGGCACAAAGCCCAAGGAGACGTCTGTCGAGCACATGATTTTAAACAGAATTTACTTATTAATTAAATGCTTAATTAATCAAATCCCACAAATTCGGCTATCTGATAGTTTTAACGACCCGTTAAAACAAAATAATCTTAATCTTGTATAGAAAAACAAATTATTCAAAAGTCCACAAAAATCGTATGAAAAATCACTCGATACAATCTAAATCAAATCACTCTTAACACATAAAGCAATTTTCAACGTCTTAAACATAATAATTATATAGAAATAATATAACTTAATTTTAAAAGAAGATCATTTTAACAAAAATGATGATCTCCACATCTATAAGAATAATAAAGTATTAGACTTCCTCTTATATCTAAAATTGTTTCATTCCTTCAATTCAAAACAAAATTATACTTCTTAAAAACAAACTAATTTTTAAACAAAAACCAAAAAATTTAAGAACGATTGATTGCTCAAACTTCAATCTTAATCAAAAATTTCGTCCTCATAATTTTAGTTAAATTATAAATTTTAATCTAGCTACAATAATTATTCAAGAAAACCTTTATCCATTGTTCTACATCTCGTATTGTTCGTAGGTTCGTTTTCTCTTTCTCTTGGGTGGCGAGCTGCACGTGTTCACACACACACAAACACACTTCACTATGGGTGGGAATTTTCGGGGTGGCTACTGCACTGCTAGCTTGTTTACACACACGGACAAACACCCACACTCGCAAACCCACGAACCGCGCACCTGGCGTAAATCGCGTGACATCTTTCCTCGATCAAAAATAAAATTATTTTCAAAATTTTAACAAACGTATATATTCACCAATATTTTTCACAAAATAGCGTTTATTATAAATGATTTTTGAAATATCACATACACTAGTATGCGTCACGTTTTGGATCACACCTTTTGTTGCTATACCTGGGCGGTTATTATTCATCCTTCGTTGCGTATCTTTTTCTTTATCTCTTGTTTCTAACAAAGAGCACTCTTTCATCTCTTTGTTGACTCTTCTTTCTTCTCGCAAATCCATAATTAAATTGTTTTTTTCTATTTCTCTGTCTTGGCTCTCATCCTCAAGCAATTCACCTTTTTCAAGTATTTTCCTCGGCGTTAATTCTTCAAATTCTTCTTTCAGCTCCTCCGCCAAATAGTCAATTTCTTTCACACCACTTTCACCCAAATCAACTACGTCCTCCTCGTCAACATCTTCGTTTTCATCCAAATCGACATCGGCGATTTCTTCCTTGAACCTCTCCTCGTTGCCGTCGTCATCGGCGTCGTCCTCGTTGGCGTCCCGCTGCAGCCGGCGAAAGGGGGCTTTCTCGCAAAATGATACATCTTCTTCGTAGACCTCGCTATGGACAAAGCAATCCTCTTTGCTTTGTTCAACATCGTCGTCGTCGTGCTGTAACCGGTCCTTGAAAGGGGGCTTTCTCGCAAAATGAAACATCTTCTTCGTAAACCTCGCTATGGACAAAGCAACTTCTTTGCTTTGTTCAACATCGTCGTCGTCGTCCTCGATCGTCGTTTTCATCTTTTGCGAGAATTCCTCTTTCAGAGCTGTTTCGAGCAAACTCCAAGAAGTCAAACCTCTTTTCGCTTTGAATATAATCTTTCGCATAGCCTGCTAGCGACATCTTCACCAGAAAAAATAGTTCCGTCGAACCCCATCCGGATTCTTCAACTAAATCCTGAATCTCTTTGATCCACTGTTCGATTGAAATGCTCCCCGTTCCGTCGAACTTTTCAATCGAATTCCGCTTCGCATGGAAGCTCCGAGAGATATTCATTCTCAAAGCTGTTTAGCTGGTTGTCTGTCAGTCCACGTGCGTGTCTTTTTGATGAAGTCCCGTACACCTTTTTCAGATGGCCAAAATCGGACAAGCTTACCACGAGATTTCTGCAAGACACTTCTTGTCGGAGTTGCAGGCGCCTAATATCGAATAGATAATTGCCAATCCGATTGAGAGAAGTCACTGCAAACGGCTTTTGCTTTGCGCTCTCGACTAAAAGAGTCAAAATTAAAGCCTTCGAAAAGCTTCAATTTTCGCCTCGTGTGTCGATTGCCTTCTTCGTCAAAAATAAGTTTAAAAAGCTTTTTGACGTCCTCAAAATCGAAGTCTGTCAAGTTTCTCTCGATATTGACATGCTGGCCAAGATTCTTCATTTTTCTAGGGCACAATTTTTCACCAGAATATCAACAAGATTCCACGTCACGTTCCGTCATTTCGTCATCAAATCGTTCCCGGTAAGATGAACTTTTTATGATTCATCCCGGACGCGAGCACCCATTTGTAGGGGGCGGGGGTTTTCACCCCCTACGATTTATCCCGGACAGGCCTCCACTTGTAGAAGGCGCGGGTTTCACCCTCTTCGCTCATAGGGGTGAAAATAACAATAACACACATTCACTTCTTTATATATATATTTATTTACAAAAAAGGGGTTTATACAGATTCGTGTCTAGGGGTCGTCGTTAAAACATCGTAATACACCTCGTTAATCAATACATCGTGTCATCTTAACTATCGCTCGTCTTCAACTGCACTAACTTGCGCGTTGCAACCAATATTCCTTCAGCAGCACGCACACACATAAGCACTTACACACACACATGCATATAAGTGGGGTGAGGGTGTCGGCAGCTTACAGCCCTTGTCAACGACCGCCTCCCAGCTGAAACACGTACACCCACACACATGCATATGAGTGTCAGCCGGCCAGCTCTCTTTACACAAGCTGTCATAATAATATTTATTACCGAAAGCTTTTAGCCTGGGCACCATGGTTCCTAGAAAGAAAGAATGCCGCCTTCACAAAGGCACAAAGCCCAAGCGAGACATCTGTCGAACACATGATTTTAAACAGAATTCACTTATTAATTAAATGCTTAATTAATCAAATCCCACATACATTTCATTTTTTTTTACTTGTTTGTTAATGGTTAATTTCTTGTAATTGATTTGTATTGATGTTTATTTAGTTTAATTGTATTGATGTTTGGACCTTGCCACCGAGGACTTGTGCCTCTTAGAAGGTCGAATAATAAAGATTTATTTATTTATTTAAAACGGGCACTGTGGAGTTTTTCATACAGTCATTTTAAATTGAAATAATTAAAATAAAGAGATTTATAAATCTAATTTTACTTGAAGAGATCTTTACTGGGATACCTCACATCCCATGATAAAAAAATATTTTTTATTTTCGAAAATAAAAAAATTCGACTTTCCCCAAAAATAATCGATCGCTTGATTTTAAAACGATTTTTGATTTCAAGCAAATTAGAAGACTTCAAAAAGACCATTTCCGGAGATGTGATTTCAAAACTTCCTTATATATTTATCTAAACTTATTATAATCGGCTTGCCCGACGACGGCGATGTGATTATTTTAATTTTAAAACCCACTAATTGTTCATGACAAATAAAATTTATTAAAATTAAGAAATTTAAATTATTTTTTAAAATCCATTACGTAGCCCTCTGGCTATCAAGTTGCCCGCTGAAGGAGGGTTTCGCAATTGGTTCTATATAACTGAAAGTTTAAACATTACCGCGATCACTATTATATTATATTAAAAAATAAAAATCTTTAAAAAAAACAATCAAAAAACACGTTTTTCTTAACTAAACGTTTCGGGAGAAAAAAGTTGCTTCCTTTAAAATTTAGAAATTTAGAATTTTTCTTTTGCAAATTTACTATTGAAAAAGGGGGACATTCTCCCGAAACGCTTTGATTAAAAATAAACGTATTCTTGATTATTTTTTTTAAAGATTTGTATTTTTTAATATTTGATATACAATCAATAAATAATTTTTTCTTTGTAATATATCTATATAAATAAAAATGTACTGTTACGCTTAAGTGATACGTTGAAGGATCTCCAAAAGTTCTTCACCGATTTCTTTGAAATTTTCACACAACATTCCATTCAAATACACGAGTGTTTTTATATAGAATAGTGTTTTTATAGATATCATACCTGTGGCATGTAAAAAATATTTTTTTCGAGGAAGCAACGCCAGTGGGGGTAAAAGCAAACAAACAAGATGGCCGATAATAGCTTTTTGGAAATCTTTCAACTGTCAATATTATTTTTTGGTTAAGGGAACAATAATTATAAACTTGGCCCAAAATTTAGATATACCATTCGGAGCACCAAACGGACATATTTTGGGAATATAGTTTCGATACGTCCAGTGGTTTAGGCGTGAAGCATAAAAGTTAATAACAGCAACGCGTAGTCGAGTCAGCTATTATCTATATAAATTTTAACCATAAAACGAGACGCCCCCGCCAGGGGCTAGGTGACACCGGGCCGAAGGCCAGGGCGTCAGCTAGTTATATTTAACTATTATTTCCCTGCATGAAGATCAAATTTGAATTGATACATACAAATCTTAAAAAAACAATCAAAAACACGTTTTTCTTAGCTAAACGTTTCGGGAGAATTTCTCCCTTTTCTCAAAAAAAAAAAAAAGAAAAAAAAAGTTGCTTCCTATAAAATTTTGAAATTTAGAATTTTTCTTTTTTCTTTTTCTTTTGCAAATTTACCATTGAAAATTGAAAAGGGAGACAATTCTCCCAAAACGTTTGATTAAGAATAAACGTGTTCTTAATTGTTTTTTTAAAGATTTGTATTTTTTAATATTTGATATACAATCAATAAATAATTGTTTTCTTCGTAATATATTTTCCCTGCATGAAGATCAAATTTGAATTGAAAAAAATAGAATATCAAACCTACTTTCTAAGCTCAAAAAGTTATACAAAATGTATTGGTTTGATTTATTTAACTAATTAGAATTTTATTGAAACGTTACTAAGCCTTCTCTCGGTGCTAAAGTAAACTGTCTAAATCGCAATTAGAAATGTTCCTATTCAAAATCACTTTCGTCTAAATTTAAATGAAAAGAAATTCTCTTGACAATTTCCAGAAATTCGGAACTCAGTCATTTAATAATTTAATTACGAAAGACGGCCCACCCACTTCACGAATTTCCTAAATTCATTGAAAAATGATTACATGCACAAGTATTTCAATTTGGGGTTTACGAAATTAATAAACTATTCAATTAATTAAACATGAAGCAGTTTCTGAGTGCTCTGAAGATATTTTCTCAGAACGAACAGTTTATTCTGGGCAATCTGATTATTGAATTCTCAAAATTTTTCATTTTCTTTCTTGTCCTATATTCATGAGAAATGTCTGAAATGCGCTAAAAAATAAATTTTTATATACCCATATATGTCTGTCTGGATTAGGATACAAATGATAAGTCTGAGAACATAAACTTCTTAAGAATTTCGTACCAAAATGTTCGTAATTTCAATAAAAAACTTGGATGTTCAAAGTCAAGCACTAAGTTCATCGTAGAACTATTCTAGTCATTTCATTTTTTATATATATATAAATTTAAAATTCCCACCTTTTAAATTCAACATCTTAATTTGGTTTCGTAAAGTTACTAACTTGATCTCCCTAGAACAATAATTAGTTAATGTTTAAACTCTTAAGACATGTCATTATATATTACATTTATACATTAAAAGATAATCAGTTATTTAAAAAACCTGTTGCTATTTGAAATCTACGAATAAAATAACTAATTATTCTATTCTAATATTGTTTTAGGTAAGATAACTCAAATTAAGATTATATGTCAATATTTTTGTAAATACGTTTTAATTTAATAAAACCTAATATTGTTTTAGCAATCGAATAAAGTTGTTTTATTTGCAAACTTACAAATTAGAATAATTGTTTAATAATGGCAACAAATAAACTATTTGTTCATATTATCAAATAAACTGCAACGGATCGTTGCTAAACTTTATCCAAATTCATTTGAAATATTAATATGTTCTTGAGTAAAGTACTTTAAAATATAATTTTACTAAAAACTTTATTTAACCTTTTTTGTGGTCCCCAAGGTACTTAATTAGGATATTAAATTTCATCAAAATTGGTTAAGTCATTTTCAAGATATTTAGAAAAAACTAAAAAAGTACTGAAATAAAGTACTAATGTTTGTGGTCCGATATGTACCAAAAACTAATCAGCGCTTCATTTTGTTAAACTAATGGTAGGTTTTCAATTTCATTTCAATTGGTGCAACGGTGTGGAAAAAATCGTGGGCCAAAAAAACGATAACATCCATCCATACATCCATCCATACATCCATACGCACGCACTAAATGAAAAAATCGCACTTTTTGGCCTCTCGACGAGACCCCATGTAATTTTTGGCAAAACCGTCACGTGCTAAAATTCAACCTAATTGAATACTACAATTTGTGACTTTAATTGAGTCCATGGGTTCCGTAGTCTTTACCTGAGGACCCTTTGAAGCCACGCGCTTGCCGCGAGAGCGATTCCAATACTTTCTCCCATGCTTCGCATTGGATAAAGTAAAAGAGAAGAAACATTGTATCACGTGGCGGCGATTTCAGAGGATAAGATCACCTGGTATAGTATACCAGAAGAAGAACGTAACCTCGAAAAACATATGTTGATAAAAGAAAATAAAAATGTTCAAAATAGTTTAAAAACTATTTCGAAAATAGGAGGATTCCGGAAATTAGGAATTAATTTCTCGAAAGAAATGAACATTTTTTACTGCGATGATGAAGGAAATTTCTCAAACTACGACGAACTTGAAGAAGAAAACAAAACAAAAAGTGAAATAAAACATAATAATGTCTTATTAAAGAAGATTGAAGAGTTAGAAAAAAATAGAAGAACAAACACAACCAAACGTAAGTGACATAAAAAATAAATTTTTATTGGAAACATTTAATGGTAAACAAGAAGCAAAAAGCTGGATTCAAAATTTTGAAAAAGAATGCAGAAGATTTAATATAAATTCAAATGAAAGAAAAATAGAAATTTTAAAACAATTTCTAGAAGGAAATCCTTTAGAATGGTACCAGGCCAATGTGATAAAATTAAAACTATCAGAATGGGAACCATGGATAGATTCTTTCCTCTTAACTTTTAAAAAATTGGATTGGTCCTCAATAAGAACGGCGTTCAGTTTCAAATACATATATGGATCCATAATGGAATATGTTATAAAAAAGGAACGACTATTATTGGAGGCCGATAAAAATTTTCCTGAATTAGCTAGAATTTATCAAATAATATATGGATTACCAATTCCAATTCAAGAATTGTTAGATAGAGAGAAAATTAGGGATATTAACTCATTGATAACAGAATTGAAGAAACATAAGGATATATACAAAATAAATGAACATTTTGAAAAAACAAGAGGAAAACAAGAAACAACTGTTTCTAACTTATCCAAGAAAAAGCCATGCCATATCTGTGAAAAATTAGGATATTCTGAGCGATACCACCCAATACAGGTATGTCGAAATAAAAACAAAAATTTTTACATCAATAGAATCAACTTAACAGAACAAGATAATCAAGAAATGGAACCCGAAAAAGAAGATAATTTAAACTAAAAAGCCCGGGAAAGAACATACCATGTCCGTTAATTAACATTAAAGTAATTGCAGATAACAAATACACGATCAAAGCAATCTATGATAATGGTTCTACTTGCTCAGTGATAAATGAAAAGATCATTCGATTACTGAAATGTAAATTAATTAACAACAAAACCATTATAAAAACAATAAACGGTATGGATTTTTGCGAAAACCGGGCCAATATACATTTAAAAATCGGAGAAATAGAAGATAATATCAAGGTAATAGTAGTAAAGAATAATAATTTCAATTATAATCTATTACTAGGATTAGACGCAATCCAGAAATTTAACCTAATCCAAGATGAAAATTTGCAAATCAAACAAAAATGGAAAGGAAACATAATAAATATAGAAAAGATGAAAGAAGAAGAAGAATTACAAATCAATGTTACAGAAGATAACCCAGGAGTTAATGAAGACTTTATAGGAAATTACTTAAAAGAAGAATTAAAACATTTAGATCAAGAGAAAGGATGGAAGACAGAAACATTAATAAGGGAATACCCTGAGTGTTTCGCTAAAGATAAATTTGACGTTGGGTCAATGGGAGACACCGAAGCACAAGTAAAATTAAAAGAAGACAAATACGTTTCAAAGAAGCCATATAGATGTTCTTTCCCAGATAGAAAAGAAATAGAATTTCAGATATCAAAACTTTTAGAAAAGGGAATGATAGAAGAATCCAATTCACCATTCGCATCCCCAGTAACATTGGCTTTCAAAAAAGAAGACGGTAGAAGAACTCGTTTAGTTGTTGACTACTCAGAATTAAACAAAATAATTGTCCCAGAAGCTCAACCATTCCCAAGAATTGATGATCTAGTGGAAAATGTAAACGATTGTAAATGGTTCACGGCAGTGGATATAAACTCGGCATTCTGGTCAATCCCAATAAGACTGAAAGATCGAAAAAAGTTGGCATTTATAACCCAGAAAGGTCATTGGCAATGGAAAGTACTCCCGTTTGGTTACAAAAACTCACCAGCTGTATTCCAAAGAGCGTTAGCAAATATAATCAGAAAAAATAATTTGGAGGAATTTTGTGTCAATTATATTGATGATATATTAATATTTTCCAAATCATTTAACGATCATTTAAGACATATTCGCTTACTTTTTGAAGCTTTAAAAAAAGAAGGGGTCAAATTAAAACTAATAAAATGTAATTTTGCTAGGCAATCTATAAAATTTTTAGGTCAT
Organism: Forficula auricularia; assembly: GCA_024734495.1. NCBI lineage: Eukaryota > Metazoa > Arthropoda > Insecta > Dermaptera > Forficulidae > Forficula > Forficula auricularia. The sequence goes on along the minus strand of JALMQS010000697.1, from coordinate 827,553 downwards.
GTAATTGAAAACGGAAAAGTTCATCCCATAAATGACAATTTAGTGGCAATTAAAGACTTTGAACGTCCAAAAACCAAAAAGAATGTACGCCAGATACTTGGTAAGATAAATTTTTACCGAAGATTCATAGACCACTGTACCCAAAGGCTAGCACCATTACACAACTTATTGAAGAAAGACATAAAATTTGAATGGACAGACGAATGTGAAAACTCCTTTAACGATATCAAATCATACTTATGCTCATCACCTATCTTGGCGATTTATGACAGACAAAAAGATATCGTTATAGAAGTAGACGCGAGTCGACTGGGATTAGGAGCGGTGATAAAACAAACCCAAGATGATGGATTATTACACCCAATCGGATACTTTTCCAAGAAGTTAACACCAAGCCAGATGAAAAAAGAAATAATTTACTTAGAGTGTTTAGCGATGAAAGAAGCAATTCGATACTGGCAATACTACTTAATTGGAAAAGAATTTATAGTAACATCAGATCACAAACCTCTCCTGAATCTCAAATCAAAATCCAGAGCAGATGAACCATTGGGCGACTTAATTTTATATTTATCTCAATATAACTTCAAAATAATTTATAAAAAAGGTAGAGAAAACATAGAAGCAGATGCATTATCGAGAAATCCGATCCTGGAAAGTTTTGAAAATGAAGATGATTGTTTAAAAACAGTAAATATGATACAGTTAGAAGAAATAAGGGAAGATCAGATGAAAATAAAAGACGAAATTAAAAACGAAAAACATGTAAAAAAAGAAGGTGATATTAGTTTCAAAATCAAGAAAAATAAGAAGAGAATTTACATATCAGAAGAATTTGGTTTACATTTAGTAGAAAAAATACATAAATTTTATGGTCATATTGGAAGCAAGCAAATAACAGAAAAATTAAGACCACACTATTTCTTCAAGAATATGGATAGAATAGTTAACGATTACTGTAGGAGTTGCGAGATTTGTATAAGAAATAAAACCAGAAGAATAAGACCTATAGGTAATTTGTCAAAACTGGGCCCAGCAAAGGCTCCATTTGAGATTATGTCTTTAGATACTATAGGTGGTTTTGGAGGAAACAAATCAACAAAAAAATACATGCATCTATTGGTAGATCATTTCACCAGATATGCATGGATTCTAACATCAAAAGAACAAACTACAGAAAATTTTATAAAGTTAATACAGCCAATTGCAAGAGAAAATAAAATCAAGCAATTAATGGTTGATCAATTTGGAGCTTTCAACTCAAGAAAATTTAAAGATTATTTGAAGAAACTAAATATTGAATTGATTTTTACCTCAGTGGATAATCCACAGTCGAATGGTCTTAATGAGAGACTGAATCAGACATTAGTCAATAGAATCCGCTGTAAAATAAACGATGAAGAATATAATGAATCATGGACAAAACTGGCAGAAATATGCACGGAAGAATATAACAAAACAACTCACACTTCTACGAAATTTGCACCGGCATATTTATTATATGGAGAACGTACAGATATTATTCCGAGTGAATTACAAGAAAAAAGAAATTTAGAAGAAGATAGAAGAAAAGCATTTGAAAATTCAGAAGAAAATTTCGCGAGAAACAAAAGAAGAATAGACGAAAATAGGTCGGAACACGAATTTAAAGAAGGAGACTTAGTTTTTGTCTCAAATGGGAACAAACTAAATAGGAATAAGCTAGAAGAGATTCGAAAAGGGCCATTCAAGATAAAGAAGAAAGTATCCAAGACAACATATGAAATAGAGGACGGCAAGAAACATAAAGAAGGAAGCAGATATCACAGTAATAAGTTGATACCCTACTCTTTTAATACTGCTGTATAAAAGAGTCATCGACCAGGGAAGATATAAATTTAAAATTCCCACCTTTTAAATTCAACATCTTAATTTGGTTTCGTAAAGTTACTAACTTGATCTCCCTAGAACAATAATTGGTTAATGTTTAAACTCTTAAGACATGTCATTATATATTACATTTATACATTAAAAGATAATCAGTTATTTAAAAAACCTGTTGCTATTTGAAATCTACGAATAAAATAACTAATTATTCTATTCTAATATTGTTTTAGGTAAGATAACTCAAATTAAGATTATATGTCAATATTTTTGTAAATACGTTTTAATTTAATAAAATCTAATATTGTTTTAGCAATCGAATAAAGTTGTTTTATTTGCAAACTTACATATATCTGCGTACTTACTATTAGTAAAATTAATAAAAGAACTAAAACTCTCACAACAATGCCAAGAGTAAAATCAAAAAAACAAAATAACGGGGCTGATAGAGTTGGTAAGTGGGAGAGTGCAGGTGCCTCGCTGAGTCCTATTCTTTTCAACCTGAACATGGACAGAATTAAGTTTACCCAGGCAACTTGGATATAACATGGGAGGAACTCCGATACAGGCAAAATGTTATGCTGACGACGCAGTTTTAATAGCGGATGGTGAGGAAAACCTGCAAAAGATTTTAATCAAATTCGACCAGTCGGCTAAAAAACTAAATATAGAAATCTTTTTGGAGAAGACAAAATGCCTATCAATCTCTAAAACCAAGCAAAAATGTGAAATAAAACTAGAAAATACCATATTAGAACAAGTCTCCAAATTCATCTATTTAGGAGTAGAAATATCGAGCAATAGGAATTTGAGAGAAGTCAAAATTCAAGTGACAAAAGGAGCCAGAATATCTGGCTGCTTGAACAATTTAATATGGCGAAACAGAAGATATATGTCAGCAGAAAGCAAAGTTCGCATTTATAAGGCCAACGTACTGCCCAGTGTTGACATATGCTGCAGAGACAAGGGCAGATACAATTTCCACCCAACAACTTCTCAGAACAACCGAGATGAGGATAATTAGAACCATACAGGGAAAAACACTAAAGAGTTCGCAGCGAACATTTAAGGCAGATAAGCGGCATATTTGGAAAAACAGGCGCAGGCCTATTGAGAAGATTAAAAAGAAGAAAAAGATATGTAAAGCTTGCATACGATCTCCAAGAAGTACATTTTGAAGCAGTTTTTTGTTATCAAAATAACAATTAATAATAATTGTGTGTTGTTTTAATTGTTAAATAGATATTAAATGTATGTAGGTATACAATGTACATCTGTCATAATAAAATTTTCACCAGCTGTAGTTGAAATCGAACCTATGTTCATATAAACATGTTTTGCTTAAAATGACCTTCCAAACAATTTCTCAAAGTATTTTACACTCGTTGTGAATCACTAATGTATATATCCCAGGAAAAAATTTAAGTGTTATTTTATAAAATCGGAAATGTGAATTTTAGTTTTAATTATATAAAATTAAATTGGCGTAAAAAATGAAAATTATTCAAAACTCTGTAAATTTGATGGATTTGGCCATTTTTTTAGTCTGCATACGGTTGGAGTTAGAAAGTTTAATTAGAACAAAACTTGCAGCTTATTAATTCTAACCAGAGTGACAAAGGGTATAAACCGGATATGCATGGTAAAATCTGCCCCCGCGGCGATTTCTATTAGAACTTTGGGAGATCGTTTTGGTACCAAATAAAAATAATTCAGCCAAATTTTCAGCTCTTAATCTTAAGCAGTTTTCGAGTTATTTGAAAAAAACTATTTTTTCGATTTTTTTTTTTTCAATTAGTAAAATTGAAAATTAACAAATGGCGATTTTTTCCCAATACTTGCGAGTAAAAGTCATGAAACAACACTTTCGTTATGATTCCCAGATGGAAAGCCGATTTTTAAGAAAAGAAATAAAACTAAAATCATTTTTTGACCGCGTTTTTGAAAAGTGTCCATCACCAAATTTTGTCAGAAAATGCCTTTTATACTTCTTTATACTCAGGAATTTTTTCAATTTTTTGAAGTGGTGGAACATTATGAAAAAAATTAAAAACGAATTTTTTTTTAAAACTTCTGTTTAAACGAACTAATATAATACTCTTTTGCTGGTCCATCATCATCGAGTATACAGTCCTAAGACTGGTTTGATGCAACAATCCGTCTCCACTCGACTCTGTCCCCCGCCAGCTGTTTGACCTCTCTAAATGTCTGGCATCCCATATCCCCAATTATTTGGTTGAAATATTCTAATCTGGGTCTTCCCTTCCCCTTTTCTTTCCCACCTCCCCCTCCAAGATATCCCTAAGCAGTCCCCCATGTCTCAGTGTGTGCCCCATCATCTGACCTCTTCTCTTCCTCAGACTCCTCCACAAGGTTCTTTTTTCTCCGATTCTTCTAAGAACTTCTTCATTTGTAATTTTATCCATCCAATTGATATTCATCATTCTTCTGTAGCACCACATTTCGAAAGCCTCCAATCTCTTTCTCTCCGCTTTTCCAATTGTCCAGGTTTCACACCTGTACATGGCTATGCTCCATACATATGTCTTCAATAGCAACTTCCTGTTTTCTAAGCTGATTGAGGAGGAGCATAGTAGTTTTTGTTTTGAATTAAACCCCATTTTTGCTTGGGCAATTCTTGATTTAATTTCGTTTTCGCTCCTCCCATCCCATGTTATTTTACTTCCTAGGTAGCGGAATTCCTTAACTCCTTCTAGGTTTTCTTGGTTAATTTTGATGCATTCCTGTCTCGTTTGTTCTTTTTTTGTACATACTAGGACCTTGGTTTTATTCTTGTTTATTTTCATTTTGATTTCTTCTATTATGATTTGGTTAATTCCATTCAGGGCGTCCTCTAATTCTTTTTTATTGCTTCCTAGAAGGGCAATAAGTGCTGGTAGAAAAATATATAAAAAATAATTTTTTAACCGAAAATATTAATATTATAATATAACTTATAAAATTGGAATTTTTGTTTTTTATTATATTAACAGTGAAAAATTAACGATTAAAGTAAAGGGTGTGTAGTTTCACAGTGAATGAAATAAAACTCAAAGAGGTTTATGCAAACTCAATATATTTCGGATTATTAGTCCGTCATCAGGAGTTTACAAGCTAAAAACTAATCCATTAGTTGAGTTTCATTCACTGTGAAACTACACAATCTCGCATTTTATTAATTAATATCATGTTTCACCTAAAACCTACACCACTTTCCCTAAGTAAAAAAAGTGAAAAATTATATAATTTTTTTTTCAAATGTGGTGCTATGTTAAATAACGAGTATATGCGAATAAGTCCGCAGACGATTGATGCCTTAAAAGTCAATATACTGTCATCAATGATATCAGGCCCGATTTATGCGGTCGGGTCATCGAAAATTGGAACTCTCGAATCGCAGTCGAAGCAGCGGCCGCCATTTCGCCAATATTATATTCCATACATAAATGTTAGCATATAGTCTTCAAATAAAAATAATTTTTTAATGATATCTCATACAAAACTTTTTTTATTTAAATTTAAAGTTCGGAGCGTCCTTAATGGGAAAACCCTATATTAGTTCGTTTCAATGTAAGGTTATAAAAAAAATCGTTTTTAATTTTTTTCATAATGTTCCACCACTTAAAAAAAATTGAAAAAAATCCTGGAGGATAAAGGAATATATTTATACAATGGCATTTTCTGATAAAATTTGGAGATGGACACTTTTCAAAAACAAAGTCAAAAAAAATTATTTTAGTATTATTTATTTTCTTAAAAATCGGCTTTCCATCTGGGAATCATAATGAAAAGTTGTTTCATTGCTTTTACTCGCAAGTATTGGCAAAAAATCCCCATTTGTTGATTTTTAATTTTACTATAAAAAAAAAATAAAAAAAAAATAGGTTTTTTCAAATAACTCGAAAACTGCTTAAGGACGTTCCCTAATATAACTCAGATGCAGTTCGCTCTCTTCCCCTACTCTTACGCAAAAGGCAAAAATATTTTCACTGCGTCGTTTCTCGGATCTGGCAACATTGCATTCTTACCGACGCTAAAAGACAAAAGAATAAAAAAAAAAAAAATCAGTCGAATAGAGAACCTCCTCCTTTTTTTGAAGTCGGTTAAAAAAAAACATTCCATGAAACAGCTCAATGCGAAATTCCAGATGAGTACAGACAGTATAGTTAGGTTGAGAGAATTAGCTAAAAATCTCAAATGCACCAAATTGAGTGATTTTAGTGCGACGTTGCCAAATCGCCATCTCTCACTTGATATGCCATGAGAGAAAGAATGAAAACCATCAAAAATACCTAACTTTTAATATTTTTCATACAAAACGAATACCGCTTGATACAATTATTTTAACAGAAAAATATTTGTTCTATCTTCAGTTTTTCAAAATGATTTCAAGAAAATTACGATTGTTATTTAATGAAACAGTCACTTTAACATCAATCGGGATAGGGTTCGCATGTTAAATATGCAAATTTCAATGGTCAATATTTATAAATTTAGTGCCCCAAGAGGACTATTGGAAAAAATTTCTACGTATAAAGGACACTCATAAATATGTGTATTCAAAGTTTTAAAAGGATTGCAAGAAAATCGATTTATTAGGGAACGTCCTTAAGATTAAGAGCTGAAAGTTTGGCTGAATTATTTTTATTTGGTACCAAAACGACCCTCAAAGTGCCGCGGAGGCAGATTTTACCATGGATATCCGGCTATATATACCCTTTCAGTTTATCTTTTATTACATCCTCTCTGTTTATCTGTTTCTACATAGAATATTGTGATCTAATTTGGACTTACTTCTTTTGAGCCAATTTTTCGGAATATGCGATGACAATAGAATACAATTTCAGTAATTAAAGAGAAAAATACTACAAACAAACTTAAGAAAATATAAAATAAACAAGCAAACACGGCTTTTAGAAGATGTTTGAGAATCAAAGAGTATTAGAAAATAAATACTCTTTGATCTAATATTGGTGTTTGTTAACTAGCGGCTAATACAAAAACCAAATAAAATATAACGTATATAAAATAGAATTAGATTAAAAAGAAAAATTTTAAAAACACTCTTTTATTTCAAAACTCACTGAAAAATAAAAATAAATTATTTTTTAATACCTTAAAAAAATATTCAACTCGCACATGATTAAAAATAACTGCTAACGATAATGACTCAATGAAAATTTAATTTTTTCCAACGCCCCCCTAAAGCTTCCTTTTGATGAAAAAACGCGAGGTAAATTTTTTTTTTTTTATTATAAAAAAAGTAAGCTGACGTGTTCTGATGTGGCCATCCACTTGACTTTACCATGCAACCTAGCCCCTCACTTATATATAATAATAATAAAGCGGTTTGTTCTACAGCATGCGCCGTTTTCCGCATCCAACACGGCAATTCTCTCTATCCAGAATGTCTTGCTCTTGTAGTTGCCTACTGGTCATTGCCTCATCTACTCCCTGCTTCCACGTTCGTCTCGGTCTTCCTCTTCTCCTCCGTCTTTCCGTGGGCATCCAGGTCCATATTTTATGAGGCCACCTATCTTCCGGCATTCTTTTGAGGTGTCCGTACCATATTAATCTCTTCCTTTCTATTCTATCTATTATGTCGTTTTCCATTTTCATTTTGTCCCTTATAGTTGTATTTGGGATATGCTCCAATCTCGACACTCTGCAACTCCTTCTCATCGCATCCATTTCGAGCGCTTGTAATTTTTTTTCGTTTTTCTTATTCATGTCCCATGTTTCTGAATTGTATAGGGCTATGCCTTCCACTATGGACCGATATATATATTTTTTTGTGTCCTGTTTGATCCCTTTGCTCCACCAGACCCCATTCAGTTGCCCAATAGCTCTTCGACCTTGACAGATTTTATTTTTAATATCCCTCTCACAGTTTGGCTCCTCGCTAAAGACAGATCCCAAATATCTAAATTCCTTACAGTTTTTTATCACTTTTCCATTGATATCCAGATTTTCCCCCTCTGTCCCGACCGTCAGGTATTCTGTTTTTTTAAAGTTTATTTCCAGTCCCCATCTATTATATTCCTCTTCCAGTTTACGGGTCATGTAGCTTACGTCATCTATATCTGCTGCAATAACAACTTGGTCATCCGCAAATAATAATGTGTAGAGGTACGACTCGTCAATTTGTAGTCCCATTGATCCACATTTTTTTGTCCATTCTTGCAGGGCATATGAGACATATATTCGAAATAGAGTAGGAGACAGACAACATCCTTGCAGTAGACCTTTATTTGTTTGAAACTCATCTGATATCTCATTCTTTATTTTAACTGCTGATCTATTTTTTATATATAGATGTTTAACCGCGTCGATATAGCGCCTATTGATTGTTGTTGTCTCCAGTACTTTTATCATATTTTGTCTTGGAACACTATCGTAGGCTTTCTGTAGATCAACAAAAATGAGGTGGGTTTCTAGGTTTCTTGCATGTCGTTTTTCAATGAGGTTTCGTAGACAGAATATGTTATCCGTGCATGATCTTCCAGCTCTAAAGCCGCTCTGCTCTTCAATGTCGTTCCATTCCTTTTCTATTCTTTCCTTTAGTATTCGTCCATACAGCCTACCAATTGTACTCGTTACACTTATACCCCTATAGTTGTTACATATTTTTCTATCTCCCTTTTTGTATATTGGCGTGATCCACGCTTGAGTCCATTCCGAAGGTATTTCACCTGTTCCGTTTATACATTCATTAAATATCTCTGATAGCATTTCAATAGTTTCTTGTGGGCTGTGTTTAATCAGTTCAATTGGTATGCCTCCTGGACCAGGGGCTTTATTATTTTTCATACTCTTCATAGCCTTTTGAATATCCTCAATCGTTATCTCCTCTACTTCTTCTGTCGCCCTTTGTCCTAGTTCAATTTGTTGTTTATAATTTTCTCTGTTTTCTTGTAGTAAAAACTGGAAGTGTTCTCTCCATTCGTTCATTTTAATTAATGATAAATTGCAATTTTCTTGCAAATTTTGCCTGGTCCTTGATATTATTTTCCAAGCTTTTCTCGACCTCCCACCCGTACCAATAAATCTGTCAACCTCTTCACACGCTTTAAGCCACATTTCATTTTTCTTTTCATTTACCCGTTTTTTTACTTCCGCCCTGGATCTTGTATATATTTTTCTGTCTTCTGGATCATTTATGTTCAACCATCTTTGATATAGTAAACTCTTTTCTTTTATGGACCCTCCAGTTCTTCATCCATCCAATCATTTCTTTGTTTTTTCTTTGCGATTCAAATCTCTCCTAGAGCTTCGTATGCGGCCTCGTGTATTGTTGATTTCAACCATTCGTATCTTTCCTCAGCTGTTCCCTCAATTTTATCTCTCATTTTATATTATCACTTATATTTAATATTTAATAAAATTATTTATAATCATTTAGGGGAGGGGAGTTAGTTTTTCCATTTTCAGACTCCTGGGGTCCCACTGATTATGTATACAAAATTTGGTTGAGTTTGGTACAAGGGTCTAGATTTTCATTTTTTGACTCCCCCCCCCCATTTTGGGCGGTTAGTTTTTGCATTTTTAGACTTCTGGGTCCCACTGATTATGTATACAAAAATTTGGTTGAGTTTTGCACAAATGGCCTAGATTTTTAATTTTTAACCCCCCCTCCTCCACCCCCCCTTTTTTGGGTCAATATGCACTAAAATCTAATCAGCTCTTAATCTCAATGGACCAAAACTATGCGTGAAATTTGGTTTCGATATTCAAACTAGTTTTTTGAGCTAGCTCGTCCACAAAAAATTTGGTAACGCACAGACTAACGGATACCTGACCAGACAACCGGACAACCAGACAGACTAACTAACAGACATTTTGACAAAACAATTATTTATTAAAAATTCTTCCAGAACTTAAGTGACTTGATTTAAATTTTTCGTTAAATTGAAGGGTTGGTTTTGTCACAAATATAATAAAACAATAATTTCAATAACTATTTGAATTATTTAATTGATAACTATACAGTTTCGGTCACCAACTGGTCGACCATCCTCAGTAGTTCTAAAATTGACCAGTGGTGACCGAAACTGTATAGTTATCAATTAAATAATTCAAATAGTTGATCCGAAATTATTGTTTCATATATTTGTGACAAAACCAACCCTTCAATTTAACGAAAAAAAACAAACAATTATTATCTCGAAAAATATAATTTTTTCGATGTTCACTTATTAGGGCTTTTTTGTAGACCGAAATGCCTCAAAATAGTTTCAGCCGTTTTTTAGATACTTCGAAAAAAAGGAAGAAAAAACATTTTTTTCATCCACGATTACAATACTTGACCATACCCTGCTATGGTAAAGTAAAAATCACGTTTTTTTTTGGAAATTTCTTATCCCAAATACTTGAACTTTAAAAAACATAAAGGATGGTAACAACACTTATTTATAGTCAATGATTTGTATAGTATAACTAAGAAAAATTTCGCGACATATTTTTTTTATAGAAACTATAGACATATGAAAGTATCGGTAATTTAATAAATATAGATAATGATTGTACATTAACCTGCTAGCTAACTTACCGATAGGAAATTTACTTGGGAAATTAGTTCACATTTTCTTAGAAAATCATAAGATGGTGTCATCTATTAAATCCAATGAAATGGATAAGGAAGCTTTTTAGGGGGCGTCGGAAAAAATTAATTTTTAAAGATCAGGCTAATATGTTAAAAAAAACTCGTTTTTAGTAAGAACGGGTTCTTACTAGTTAAAACGCTTCACCGAATCCTTTGTGACAACTAGAATTTACTGATGTTGGTTGAGTTTGGTTCAAAGGTCTAGAATCTTCATTTATGACCTTCCGCCCCATTTTGGGTGTTTATTTTCAAAAAATTTTAAACGAAAATGTCAAAAATTAGAAGATAATTGTAGGGAATGTAATTTTTGACATTTTCGTTTAAAACATTTTTAAAATAAACACCCAAAATGAGGCGCAAGGTCAAAAATGAAGATTCTAGACCTTGAACCAAACTCAACCAACATCAGTAAATTCTAGTTGCCACAAAGGAATTCAGTGAAACGCGTTTTTGCTAGTAAGAACCCGTTCTTACTAAAAAACGGGTTTTTACTGCAACACATAAAATATATATATATTTATATGTGTGTGTACGTTTATTTGTATCAAGCAGAGGACAAACTCTTTTGTTTCTCTTTATAAAAATAAAAGCTTGAACGTTTATTTTAATAAAATAAAATTCCAAGTTAAAAGGCCCAACACTTTTATTTTTAGTAATGTGATTTGAATATTTTTTCATCTGTTTAAGAATAATTTATTTTCCAATTTTTAAGCGCTTATTTTTGAATATATTTTTTAATTTATTGTGTATTCTACAATTTACAAAAGCATTCTTTGAGTCTATTGAAAACGAAAATAATTTTAATTTGAAATAATTATCTGCTTTTAGAATGTAATTTCCGAAATGTCGTTTGTACTTGAGACTTTGCTTCGTACAATTGTCTCTCTTGGTTTAGTTATCCTGAAGTTGACACAAGCGTATTCTTCTCTGCTTTTATTTCTTTACGGTGGCGAAGAACTATTGGATGTGCCCGGGGCTCAACTGCTCCGGGCTCATTGCCTGGCCATACTTTTGTTGGCAATCAATGGCATCACGGAATGTTACGCTTTTGCTTCCATGGATAGACATCAACTAGACAGGTTGGTTTTACACATAGAACAACGCTTCAAAACCGTTATATAAATATATGAGTAACTCCAGAACACAAATTAAAAAGTTTAATACTACCTCGCAAAAATATGTATTATGCCCTTTAGGTTTCTACATTTATTTATTTATTTAATTATTTCAATTAATTAATTTTCAACGGTAAAAGCCTTTACAAGTTAGTTACATATAAACAAATATTATTCACATTAAAATGAAACAGAGGGATAAATGGTTTGGTGTTGGAAAATAAATATCCATGGCAAAAGTCTTTACAAGTTGCTTTCATTAAAGTAAAATAATAATAGGCAATATGGCAGGTGAAAAATAAATTGCTCTAAATAATAGACTTAACAGAATATAATAGACCGAGATGCTATCGGACTATTTTGGAAGATGATTTTAGAATCCAAATAACATATCCTATACTGTAGTGTGATCCAACACACACCCCGAAAATCAAATTCTTACTCACCGAAATAAAGTCGTTTTTAGGGTTAATGAAGATGTCAAAATAATACCGTAAAATCAACTTCATTGATTATATAACTCATAAATTGTTTATTCTAAAGAGCAAATTCCATTAGAAGCAAAATTGTAGAGGATATAATTTTTGATATTTTTGTTAAAAAAATTTGAAAATAACCACTGAAATGGAGGGTAGGGTAAAAAATTAAAATTCTCGCCCTTTCGACCAAACTCAACCAAATTTTGTATACATATTTTGGGTGCTCTCAGAAGGCTAGAAATGGAAAAACCAAGTTAAGATTGACCCTCCCCCGATTTTGGGTGGCTACTTTTTGCATTTCTAGCCTTTTTGAAGTCCACTGATTGTGTATAGAAAAATTTCCTTGAGTTTGGTGAAAAGGCTAGAATTTTCAAAAAACTAAACTCATTTTAAAGAGTATATTTTATAAACAGTTGAATGAGTATATTTTCGTTGGAATAACTCAAAAAAAATTACTTTTTGAAGCCTTATTTCTAAGGGTAGTTGATACAAAGGGGGGACCCTTATCAACTCGAATGAGAAATTTTAGGAAAAATAAAATATTAATTTTCAAAAAACTAAACTAATTTTAAAGAGTATATTTTATACAGAGTTGAATGAGTATATCTTTCGTTGGAATAACTCGAAAAAAAATTACTTTTTGAAGCCTCATTTCCAAGGATAGTTGATACAAAGGGGCGACTCTTATCAACTTGAATGAGAAATTTTAGGAAAAATAAAATATTAATTTTCAAAAAACTAAACTCATTTTAAAGAGTATAGTTTATACAGAGTTGAATGAGTATATATTCGTTGGAATAACTCAAAAAAAATTACTTTTGAAGCCTCATTTCCAAGGGTAGTTGATACAAAGGGGGACCCTTATCAACTTGAATGAGAAATTTTAGGAAAAATAAAATATTAATTTTCAAAAAACTAAACTCATTTTAAAAGTATATTTTATACAGAGTTGAATGAGTATATTTATAATTATATTAAAACCTTAGTTAATTACCTTTTTAGTGGTTGCGGGCAGGCTGGCTTCTCTATAATACTAGATGCAGAGATTGTTATCTATATATTAAAATTAAACAAATTAGAAAGAAAAAAATCTCGATCGTAAATAAAATCTCCACAAAATAAGCATTTATATTCTGTGAAAATACCTAATTTAATTATTCGATTTGCAAAAAAATTTCTTAAAGAAAATGTTAACCTCTTCAATGATCAATAAAAATAAATCAACAATGAATCCATTTTTATAAAAGTAAACAATAGAGGGAGGAGTGCATAAAAATTTAAATTCAAAAATTTGAATATTAATCGATAATTTAACTTAAAATATTGATTGAATATTTTTACTTTACCATATGGAGTATGCATAAATAAAAATTATTAAAAACCATCTGTTCCTATCATTTTAAAGATAAAACATTCATTTAAAAAATGATGACGTATATATTATAATATATAAATAACTACAAATCTTTTGTAAAAAACAATATTAAATCGTTTATTTAAAATCCAAACGTTTTAGGACAATTTCTTTATCAAATGGAATCTTAAGAAATTAATATCATAAAGGTATTTATTTTTTTTATTTCAAATTTCTTAAAGTTCAATTGATAAAGGAAGAAATTTCCACCGAAATGTTTGAATTCTAAATACACCTTTTAAGATTGTTTTCTATAAAAGATTTGTATTTATATATAAAACAATCAATAAAATTTTTTCAATACATTAATATAACTAAAAATTATTTTTACAGGTATAATTACTTAATGGCAATTTTTTCAATAATCTTTTTGATAACGTCTTGGATATTAACTCGATTCTTTGGAGCACTTGGTTTTATTTTGGCAAATTGTGCAAATATGACAGCCAGAATTATTCACAGGTATGCTACATCCTATACTACTAAAGCGCATTTGTGCCTGCCTCTGTATGTACCTACCTATGTACCTATGTCGTCATGGTTACCAATTTAAATGAAATTATCTATATATATAAAATTAGGGTTTTGTTTGTACATTGGGGTGGTGGTGTGGGTGGAGGTACTGGGTGGGTTTCGGGGGGGGGGGGGGGGGGCGAGCTCCCTGCCTTGCAGCTAGTATATATGTATAAAATCGTAGGTCACTCGATCAATAATGATAATCAACCCGAACCACTAGACCAATAATGTTGACATTTTTGAAAAGGCCTCTTCTCCTTGAGCTGTAAGTTGCACCTACTAAGAAGAGATTTTTTGACCTTAAGAAAGTGAAATAGGGGGTTGGAAATTTTAACTTTGTATGTTCGCTATATATACCCACACTTCTTAGACTTTTGTCCCATCTGAGTGAAATTTTGCAGTTAATCTTTACGATCCTGCTGAACTATTGGTTCAAAATATAATGAGAGGAGGGGAAGGAGGGTTTTTTGTTCGATCTGGACCAGATTATAAACAAAACTCTGCTGTATTATTGGTTTAAAAATCAACAACTGAAAATAGAGTTGAGGTAAATTAAAATTCTTGTCCAATTTGGGACAAATAATGCAGTAACTATTTTTCTAGTTCCTATTATTGGACCATGTGTGTGGACACCTGGGCGGAATGGCATATAGCAGCGTTTCTTAAACTGTGGTGTGCGGCTCATTACCTATAGGGCCGCAGAAAAAATAAGCCGGTCATCAGAAAAAATTTAAAGAAAATCACTTTTTTGGTATAATTTTACGAAAATTCGTTCATCAGACATGTAATAGCGAAATGTTCAACTTATTGAGTTTGTTATTTAAAATAAATAACCCTATTTTTCATTAACGTATTTATCAAATTAAAATTATCGCACTTTATTTATTCAAACTGTTTTTTACATAAAAGAGGGCAGCGTAAAAATTTTACAAAAAAAAATACTGGGCCGCGCTCGAAATAGTTTGGGAAACGCTGGCATAGAAACGGTCTCAAAGTTTCATGGAAACAGAAAATGGGCCCGAAGCCCGAGTCGGCAGCTTGGCAGGGTAGAAACATATATAGGGGTCCGAGGGGTGAACCGCGATTGGAATTAGGTGTACACGATCTTTGGAATTACTTGGAGTTATTTTGGAATTCATTAGATAATCTATTGTTATCTATTGTCTTCTACTTGAAAATGAAAGCGGATGTGGAAGTAGGTGTACACGATTATCGGTCTCAGTTCACCCCTCGTAGGGGTCTAAAGTTTCAATGGGAATCCCAAAAAAGCTTCCCCCTGGCCGGACTCATGATCAGCAACTTATATATTATATATATTTAAATATATTCAATCTAGGGCATATTTTAAAAAAAATTTTTTAATTTAATACATTTTTTGTTTTAGTATATGGTTTATTCATAATCAATTTTTGGGAACTGAATTTAAGCCTTTGAAAGGATTATATCAATCTCGTATGTTTCTAATAACTAGTATAGTTATTGGTATCCTATTAAAATATTCAGAGGTAAGATTCAGAGAAACATTTATTTTTTCATTTAAGTAAATACAAAATACTATAAAATTTTCATTTTTTTTTTCTTTTTTAGATGAAATTATTTGAATCCAATAAATTATATCATTTTATTATCGGTTCTTTTAATTTTATAATTATAATCACAATTTGGATATTTCAAGAAAAAAGTTTAGTACAATTAATGATAAACAAATATATAAGAAAAAATAAATAGGGGATTTTAATTTTATATATAATTGATTTATTGACAGAAGAATTATAAATATTTATTTATTGTTTAAAAAAAAATCACTAAAAAAAAAAACTTAAAAAAGACGAATTGTGATAGAGTATATACATATTTAATATTTTATTATTGTTATATTGTGAATTTTTATATATTATTTATTGGTTATTTTTAAATACAGCAGCGGAGACTTTTCCCATCGTCTGAATCATACATTTGCTAAAAAAAAGAGATATTAAATGGTTGGGGGTCTGCTAAGTATGTACTATTAAAATAATAAATTGGAAATATAATTTTAAAACTGAGGGGAGAAAGAATATCTAAAATTCTCTAAATAATTCGTAAGATTTTTCGGGTTACACCGTCTAGGGATAAATAAGAAGATTTTTGAATTAAGATGAATACAAATCTTTTATGGAACAATCTAGAAACGTTTATTAAAAATCCAGACCTTTCAAGAGAAATTCTCCCAATGACAAATTTGAAAAAATAGTTGCTAAAAAGAAATAAATAATGAAAAGTTTTTGTTTTGCCGAGAGTAGCAGAGTTGTTGATTCACAAAGAGAAACAAAGAGGACAACCTCTTTGTTTCTCTTTGTAAATAAATAATGATACAAATTGTCTTGAAGATGAAATTACACCCTGTGAATTAAAATAAATATTAAATAAAAAACGTCTTCTATTCGCTCCGTGCGCAACAGAGGCGGCGCCATAGGTGACACTTTAAAGAACTTCGGGTACAATCTACCTCCTTATTTAGCATTCATCTGTGTATATTAACGTGTAATTTACTGAATCATAAAGTGATTAATTATTTTACTTTAACTTATAAAGTGAATTCAAGTAAAAAATTCAGTCGAATTGAGAACCTCTCCTTTTTTGAAGTCGGTTAATAAAGAAGTTTTCAAGTGCTCTGTGACGAAATGTAAAACTACTTCACTAAATTCCAACTATGAATTTTATTGTTTTCCTTCGGCTTACCCTAACTATCCACACAAAGTGCTTAGACCTGGGCATTGGTTTAAAAAAGTCCGAGTATGTATAAGGAAATAAATAATTAATTCATATAAACAGTTTTATATAATTGAGAAATGATACTTAATATTCATAAATATTTTTGTTTATTAAAATCGATTGAATGGGTAATTTTTTCAAAGCCTTATGTTTTAATAATTTTATCCGCGCTTTCGCCAACTCTTTCATGCAAGTTGACCTTCAGTAGACTGGATACTCGCTCCCTGCCACGATCTTTCCCGCGACCTATAACCTTGAGCTATTTAAGACCCGTATCCACAGCTACCATTCGACCCCCGCCCAACCCACAAAATTCCTTCTTATTTCACGATGGAGGGGCCAATCTAGGCCTTTAGGGGTTGCACCTTTTAGGTGTAACTCCTTCTCTCATCATTATCATAAGAAAAAAAAAAAAACATCCATTATGACATTTCGTGAATACCTACTTGCTTTTCTACATTATTATTGTACCTGAAGTTGTTTTTTGGCCACGGATGGCGCTAAGCGCGGTTGCGCACGGAGCGAATATCTGTCCTTTTGTTAAATACATTTTTGTAGTTTAATTTCTAAAATTAATCTTTTTTTTAAATTCCGCTCTATTTATCTAAAATGTTGGGATTAGAAGTCAAAATTTTGAAACAGGTACATTAGGAATTTCTTATTCTAATCTAATATTTAAGTATGTTCATAAATTCGAGATTTTAAATATTGTTTTGTCTATCCTATACATATCCCGTCACATATCATTTATTATTCCTTTTTCAAAGCAACTATTTTTTCAAATTTTCCATTGATAAAGGAAGAATTTCTTCTGAAACGTTTGGATTTTTAAAAAACTTTCCTAGATTGTTTTATAAAATATTTATTTATATATTATATACAATCAATATATTTTTTTTATTATAGATATTTTAAAGGTCCAATTTTACAAACAAGGTTTAATTTCCATTTGATCTCGATAAAATGTTAGGATCGAAATTTTAAGCAGGATTATTTTATGTGCGCAAGGTTAATGAAAAATAAAATTTTGAAAAAAAAGAAATTCACTGTTACGTGAACTTTCAGCCTCTTAAAAATCTTTTTATTTTAATTTTTTTTTCATTAATGAGACTATCATTCAAAAAACACCTACTCGCTATCTCTGTTAGTTTGAAAAAAGACGTCACACTCTTCGATCCCTTCATCCCTTTACTAGTAAATGTTCCAAATTTTATTATCCTTAAGATAGAGGTCGTCCATAAATTACGTCACACGAATTTCAGGATTTTTAGACCCCCCTCGCCTAATGTCACATTTTAATTGAGCCACCCTGTATTGTGACGTCACACTATCACTATTATTTATTTAAAAAAAAAAACTAAGTGTTTTTGCTAAAAATTGCTTCCTTACAATTTTTTGTTTTGATTTATTTTACCAACATTTTCAGGCTGGAATAATAATAACCTGAAATCTAAAAAATATATTTGAAAATTTTTTAATTTGACTTTTGTGACATCACCAGTGTTAAGATCCCCGGGCCCACCTGTCACAGTTTGTCACAAATCTGAGATGCCCCCTTCCCCTTACCGTGTGACGTTATTTATGAACGGCCCCATATCACAACCAGAGACACACGCACATACAGACCAATGGCTGGAAATAAATTCAGCGGAGCTCAAAACGTGTATTTCTGAAGAAAATTAGAATTTGAATTTTTGGGTCCATTAAAATACTTCCACTTAACTATATAATTGTCAAAAAAAATAAAAATATATATATCTACTAAAATTCCCCCCCAAAAAAATGCTGGCCCTTTTGAAAACAGAGTTTTTTCATTAGAGCTTAAAAAACGTGTAAGGACAAAATATTCCAAAAAAAAATTACCTATTTTTGTAGAATCATCCTTAGAATAACAAAAGAAAAAGAAATTCTATAAAGACATAATTAAATTAGAAATTTACCTGGAATCATTTTCTAAAGTTAGAACAGGAGGTTCAGAATCAGGTTCAAATTTTGTAACTTGTTTCGCTAATGCGGAAATTAATCCTGCATTTTTTTCTGAAGCTTTTCCTCTTACTGTGAAATTGAAAAAAAAAAATTATAATAATAATAATAATACATGTACAAATATAATAAATAAAAAAATAAATAAACTGATTGTATTTATTACCTCCAAGACATAATCCTTGATTATCACAGATAATAATTCCAGTCACATCATCAATTGTGGATCTAAAAAAAAAAAAAAAATTGGTAGAAAAAATTAAGTCTCGGTACATCTAGAAATTTCAGTGATTTGTCAATTTTTTTTGTGTCATTGAACAATGTGAGTAAAAGAGTTAAAACTTGGTATATTATAATTAGAGAGCGGATTTTTATGCAGTTAAAAATGCTGAAATATTCAAGTGATATGCAGAATACGTTGAAATATGCAAATATATGGAGTAAAAGATGGAAAAATAAATTTTTTTAAGCACTAAAAAATTAAAATTGAAGACAAAATGACTATATATTTGAAGGAGTGAAATTAGAAGAATAAAATGATAAAGTAAGCTATAGAGACCAAGTGTCAAATATCTACTTTTATTTCACAAAATTCTCGTTACATTTAATATAATATTATTTAAAAAATCATTAAACTCAAAGAAATAATAGGTACACTTGAATAAAATAAACATAATAAATATAATTATGTTTCAAAAAATGTAAACGAAAAAATACGGTGGAGGGGGGGGGTAGTTTTATTTAACAGACACGATTGTATTGTATTACTTTTATTTTTTTACCATATATTAACAATAAAGTAAGGAAAATATAAAATATTAGGAAGGTTTAACAAAATTATTTTTTACAGAAACCTACCTAGTATTATATATTTTAAATTTTAGTTTCTAAAATTTTTCAAAATTTTCCTTACTTTATTTAAAATGTTTTTTCCAAGAACCCAACACCATTCTCCCTTAACAATATATATTAACAAGCTTTTCTTATTGACGTACAAATAATAAACTAATGCAAATATTTGACCGGCTATACTAAATCTGATCTGGTTATTTCTTCTTTTTTTTTTCATTTCTTTAGCCGAAAAGTTACTTTTAAAACATCTGTATTTGGCACGAATGTGCAATATTTGACAAAAATCCTTCAAATATGCAATTTTATGCAATATTCTTCAAATATGCAATTTTACTCAAATATGCAAAAATATGCAGTATAAAATTTAACCACAATATCCTAGATGCATGATTCGGATATATAATTGATCTACTGGGTCATATGTGTCGGCGAACAAAATATGCAATTGCATAGGAATCCGGTCTCTAATTATAATATAGAGGCATCGATAGTTCTGTAGCTATTCGAATCTCGCCCCGCTCGGTGGGGGGATTGTATTTCTTATGGAGCTGTTTTCCTTCGAGCGACTGCTGGTAAGGTACGTTTTCCTTGTTGCAACGACCATAGTTGAGCACTATTTCTTTGTATTTCTTAAGGAGCTGTTTTCCTTCGAGCGACTCCTGGTAAGGTACGTTTTCCTCGTTGCACGATTATTGTTGAACGATCATCGTGATAATCGCACCGAGGAAAACGTACCTTAAAATATGCTTTTTTTCCCGGGGGTCCGCGAATTATTTTTTCAGATTTAGGGGCCCGTAGCATGAAAAAGATTGGGAAGCACTGAACTAGATAATAGTTTCTAGAAAGCTCGTTCTATTGACAAAATGTTTTTGTTTTCAAAAAGGAAAATTGATTAGATTTAGGGGTCTTTAATCTTTAGAACTTGCAATTGATAAATGCAGAAAATATTAAAAAAAAAATTGAATCGTCCTTTGAGAAGCTTACAATATACCCATCGGTATATTGTGAAATGAAATTGCAAAAGGACAAATTAGCATATAAGGGTAGAAATAGTATTTTATTCATTTTTAGTTTTTATATAAAATTTTTATTTACATATAATTTATTAAATAAATAACTTAATAATAATTTCTTTTCAAATAGATTAGTCTAAATATAAATTATTTAGCAAATTTTAATAGTAAAAATAAATTAAAATTTGAATTTACATAGAAAGTGAGAATTAATGCGTTACTTTGGGCGAACCTTTAAGAATTATTTAATAATCTCTCTGTTTCAGTGGAAAAATAAATAATAATATAAAATTTTACTTAAAAAAATTATTACTTGAAACTAACACGGAACGAACAAGAACAGGAGAAATTGGAGAAATAGAATCGCAAAAGGGAATAGAAGAAGAAAAAGGAGGAGAGTCTGAACAAGACGACGGGAGATCACTCATCATATAGGAAGAGAACGCAAAACATCCTATGCAAACTTTCTTCCTATAGTTAACATTCGAAGCAAGAGATTCTGTCTACAGACTTCACTCTCCACACATCATTCTAGAGAGATCATTCTAGACAGAGCTTCCACCTTCCAAACTAATCCACTCCATTTTTCTCAATCTATCCATCCTTCTACTTCGCACATACTTCTCTCACAATATTTCCTATATTCCACTCGATATATAAATATATCTGAATTGGAGTCCATTAAACACCGGCTATTTCTACGAGACACCTAGAATTCCTTCTTTCAAAGCGCACCTGCATATCAAATAATCGGTGCCGAAGCTATAATTCGGTCTCAAAGAAGACGGCAGGAAGATAGGACCATTCCAAGAAGAGGGAATTATTATCAAAAGAGGAAATTACTACAGTGAGAAGATCAAGAAGCGATTCTAACGGCTCAGCCCACCAAAGAAGTGTAAAAAATCTTACATTAATACTTAAATTTCTATAATAACCCATTCTAGTTCTGTTAAATTCAAGTAATGATAAAAATAAATTCACATTATTAAATATTAAATAACTCTAATAAAAATCTTTATTATCATTGAAAACTTCACATCCCTCCTTTTAATATTATTTTATTTTGTTTTTTTATTATTCTTAATCAATTTTTTTATTAATTTTCACACTAAAATCAGTAACGTAAATTCACAGTAAAATTCAATCAATTTCAGAAAGAAAGCACTAAGAGAGAAAACCCTGAGAAACACCCACCACAATTTTCAATCACAAACCAACATCCAAAATACTTATTACCCACTGCATGGTGTAGGTGCGTGGGATATCCAAAATACTTATTACCCACTGCAAGCTGTATTGATTAAACCTAATCAGCTAAAATTTGACACAAAAGTTTATATTAACAAACTGCGCACCTTTCTGGCAAGATTTAATTTTCTAGCCTAAACCGTTCATAAACAATGTTTTTACGAGGTGTAATCCTTTTTGAATTTATAAAAAAAAAAAAAAGAAAACATTTTTTTCTTTTACGATTACAATATTTTCCCATAAATAGTAAAATAAAAAATTCATCACATTCACTTTTTAAACTCAAGAATTAAGAATCGAAACGTCAGATATGTATTTATGAAAATGACTGTTAAAAAAAAAGATAAATATCACATAATAAGTTGAGATTTTCGAGCTCTTAAATTAATAATAATTATTAAATTAATCACATAAATTTATATATATAATAAATATATCCTCTTACATTTGTTCTAGAAGCTCAACGATTTCTTTCTCCATTTTTCTTGTTTTTAATGAAAAAAAATATATTTATATATATTTTATAAGTAGATATAATATTAAAATAATTGTTCTTTCTTATGTAAAAACACAAAAACAAAAACAGTAATAAAATCCTTCAAGTTATGATCTAAGTTAATGTCAAAATCAGAACAGCTGATTATCTTCTACTGATTCAAATTTAGATTTTAAACTAAAATAAAATCTTACAATCTTTGAATTAAATGTAAAAAAAAGACCATTATATTATTTTTTGAGAATAATTTTCATATATAAATCATAGATCTATGATATATAAATATTCCGTTTATTAATTAAAAAAAAAAAAGAACGCGCCATATTTAATTTTTATGCAATGAAATTGATGGTAAAATTGGTATAGAAAAAAATAATTATTATATTCCATCGCAATCAATATTATATAAGTAAATTGAATTTTAAATTTATTTATTATTAATTCATAATGCTATAACTTTTATATTTAAACCAGAAATAAGTATAGAAATGTTGTTAAGTATGATATAAGAAAAATATCATTTGAGACTTAAATAATAAATATTTATTTGTCTTAAGGGTTTGCTTAACCGGCAAGCTTAGTTAGCGCTTGGGTTCGATTCCTAAAGGGACGATCCTCTCTGATATGCAATGTAAAAATATTTTCTCTAAAATCTATGATTGGTCCTTAAAAGGTAAATTCATTTATTAATATTATAGGTCTGGGTTGATTTTTGAAATAATTTCCATCTTTTTTCAAAAAAAGACACTCAAAAAGATACTTAAATCTTTGCTTTCACTGTAAAATAAATATTTAGTTAAATCGTATAATAAAATGTATTTTGACATAAATATCTGATAATAGCAAAATCTCTGATGCGATTTTTATCTAATCGCACCAAAATTCTATATAGTGATCTCGAAAAGGCATCAAAGAGACTGAGAATAGAAAAATGTTTGTTTCTAAACATGTGTTAGCTTTATTATTATTATTATGTTTTTTATTATTATTATTATTATTATTATCGTTTCAAATGTTTTAAAAAATAAAAGCTGAAAATTCGATATAAATTTGGAAATTTTAATACTATTTTATTTTATTTTCCAAAAAAATTCTTAATGATCAGTGATCACATAATGAATAAGAGCGGATTGAATTTACGAAATCGAATTTAATACCTAATTCAACAACAGTTCTTTCTGTAAGAGACCTTGATATTCAAAATAGTTGTAGCAATCAACAACTTAAGGCTCAACAAAATAAGCGGTAATGGCAAGCGCTTTGAGATTTGATCCTAATTTAAGTTTTCTCAGGGATTCTCGGATCTTTAGTGTCCATTAGAGTGGTCCTTATTTTGGGTATTTTCGAATTTTTACGCTGACAAAGGCTCATATGGTTCGAAATAAATAAAAAAAAATCCCCCAAGTTTCAAGTCTCTATCTCAATTTTAACAGAACAGCGATGCAAGTTTCTCATCTAAATAACATGGGGTTTTTGGCATTAAAATATCAATTATTTATTCCGGCCAAAGTAATGGTTCAAAAAATTTGAAACTCTGTAGACTTTATTCTTAAAATGGTAGCTATACTTCAGAATTTATACAGATTTTTAGCTATTATAATTTAGGAGTTACAGCTAGATAAAATAAGTACTGCTATATCTTAGTGTTAAGAAGTTATAGACTCCAAAATTATAATAACTAAAAACCTCTAAAAATTCTGAGCGATAGATACTATTATAAGGATAAAGTATACAAAGTTTCAAATTTTCGGAACCATTACTTTAACCGGAATAAAAAATTGATAGTAAAACCCAAAAACCCCATGTTATTTAGATGGGAAACTTGGATCGCTGTGCGGTACACGTTAAAATTGAGAGAGACTCTTGAAACTTGGGGAATATTTTTTTTTATTTAATGAGCCTCTGTCAGTGTAAAAATTAGAAAATATCCAAAATAAGGACCACCCTAGTGGCCATATAAGTTTGTTTCTACTTCTAGTAGCGAAATTTGCAGCAAGGAAGATTGGCTTCTTATTCAGATCCAAGCGATTTTACAAACCCCCACAACTTCTCACCATCTACAAGGCCCAAATCCGCCCCTGTCTCGAATACGGCTCTCATCTATGGAGATGAGCCTCAAAATATTCTCTTGCTACCCTGGATGCAATTCAGAAACGAGCCGTCAGGCTAATTGACGATTCTACCCTCACCGACTCCCTCGACTCGCTGGCTCATCGAAGAAATGTCTCTGCCCTTTCCCTTTTCTATAGATACTATCACGGCAGGTGCTCTGATGAGATAAAATCAATAATTCCCCCAAAGCATGCTTTACACGTAGCACGCGTTTTGCCGACTCCCAACACTCTCTCGCGGTCAAATTAGAAAAGTGCCGGACCACTTCATTCGCAAATACATATATCCCCATGACTTCAAGGAACTGGAACTCTCTTCCAGCCTCTATCTTTCCCAGCACCTATAATCTTCAAACCTTCAAAACCGGAGTGCATAGACTCCTACGTCTACACACTCTCACTTAATCAACTTTCCCTTCTCTTCGGTAATGCAAGGGTCTTTCGAGATCCATAGGAGCTGCATCTTTACGGGTACTCCCCTTCTTGCATTCGATTGCATTAAAAAAAAAAAAAGTTACATTTCTCATGCTTTCTTTCCATCAATAATGACCTTTGAAAAAAGAACCGCTTCCTTTGTTTTTCAAAACAGATATTATAGTATAACCCTTTTTTTGAAAACTAAACTATAAAATTTCTAACGAGATTTGATTTTTGAACATCCAGTGTCTCAAAAAATGATTATTTATTCGTTAGTTGTTTAATTTAAAGGATATAAATCAAAATGGGCCTTCTTCTTCAGGTTAATAAGTATATCGCTAATAGTCTAGTCAAATTGTGTTTTATCAGGAAAGTTTTGGGGTAGTTCTGATTTTTTGCATATATATGTTTTTGGGACACTGAATCCAAATCTGAGGTTTCCTCACCAAAAATTTCGTGACGCAACATTGTAGAAAATGCAAAAAAAAAAAGGTAAAAATTTCAATTTTTTGGCGGTTTTTCGCTTATAACTCGAAAACTATGATCTTTTAGTAAATAACCTTCCTATTCAAAATGAAAAGTTCATAAAATTTAATTATTTAGGTTTTTTTCTCCGACCAACCGTTCGGGCTCAAGCGCAAAATTCAAGTTTTGAAGTTTTTCAAAACTTAAACCTCATTTAATCTAGTTTAAGAATGTATAGAGTGATCTTTGTCGAAAACGTGCTCCTTTATGGTCAATTTTTTTTTTTTTTTTTTTTTTTTATTTCCACTTAAATTTACAATCTGTCAGTTAACATTAAGTAAATGATTTATTGAAGTCTAAAAACATGTAAGAAACAACCCAATAGTTGTAACCTATCTCTAATAATTACATTTAGCAATTATGAAATAAACTTTGATTAAGTCACTAAAACCTTGAAGGTATATCACTGGGTGAACACTTTTTAAGTCTTCTTTCACAGGGTGGGATTAACAATCCTTTAACCATATCACTTGGGTGGTTCTCCAGCCTATCAACATAATTCTTATAATGTTTTTAATTTCCTCCTTTACCGAGGTAATATTCAGATCACGAGCGATGACAGAGTTTGGGACGAACCGGGGGGCATCCACTATCAGACGGAGGACTTTAGCTTGAAAGCGCTCATGGTAAGATCCTCCGTCTGATAGTGGATGCCCTGGTTCGTCCCAAACTCTGTCATCGCTCGTGATCTGAATATTACCTCGGTAAAGGAGGAAATTAAAAAAATGGTCAAGAATTGGAAAATATAAAAAAAATGCGAGTTTTGAGTGATCCCGGGGGAGGGGGGATTTTGCGCTTGAGCTCGACGGTTGGTCGGAGATAAAACCCTAAATTATAAAATTTGTAGGAAATTTTATGAACTTTCATTTTTAATAGGAAGGTTATTTACGAAAAGTTGATAATTTTCGAGTTATAAGAGGAAAAACCGCCAAAAAATTGAAATTTTCGCCTTTTTTTGCAATTTCTACAATGTTGCGTCACAAAATTTTGGCGGAGACCTCATATTTGGATTCAGCGCCCCCAAAAAACATATATATGCAAAAATCAGAACTACCCAAAACTTTCCCCATAGGGGCCCATTTGAGCACTATTTGACTGGACTATAAATATAGAGACTATATTTAGAAAATACATAAGAACAACGTGGATTAACAAATATTTAACACCGCACCTTGAAATCAAGACTAACGTATCAATCAACTATGTATTCTAGACAGGAAATCCCTTCCCACCTCATCTGTATTTCTTCGATCTAAAATCTTCAATCCTTCAAGACCCTCCTTTAGTCCAAAGTAACCACCTAAATTTATCTTTTTTTTCCTCTTGATGCCAGAGTCAATTCTCACCTGTACCTAATTAGTGAACCCCTATTTTGAATTAAAATCATTAGAAAATAAAAAAAAAAATACATAAATATAGAAATTTTTGTCAATCTATTGAAGGAAAAATTGAAAACTTTCATGAGTCGGTATATGCAGCCATCTAAACAAGGTAAGGAAAAACAAATTCAATCAAAGCCAGTTTCTGAGTATTACGAGTAATACGAAAAGGGACAAGGAATAGGTAAAGTCACGAGGTTTCTTTTTTGGATTTTAATATATTCAAAAATAAATTAAAATATAGGAATAAGATGGGCATATTAAAAAAAAAAAAAAAAAAATAGAAGATATTCAAGATTCGAACTTTCTTTTCAATTAACATTTTTGAAATTATATACAGAATCGTTGTTTATTTGGGGGCTATAGTCGCGAGAACATTAACGATATATACAAAATAAAATGAGCCTTTGCTGTATCATTTTATGTATATCACTATAATATACTTGTATACGTCTCATTTAAAAATAAAAAATTGCAATTGTAAATTATATATACATTATATAATAATAAAAAAAAGAATTTTGTTAATATTTGTAATTCAATCTTAAAGTGAAAGATTATTTAAAAAGAATTTAAGTTTGTATAAAATATTTCATTCATCAAAAATAGGAGTTGAACTCATTGAAAATTAGAAATCAATCGAAACAAGAACATAATGTAAATTACTATTTTTTTTTTTTAATATCTTGGGTTATAAAGTAGAGTTCCGAAAACTCGAGATAACTTGGCCACACCCTATCATATAAATTACTGTACACTGTGTATTCATTTTCATGTAGTAAAGGCTCTTTGCCTACATAAAGTATCTTATTTTCCTTTGTTTAAGGTAGTTGTTCCGCCAAATGCGTTTTCTTAGGATTTTTTTGAAATTTAGACAGATTATTATTAAAATACTTCTGCATCGATTGGTGGCAAAACGAAATTTATGAACAATACAGTTCCGGAGATATTAAATTTCAAAAATCGAGTTTTTCAGGCTCTTTAACATTGCACTATACGGGATATCGGAAAATTTACATACATATTTAATTATAATTAAGAAACCCTTCTTACCATTTTTATAAAAAACTAAACCAACATTAAACAATAACCAATACATATTTTAAGACAATTTTGATTCAGAGTTACAACACAGTTTCTGAGATAATAAGGAATAAATAATGAAAAATGTATAAAAAAGAATTTACACTCAAAACAATTTGGCAAAAGCGAATTTATTTAACCAGCGAAAGATGAATAAAGCTAGATTTTTTCAAAATTATAATTTTCATAAGGTGTAACGTATAATAATAATAAGTAATGGATTTGCCAAATTTGGCTAGAATTGGTACATAAACAGCAAAAGTTTTGGGCTTATTAACTATGAATCGTTATTGTCTGTTTTATATACTCTAGCATTAACTTTTTGCTAGTATTGTCGCAAAACAACTACCTTAAAGGTATTTGAGCAGTTTATTCTCTGTTATATTCTCAAGCAAACAATATATACAAGTACAGTATTTTCTGAGGAAACACTTGTACTTATTCTTTTTTATTCCCATTCCCGATAACCCGGCATTTTCACAAACTCGGCCACCCTTCGGTCCACATTAGGCCGAGTTTTCGGGACTTACTGTATTAACCAAATAAATTGTTTTAGCAAATGATTGGGCAACAGGTGCAAAAATTAGTTGCGATAAAAAATCAACTAATTTTGTTTTAATTTTTCTGGATACTACTAAAAAATTTTCCCAAATAAAATTCATATTTTAGTAAAAAGGCTTTTTATTTATTTATTTATTATTTTTTTGATCAATTATATTTTTTATTTTTATTAATAATACAATGTTGATTTGAGAAAAGCCTAATACTTTGATGGAGTCTAGTTGTAATAGGCAATATATATATTTATATATACAAGATTTAAACAAAATAATAATTTTTTGTTTTAATTGAAATAACTCAATATTATTTTTGTTTTGAATGAGATGCTAAATCGACATGGATTTTGTCAAATGATTCACAAATGAGTTTTTTAATTACAGCAATGCGCGCGCAATGATCAGGTCTATACACGTATAAAATACAAAATTATTTTATTTATATATAAACTTATTCATGTATATAATTTTTTTTTTACTTTTATGCACTATATAAATAAATAAATATATTAATATTTTAAATAAATATAGATATATCTATTTATTTATATGTATAAATAATTAAATTTAAATCTAGTGTTGTAGAAAGCAATATATAATATTTTAAAAACCTACAATAAATGACTAAACATGATAAATGAGAAAATACTTAGTCTAAAGTGATTTTATTTATTTAACTTTTTTATTTATTTATTTATTATTTTTATTTGCAAACTTTAAATAACCAATCTATCTAGACTAAGGCGCATTTGTCATGAAATATAAAATAAGAAAAAAAAATCACATTTATAATTAAATAAAAATAATAATAATAATAATAAATATATGTAAAGATAGTTATATCTATATAGATTTAATTATTTGTTTATTTATATATATAATTTTTAATATTTAGATATAGATATAGATATCTTTAAATATATATTTTTTATTTTATTTTTATATATATGGTGTGATTGTGTGTATATATATTTATATATAAAGAATCTCTTTAAAACATAAAGTTAGGAAGACTTGAAACGAAGGCTATTTATACAAATATATTTTACGGGTTATCTACAGGCGTATTTATAGGCTTAAGTACCATTTGTACAAAACTCAAATATGAGCGGCGATTTTTTTTTAATTATTAATTGATTAAATAAAAATTTTAATAAGTCTTTTTTTTTATGTAATAGAATTTTAGAAGGCCTTGAGGCAAGTGACACACAGCCGTGCAGGTCCAATGCAGTCATCGTGGCAAAAGGCTCCGCATTTACGGCAAGCGATTAGCGCGTCTAAATTGCACGCGCAATCGGATGTGGCATGGCCGGCTGCAAACAAAAACACGAGACTTTTTAGATTAAATCCCAAGGTATAATGGGGCATTACATACCAAATAGGCCACTTTTATAGGTCACCCTCTCCGATTTTTTTAAAATTGTATTTGTTTTTGAGAGTGATGAAATAAACTGATAAAAACTAAAAATAAATTAAGTTTTTACGTGTTTAAACTTTAAATGAAGTCGTATTAAAAGAGCATTTAAAAACAAAAATTTTGAAAAAAAAAGGTTAGATTGGTGGATTTTTCGCAAAGTTATGAGCATTTGAAAAAAAAAAACCCTCAAATTTTGAAAAAAATTCAT
The DNA here is from genome assembly GCA_024734495.1 of Forficula auricularia. Taxonomy (NCBI): domain Eukaryota; kingdom Metazoa; phylum Arthropoda; class Insecta; order Dermaptera; family Forficulidae; genus Forficula; species Forficula auricularia. The sequence continues at coordinate 797,521 of JALMQS010000697.1, read as the reverse complement.
ATCTCAGAAATCGATGGTCAAAAAAATTTGAAAAAATTCATGAACGTGTTTTTCATCAGTCTCAAAAAACATATACAATTTTGAAAAAAATCGGAAGGGGTGACCTAAAAAAGTGGCCGATTTGCTATGGAATGCCCCAATACAAAGTGTTTTGAAGAAAGAAGTGATGGGGTCATAGGTGAATTTATAAAATCACTCGTTATTTTAGCTGTTTTTTAATATAATATATTTTGAGTGTTGACTGGCTCACCATTAAATAGGGAATTGGCATTTATGGAAATTATTTTGAAGCAAGTATAAGAGATAAATATTTAACAGAATCAAAAACTACAATGAGAAAGAGCAAATCAGATTTTGATCAAAATTGTTAAAATAGCAAAAAACTGGTAAGACATTTCCTTTATTTCTCTATATTTGTTTAATTGTGGATTTTAATTGGCTAATGTAATCTATTTTTTAACTGTCATAAAAAAAGAAACAAAAACATAAAAGAACATTAAAAATTAACTTCTACATCATAAAAATCATTTCCTCTTTTGCTCTTTTATTCAAGTTTATCAACATTTACTATTATTCTATGTAGTATTTAAATTTCCTTGATTTTTGTATAGATTAATTAGGGAAGCAACAATTTGAATAAAAGTTGTCTTTAATGTTGATTCTTAAGTCAGTCAAAACCCAATATAATATATATCAAGGGTGTTTAACCTGCGGCCTGGCACATCATATTTCGGGTATAACAAATATTAAATCATTCCAATGTTGATGTTATGTTTCACCATTTTTCTAATCCTAATGGAATTAAAATTATTTCTTTAATGAAATTAACTAAAACATCAAAACGGTTGTTGACTGATATACACCTTAAAAATACATTGCGATTGGCTTCGAGTAGCATACCACCGAATAAAGCAGACATATTAAAAAAAAACATCAATTTCAAAAATCACATAAGTTCGAGTTCGTTCAAAATTACCACATCACATTGCATACCAAGAGTATAATATTATATTATATACATTACATATACAATGTATTTTTCATTTTCATAATAAAACTAAACTTTTAAATGTAGTTGACTTTTTTATGCGGCCCGCCTCCCTTCAAAAAATTTACCATGTGGCCCAGATGCTGCAAAAGGTTAAACACCCCTGATATATATGGTGTAAATTTTCACCAAGCTGTGTAATACCTTGGTCTGCAGACCCAGGCCGCCCCAGATTTTGTCTGGCAATCCTTGGGGCGGGCGGCGGAAGAGGGGTGGTGGGGGCGGAGGGGCGCTTGCTGCCCGGGGCGGAGGGGGCGGTTTGCCGGGTTCCGGCTGAGGTAATACTGCCATTGTTACAGGAATTCCGGCACCTCCTTGAAATACAAGTTTATTGGAGGCTGTTGCTGCCGCGCGACTATATGAAGGATTTTTACGATTTGGCCCTGTAACTGCTAACTGGCTCTAAAAAAAAGAAAAGAAATTAATTAAACTATTTAAACACATTTGTAGAATATTTAATTTAATAAATAATAACCTTGAGCAAAGCCGGGGGTGGCCGCAATTGACCTCGCAGCTGATCTCGATTCGGGGAATTCTGAATGACAGCCTGACAGATCTGATAACTCCTCTCGAGGTTGACGGCGCCAGGAGGGGGTGCTGGGTTCGAATTGCTAGTGCGGCTGGAGGAAGAACGTCTTCCCTGTTTACTTGCAGATCTCGAGGCTGAAACTGCTATGTATGGCATTGCGGAAGAACTTGCAGCAACGGAGGAAGAAGCGATAGGGGGCCGTACGCGAGCTTGAGCTGGAGTCGCTGACACCACGGATGGCAGACAGACAATTGTCGTGGGGGGAATTACAGCAGCGATTGTCTGAAATATGAAATAACCCAAATTTCATGAGGAGTTAATAATTTGAAAGTATAATATTTACATCTTCGTTATTTAAGCCTTAATAGACCAGTTTATTTTTTTACTAAAACAAATCAGCTTATGATTTTTTTAATGGCGTTATTTGTTAATTCTAAATTTTAAAAAGAGTTAAGCATTATATAATTATAGTTCATTTCTTCCAGTAAAGTATCCAGAAGCTGGACGTTAGCAGCTCATCTGGCTCATGATGGCCCCGATTTAAATCCGTGCGATTTTTATCTGTAGACATGACACATGAGTATACGCAAATGAAGTTGATCATGAGTGAAAAAATCAAGGGCTTGGAATGGAATTAGGGCAGAATGAATGAGATCAACAACATGAGGTACTAACGTCCTGCAGTGAATCATGAATATGCATGTGTACAGCAAAACGGCAACAACTCTATTAAGAGGCCAGTCAATGTAAATATCTCACTCATTTCACAACTTTAAGTTAGAGTTATATTTTGTAAAATGATTTATTTTAGCAGCAACTATCTTAAATTTAAAGGAAAGCCCTTCACTTTCAAAAACACCCTTTATTTATAAATTCCAAAAAATCTCACCTTGTCTGCTGTTGTCACCGGTGGAGGAGGTTCCGTGCTGCTGCTACTCGTTACGTGACTCTCTGGCGTCAAAGTTACTGAAAATAATAAATATTACTTATTGAACCTCTTCCGGTGGATTATAGAATTTTTTTTATGCCTTAGCGAACAAAGACTTTGATTTTTTATATGAGTAGGCTGTGAGCTGTGGGCTACATGCAAAACCTGCTATCTACAAAAATCGAAGATTTTGAGCTTTTGGTATCTCTGAATTCTACTAGCCTCAGGGTACAAATAATAAAAAAAAAAAAAGTAAATTTGAGATGGAAAAACTTGGAATAAACCTTTTAAAATTAGGTTTGAAAACTCCAGACGGTTGCAAAATCTGCAATATTTCGGATGCAAAATCTGCAATATTTCGGATTCAAAAGCTGACATATTCATATTTTTTTGGTTTTTAAACCTGCCAAATTTTACAGAGTCTAAATGAATGTCACTAAATGAGTTTGAATGCAAAACCTGTCATATTTCTGCTTGGCTTGAGTTGCAAAAGCTGTAATATCCGTAATTAGGGTGCACAAACTGTCATCTTTATATTTTAAATCAAACTATCTTTTTCTCTAAAAGCCTGATATTAAAATGGTTTTTGAGAACACACAAAATAATTTTTTATGATTTTTCAAAATAAAAAAAAAAAAAAAAAAGGATTTGTCTACAACAGTGGTTCCCAACCTGAGTTATGCATTTCAAAAGTGTTCCGCGGATTTAGTCGTAAATCGGAAGTATATGACCGTATAAGAAAGGTTAAAGAGTTACAGTTTTCCGACGGCCCCTAAAAAGCTTCCTTTTGATGAAAAAACGCGAGGTAATTTTTTTTTATTAAAAACAACACGCGGCACTCAAGACGATCTAAGTTCATTTTTTGTAATAAAATCATGTTTTTTTAGAAATTTCTCATTAAATATGAAATAATAATTGGATATTATTAACACTGTTACATTATTATTATCAGTACAACTAAGAGAAATTCCGTGACATATTTTTTATAGAAACTATAGACATTGTACATTAACCTGCTAGCTAACTTACCGATAGGAAATTTACTTGGGAAATTAGTTCAAATTTATTGATGAAAATAATGATAATAATAATGTAACATTGTTAATAATATCCAATTATCAAAAAAATATTATTATTGCATATTTAATGAGAAATTTCCAAAAAAACATGATTTTACCAAAAAATGAACTTTAACTTAGATCGTCTTCCGGCAAGTGTTGTTTTTAATATATAAAAAAAATTACCTCGTTTTTTTGCATTACAAGTAAGGTTTTTAGGGGAGTAGGAAAAAAATTTAATTTTTAACGACCAGTCTAATATGTATAATGTATATATATCAATATCAGTGATCGATATAATATTAATTTTCCATGAATTAATCGAAAGCGTTAACATTTTAAATTATGTCTGTTATTATTCAATATATTTTGGTTCGGTTATTTCATGAGAAAATTTATTTTAATTCATTTTATCAAAAAATAAAAAATAAAAATTATCAAGTGTCCGGTTTTTTTGCTGTTGAGTGTATATATTTGTGTGTATGTTTGGGAGTGTAAAGTGGTGTAAATATTACGAGAATCCAAAATTATAATAGTCTCGTTATAACAAACTTCTAGAAATATATAATATCATTTCGTTATGTTATAACTTTTAACATTGCTGTTAAGAAATTTGGTTCGGGATGGCGTAATTTGTTATATAAAATTTTTTATTTCGGTATAGAGGGATTGATTGACTGAATTAAAACAGGCCTTTTATTAAAGAAAGTAGAACTGAAATTTACGAAATTAAATGCAATAATCACTAATTCTTTTCATAATTTCTTCTCTAGTAAATTTATAAAAGAATAAATAATTTTCTTTAGAAAAATATTTTAAATAAATAATATTTCTTGTGTCTCACCTTCAAGTTCTAATTTGACAGATGGTGGGACATCATTATTACAAATTGGGCTGCCAGATCGAAGGCCGTTGCCTGGTCCATGAGAACTGTTATTTCCAATACTAACAGGTGTTGGCTCCTGAACTTGTAAGCGAACTTCAAGCTCTTCACGCATTGGAATAACTGAAACCTAGTTAAAAACAAAATAATATTAATACCAGTAGTGATTGTCTATTGCAGGTTTGTTTTACTTTATCAAACTCAGTTACTCAGTATGGTCAAGTATTATAATCGTACAGAAAAAAAATTGGTTTTTGCTTTGTTTTCTCAAAATATCTAAAAAACGGCTATAACTAATTTGGGATATAAAAAAAAGCGAAATCTGGTTGTTAAGACTTATAAAAGACTTTTATAGTGAACATGTAAAAATGATAGTATTTTCAAAAATTAAAAGCCGAGAATCATAGTTCTTATTAAATATGATTTATTTCATACCAGAGGGGATCGCACCCTCAGTTCGTAAAAACATCTAATAAGATTTTTGATTCTCGACCTTTAAATCATTTTTGGCGTAAATTTAAGTAGTATTAATGTTAAATTAAAAAAAATATATTTATTTTTTAAAGATCGAAAAAGCCACCTGCATTTAATCATAAATAATTATTTTATCAAAATGGGAGTTATCCATTGTTGTAAGCCCCAATTTGGAAACCAATAAGAATAGCAAAACGAAATTTCATATTTAGCTGTTTTCTATTGAGATTAAAAATCTTTTAAATTTCAGTTCAACGCGTATAAGATGTTGGTGCATTCTGGATATTTTTTTTTTTTTAAATAAAATTTATCTCTTAAAATTTAATTTGTTACATGTTTACAATGTAGGGCTTTTTTAGATTTTAATACGTCTACGTTCTAGGTGCCATGATTTTTCATCTTTGAATCAAAATATTTTAAATCTTTGTTTGAAATATTTCGAAAAAAATAAGCACGAACATCAATATTTTTCAAAAATAATTAATACAAATTCCTCAAAATAATGGATGAAGTAAAAAGTTCTGAGCCTTATTTTCTCTTTATTTCGACGATAAAATTAACCAAGTTAGGATTTTCCGATTTAGATCAAATATGCGCCGTTTTGTTCGATAACTTTTGTCCTTTTTGAAGACAATCTCATAATTCCGCGGTTGAAGAAGTCCTCGTCCCTATTTGAGAAAAACTTGACCAGCTCATTTTCACAAGTATCTCTTGAGGCCATTTTGTACCATCAAGAAAATTTTGCAAATGTTTGTAAAGGTGATAATCGCTTGGTCCCAGGCCTGGGGTATACAGTGGGTGCGATATACCCTCCCACCCAAGCTCTCGGAGCTTCTGGCCCGTCGTTAACGATGGGTGCGTCCTGGCGTCCACTTGATGGAACACAACACTCTTCCTATTGGCCAATTCTGGCCGCTTCAATCTGGTCAGTTGTTGACAGTATAGGTCCGAATTAAGTGATTGGCCCGATGGGAGCGACTCATAGTCGATGATTCCCTTCCAATCTCACCAAACACACAGTAAAACCTTCTTGACCGTTAATCCGGGCTTGGCGATGGTTTGGACCGGCTGACCACGCTTGGACCACGATCTTTTTTGCCTGTTGTTCTCGTATGTGACCCATTTTTCATCGCCAGTCACCATCCTCAGCAAAAAACTGCAGGCATCAATTGGGTCCAAAAGTTTATTTTGCGTCAATTCGTGTGGCATCCATCCATCGAGCTTCTTCTTGAGACCAGCCTTATGTAAATGGTACTAAAGGGTTTTCTAGGTAATCTTCAGTTCCTGGGCAATATAATAAGTGCTCGACAATTTCAATGATGATATCAACATTTTCGAGGTTTGGCCTACCAGAGCTTGTCTCATCTTCGACGTCTATATTACCAGAACGGAATCGTTTGAACCACCACTTTGGTATTGCATTCGATACTGTATTGGGTCCATAAACAGCACACATTTTTTTGGCCGCCTGCTCCCCTTTTTCCCCTTGGTCGTAGTGGTACTGAAGAATGTATCGAATTTTCTCTTTTTTACCTCCATTTTGGAACGCTCTAAGACACAACTGGCTTCACTGTCAAAGAACTTTTTTTAAAGTGTTATGTTAACTTTTAATCGCAAAAAAGAATAACCAGATGAGACGTATACATAGTGAGATATGGCTAAATAAAGCCATCTAACGGAAGACTCAGAACTTTTAACTTCATCCATTATAATTTTCATACTATGTATGTTTAAAGGCTTAAGCACCTTGATTTAAATTTATCCAATGATGTCATAAAATAAAAAAATAAAAAATTTCTCATTAAATTTATATTTAGTTATTATATATATATTTATGGATATACCTATTTAATAAATAAATTTTTGTTTCTTCGATAAATCTAAACGCTGCCGAACTAATTCTAATTCGAGTTTTTCTTCACTCTTCACATTGGGAGGTCTCAAATTACTAAAAGATCTTTTTAAAAAAGTTTTAAGCTAGAGTGGTTTTCAGGTTGTTGAAAATTAAAATTAAATAAAAAAAAATAATAATAATAAAAATGACGCAATGATTTAGTGAAAGCTATATTTATATTGAAAGTAATGGAAGGCAGCCCAATTAAAATATATCCAAATAAGGTGTAATTTATTGTATTCCTTCCTCCCTTCCCCTCAAAGCGACGTTTCGGAGGATTCTTCCTTCCTTCAGGGTTTCAAGGGGTTAATGAAGGAAACAAATAAAATGCTTCCTTCCTTTCTTCACAGCAGTGTTTAAAACTTTTTTCTTCCTTAGCAGAAGCATAGAAAAAAATTTTTTTCTTCTTTTTACTTTATCCAATGCGAAGCATGGGGGAAAGTATTGTTTTTATTAAGAAAAAGAAAAAAGTTTTTCTATGCTTCTGCTAAGGAAGAAAAAAGTTTTAAACACTGCTGTGGAGAGAGGAAGGAACCATTTTATTTGTTTCCTTCATTGACCCCTTGAAACTCTGTAGCCCAGTAAATAGAGGATCCAAAAAGTGGTTCAGCTTACATTAATTACGGGAAAATATTTTTTTTCTAGGATCGTTTGGTATCGTGTGGGTATCGCCGAATCTACGTTTGCGACCTCGAAAATGTGGGGGACAACTTTTGATGGCCGAAAAACCTCGAAATTTTCCAGTTTTTCGCTTATAACTCGAAAACAGTCCATATTTTGTAAATAACCGTTCTATACTAAATTAAAGGGGGCAAAATTTCGGGACGATTAAAAAAATGAAATGCAAAATTGGTCCAGTAGTTCGATTTTGAGTATCCAAAAAACAGCCCCCCAGATCACTTTTGAAAACCTATCCAAAAAACTCTTTTCGATTTTTTCCTATTTTGACCATGAAGAAGCACGCCCTCGACAAAGAAAACTCTATACATTTTTAAAATAAATTAAATTATCTACAATTAAAACAAAGTTTCATCTTAATTGGATAATAGCAACCCGTGCCGCAATGAGGTTGAAGTTTTAAAAAACTGCAATTTTTTGCAAAAAATTGCAGTTTTTCCTTCATAAAATGAAAACCACTCATCCTAGAAACTTGATTCATATCTCATTCTGTAGGAAATTTTGTTGACTTGCACGTTTACTTGGACAACTTTTTTGTTAAAAGTCTTAGATTTATAGATATCCAGCATTTTCCATGACACTTTTGAGGATTCGGATCATATCCTGTCCGGGAAATGTAGGATATAAATCTAAGAGTTTTATCAAAAAGTTGTCCAAGTAAATGTTCAAGTTAATAAAATTTCCTAGAGAATGATATAGGAATCAACTTTCTAGGATGAGTGCGTTTCATTTTATGAAGAAAAAACTGCGATTTTTTGAAAGAATCGATCATTTCCTGTCATAGAAAATGCTGGATATCTATAAATCTAAGATTTTTAACAAAAAAGTGGTCCAAGTAAACGTTCCAGCCAACAAAATGTCTTAGACAGTGAGATAGAAATCAAGTTTCTAGGATGAGTGATTTTCATTTTATGAAGGAAAAACTGTGATTTTTTTGCAAAAAATTGCATTTTTTCAAAACTTCAACCTCATTGCGGCACGGGTCACCATTATCCAATTAAGATGAAACTTTGTTTCAATTGTAGAAAATTTAATCTAGTTTAAAAATGTATAGAATTGTCTTTGTCGAAAACGTGCTCCTTCATGGTCAAAAAGGGAAAAATGGAAAAAAGTGGGGATTCAAAAGATATATTCAAATGATCCCGGGGGCTGTTTTTTGGATTCCCATTAAAAATCGAACTACTGGACCAATTTTGAATTTATTTTTTTTAATCGACGTGAAATTTTGTCCTCTTTAATTTACTATTTACTAAATATGAAGTGTTTTCGACTTATAAGCGAAAAACTAGAAAAAGTCGGAAAATTTCGAGGTTTTTCGCCCACCAAAAGTTGTCCCCCACACTTTCGAGGTCGAAAACTTAGATTTAGCATACCCACACGATAATAAACGATCGTAGAAAAAAATATTTTCCCGCAATTAATGTAAGCTGAAACTCTTCTATTTACCGGGCTACTGAAGAAAGGGGAAGAATCCTCCGAAACATCGGTTTGAAAGGAAAGGAGGAAGGAATCCAATAAATTACTCCTTATTAGGATATCTGTTAATTTTTTCTTTCCTCATTACCCCTATGCTGCCTTCCATTACTTTCAATTAAAAGTTCTACCAGTCCGACTCTCTCCAGAGAAAATTTCGTGCAAACTATATTTATATTTTTTGTTCAATGGTTTAATCAAATTGTGATCAATACAAATAAAACCCCATTTAGCCTGTTAGGAACATGTTTCATAGATAAAATAAAAAAATAAAATGATTTTTTCTAATATATTCAAACTATATTCAATCTTATGAAGGCTCGCAGCGCACATCCCGGGTTCGAACCCCGGCTGATCCTTTTGTCTATAATAAAAAATCTATTCTTCGTTGCCTAATTTAATTTAATTATTTTTAATGTTTTTCATTTTGTATAAAAATCGATCTATTATCAACCCTGACTTTTTAGCAATGTCTGAAAAGAAGAATAAAACCAATTTCATACATTTTTTCCTGTTTGTATTTGTCTCTCTCACACTAATTCATCAACATAAGCTAACAACTGTTCATTCTGGTGTTAAAATGTTATTTTCAAAACGTTGAAATGATTTAGATTTCATGCTATCTAGCTAGCTTCATAACGTTAGGATGAAAAATTGAGAAATTAGAAAAAAAAATTGAACTGTTTATAGGGAATTTTTGATCTATTGTAACTAGTGAGCTGAAATTTGGCACACAAATTAGTAAGCTGCACTTTTATTCAAGTTTCAGATTTTTTGCTCAAACCGTTCGCTGAAAAAAAAATCTCCAAAAGAGCGTAGTCTTTCATTTTTAGTCAAATTTTCCAAAAAGAAAATAATAATTTTTTTTATTTATGAAGATAATGCTTAACAACAGGCTACAATAAGGTTTGATTTGTTCTGATGATGCTCTGATTGAGCTATCGAAACCGTTTAAAAAATAAATAAACTTGATTAAATCATTATAAAATACACAGTCACACTGTAAATTAATAAAATAAAATATTAATTGATACATTACATAATTTGCTACTAAAGCTGGATTTCTTCAGGTTTCCGCCATTTCCACTACACTCTTCGTAATTTATAAATGAATTTGGTCTCATCAGGAAAATCGCATATATACACTGTGGTGCAAAAAAAGTGGAAGACTTAGAAAAATATAACATAATCGGTGTCAAAAGAGGGCCTGTAGCTGTTCTTCATAACATCAACCCTAATTCCCGGAGACGTCTTCTGATAGTCCAAACACTTAGGTTGACTTGTCGAGTATGTACCGTAGAAGGTTGAATTTGAGCTGATGTATGCAGTATGCCGATCCCTCAATACCTCCAATAGTATGAATCGGTCATCTCTCTCATATGAAGCTCTAATTCGACCGGATCGTTTCACAGCTCTGAGCGAAATACCGTTACGATCTTCCATCTCATTTATTAGTTACAGCTTGAGCTACTTCCTCGGTCTTTAGAGGCATTATGCTTGGACAATATTTCAAATGAAATGAAATTAAAAGATTAGATATTCAAATCGAACTGATAAACATTTAAATATTCAATTTAATTCGATATTAGATGATAATCATTTAATACAATTCAATAAAGGGATCAGATTTCAAACCTGAAAATTTATGCTAGTTTAAATAAATATAATTTTAAAGGGTTTAAATTAAAGTAATACATTGTTTTCACTCTAAAAATGTTTAAAAATATTTGTACAATCACAGAATGTATTAAAAGTTTAAATAAAATATGTTTTTTCTGAAAATTATTTGAAAAAACTAAATTTTTCTAAGTGTTCCACTTTTTTTGCACCACAGTGTATATAATCATCGATCAATTTAGAACAGTGTTTCTCAACCTTTTGTAGAGCGAGGAACTCTAGAGCACTTATATTTATTTCCTGAGGAACCCCCCCCCTAGCACTAAAATATGAGATATTCAATTTTTCGTCAAAATATCAATATCAGGCTACTTTTATATCTTCCAAATATAAAATAGCGCTGATGACGGAGTTGGAACATTTTAAAATTTTTCTAGATTTTGGGGAAATTGGGTACAAAAAACGTGCATTTTAAATTATAAGGTGTACAAATAAGTGTCCGCCGTTTGACAAAGCTGGTCCCACCAGTAAATTGTGATTAAAATTGTCAGAATTAAAACTTAATTATCGTAATGTTGTATATTTGTTAACAAAATAACCTTGAAATCTTAGTGAATTTTCATTACTATATTATATTATTTTGTGTGCGAAAATGTCGAGTTTTGAGCCGAAAAGCGTCATTTGCCGGAGCTTTTGATTTACTTCTTCAAATTTGAAAAAATCTGCAGCTGGGGCGCATCGATTGCTTGGAGAAGCATATGGTGAGGCTCCCTTAAGTGAGAGAGGTTGACGTGAGTGGTTTCAAAAGTTTAAGAAGGATGAATCGACATCGAAGATAAAGGCCGAAAGTGTACGAAGACGCGGAATTGAAAGCATTATCAGAATAAGATTCGAGACAAACTCTAGAAGAACTTCCACATACATTAGGAGTGACTCAAAAAGCAATTTCACATTGGTTGAAATCATTGGGAATGATTCTAAAACAAGGAAATTGGGTTCCATATGAACTGACGCCGAGAAATGTTGAATGATGATTTTTCACAAAACTGGTCAAAACCTTTTTGGAAACACTCAATTTGGAAGTTTTATCCCACCCGCTATATTCACCAGGACATTACTCCTTCTGTGGTCTAATGGTCAGAGTAACTGACTGGCAACCCGGAGGTCTCGGGTTCGATTCCCGACTATACCCAGACATTTTTCCTGTAAGTATAGGGTCTGGTAATAAAAATTAAGTGGGAGATAAATTTAACCGAATTTATCGAGCGTAGAATTTACCACTGCTCGAAGCCCCTAAAACCTTAGTAAATTGGATATTGAATTGTATCTAAGTTTCTGAGATTGGCTCGTGATCCCGGCTTCTTTTCCTTCTGCTCTGTTCTTTTCACGATGGAGGGGCCAGCCCATACTGGCCTTTAGGGGATCCACCTTCTGGTGTATCTCCTTCTCACATCAATATCATTAAAAAAAAAAGATGTCCACTTGTTTCGATCGATGGCGCATGGCCTGTCTGAGCAGCATTTCACATCATATGAAGATACCAAAAATTGGGTCGATTCGTGGATAGCCTCAAAAGATGAAGCATTCTTCCGAAGCGGTATCCGTATGCTGCCAGAAGATGGAAGAAAGTAGTGGCCAGCGATGGAAAATACTTTGAATGATACATGTGTAACCAATTTTTTTCATTAAAGCCTCAAATTTTGGGGAAAAAACGACGGAAGCAAAGTTGTACACCTTGTACAATATCTAACATTTTTATTTTTATGAATAATATTATTATTAAATTTTTTTGGTAATGTCATTGGGATACCCATATGCCCCTTTCGGATCGGACAGATTTTTTTTTACATATTCATTATATACTCATAAATAATATTCTCATCTATTTGAAAAGCATTATTATTTCAAACGTCATTAATAACAAAATAATAATAAAACAATTTAAATGATGTTTCCATTTTGTTACTAATGTAACGTAATCGTTGTATTATAAGAAAATTAAGGAACTTTAGCGCAATAAAAATGGTATCACTGAGACGATATTAGTGATGTTCATCGCATTCTTAAGTATCAATGGTTTTATTTGACTATAAGGTAATACTTAGACATTCTTTACATGACAAATTTTTTGAGGGGTGATTCTACTAACTACTATTTTTTCTTTTATTGACCTCTAGGCACGGAGAACCCCCAAACCTCCCTTCAGCGGAACCCAGATCGAGAATCACTGATTTAGAATAATGTATTCTTAAAAATAAGGATCAACTTAAATGCAGGTAAGACAATGCAGTTTGGCCGCCTTGGTAAGAATCTTCTAGACATTTTGTTTGATTCGAATTCCATGGGATTTACGAAAAATTAGATAAGTTAGACCAGAAAATAAAATAATTTTTTTCTTTCATCTTTTAGCGGCATCGTTTTTTTACATTAAATTATAATTAAACCAAATTGAACAAACTATATTAGTTATTTTAATTACAGCTTTTACATGTTTTATACCTTTTTTAATTAATGTTTTTTACTATTATTATGTACACTATAAAATTTAATTTTTATTAAAAGTTTCGTGTTTATTTTTATGTTAGTTTTTTGATCTTGGTGGTGTTAGTATTGGGGTTAGTTAAAATATAATCATACGTACTTGGTCCATAGTCGGTAACATTAATACATCATTCACTGTAGTTTGATTTTCGGATGTAGATTCACAATTGGTTGACGGATCTAAATTTGATGACCCTGACATAGGAGGATCATCCGAATCCTCTTCTTCTACTGCTGATTCGATAGTGACCCGCGACGTGGATTGAAGGGATGAGGATTCCGCTGACAGGACGGTGGATTCTGCTTCCTGTATTGAAGGCAAGGGTCCTTGCTGAGAACTAGGCGTAGCGCCTACTACGACACTAACTGAATCAAGATCTCCTGGAAGCATATTCGGGGTGCCTAAATGAAACGATTCGGTTTTTAAAGGGTAACTAATTGTTTTTGCACTATTCTCCTGATTTAATAAATTAGAAGTTTCATCTTTATTTGTTTGTGTTGCTAAAGTTGAATCGGATGCTACACTTTGAAGGGTCACTTCGCTTTCTATTGTTGATTGAAACGTTGATTCGTTAGGGTCAGGAGGGGGAGGAATATCACTTTGTTGCTGTGTCGTCGTCTCTTGAAACGTTGACGATGATTCACTGGTGTCGGTCGGAGTTTGGAATGTATTGGAGGACGATTCTATATTAGTTTGAAAAATATTTATTTCATTTACAATGGTGTTTTGAAATGTATTAGGTTCCAAATTACTATCAGATTGGAATGTTGTCCGGGTTTCCTCCAAAGGTGATTGGAAATTGGATGATTGACTTTCTAATTGTGTTTGGGGCTTGGATGATTCACAAGAGTGATTTTCAATAGTTCTAATTATTTCTAAAATTGGTTCATTATCTGTACTTTCTGTAAATCCTGATTCACTTTCTGGAAGCATTGTTGTGTTAGAAAGATCATTGTCAACGTTTGTCTCACTATTGGTTTCCGAAGTGTCGATGGAAAATGTAGGTAAATCGTCCGGCAATAATGTTGGCAATAGATCTTGAGAACCGTTGGTATTGGTGTTGCTATGCACAGAATGTGATGTACTTTCTCCACTTTCTTGGATAGAGGCGACGAATTCCTGGGTGTTTTCCGACAAACAAGTATTGTCTTCATTATTTCTTTGTAACGTTTGTGAATCTTCTGACTCGTCGATAATCATCATTGTAGACGAAAGTGAATCAAGTTCATTAGATGAATGTATAGGTGAATTATTTTTGTCAATTTTTAATATACTATCCTCAGAAATATTTCCATTTGAATTGGATGAATTTGTTAAATCTGCCTCTTGGGAATTTATTAATTCTGTTTCGGGGAGATTTGTTAAGTCTGTTGTCTCTTGGGAAATGTCATTCTCCACATCTTTTGATAATAAATTATCTGTAGAATCTGTATCTTTGATTTTTTCAATATCTTCATTTATACTTTCAACTTCTTTAACTTTTATTAATTTCATATCATTTTCTAGATTAATTTTATTATTTTCTATATTCAAATCATTTTCTAAATTCATTGAATTTTCTGTATGATTCAGCTGGATTTCTATTTGATCATTATCAAGATTATCAGTAGAGGATGATTCGAGAGGCGTAGCTGGGCTGTTTGTCGCCGAGGACGCCTTCAATTCCTCCTCCTCCTCTTCCTCTTCTTCTTGTTCTTGGTCGTCTTCTTCTTCTTCTTCTTCCTCTTCCTCTTCATTGAGATTCTGATGCTGGCTGCTGCTTTGATTTTCTGTTTCAATTTCTCCTTTTATTTTATGTTCAAATTCATTAGAATGAATTGGTGTTTTATTAGCTTGCTCTACCACTATATCGACAAGGGTAGTTTTTTCAATATTTGAATTAGATAAATTTTCTGAAATATCTACAGATTGTGGTAATATTTCTGTCGTTAATGTTTGATTATTTTTTTCATTTAAAACTGGATGAGGCATTTCTGTTGATAAATCGTCGGCAATGGAAACTTCATGTTCCGGTGAAACGATCAAAGTGGCAATCGCAGTGGCGGATGCAGGAGCGACCGGGCAAGATGGCTCGTCAATATGCGGCTCAGACGATTGCTCGTCTTCCTCCGACTCTTCTAAATTGTTTATTGGGGAACTACAACTTTCTAATAACTTATGAGAGATTTCTTCTTTAACTTCAGATACCTCTACTTGTTTTAGAAGAGGAGAATGGTTAACACTGCTAAAGTCATTATCTTCTTGGATAGGAGAATGGTCAACCATGTCAAGGCAATTTTCTTGGAAACTTATTATATTTTCACTTTCTTTTAGTTTTATTTCGATTTCTTGTATTAAAGCGTCTAAAAAAAAAAGGAAGAAAAAATTGTTATTTTCATTAATTTCCAAATAATAAAATAATATAAAATATTTTATAAAAAAGTATCTTAACACGTTTATTTAAAAACCAAACATTTCGGAAGATATTCTCCCTTTATAAATGGAATTTGAAAAAATATTTGCTTTAAGAAATGAATATAAAGCAACTATAAACAAATAAATATTTTGAAAATAGACAATGATACAGATTGTCTTGTAGATGAAATTACCTTGAATAAAAAATCTAAATCTTTACGAAGAATTGTTTTTCTCTAAAAAATTTTTGTTATACACTCAAAACCTAAAAAACCGGACACTTGATAATTTTTAGATAAAATTAATAAATACAATATTAAAAAAATATGTCCATATTTTGACTAGATAGGTAATTAAAAAAATTATTTCTAAAGCTAAAATGGCATTTTAATTTTTTTGGGCTTAAGGGAGTTCGGGACATCTATTATCATCTATCTGGATGACTTCGAAAAAATCTTTTGTATTTCTGCAGAGTGACAACGTCTGCCTATTAAATTTTTTAACAAAAAATTGTTAATAATGAGGTTAATTTCGAATAAAAATCTTTGCTTTGATAATATTAATAAATAATATTGAGATAATTTTTTCTCATTATAAAAACATTTATTTAACACAAAAACGATTTCAAGAAATGAGTTGGAATTCTGCACTAGTGCTTTTGTTATATTCTGTTGGCTGCAAATAACTTTTTATCTTTACATTTATGAATAACTAATTAACTAGACTGTCAAATCTATTGAAAAATGAATCATTCGATTCATAAAAGTTGAATTATTGATCTGTATAAATTTGTTGAAAATGGTATAATTTGTATAGAAGTTAGAGCCCTTTTAAAAGCTCGGCCCATTTACTTCCATGTTAAACGGACAATTTTCAATAATTTATTTCTCTGTAATGGGAGAGACGATCAACTTCAAATTTCGTGAATAAATATTTAATACATCAATGATTGTAAAAATTTGAGAATTTTCTTATAAAATGATAAGACGGTCCCGAATCTCCTTAATAAATATGATTTTAAAAAACAGAAAATTGTAACGGCTATCTATTAAAATAAAAAAAACATGATTAATTAAAAAAATGTCTCTTTATGTCTCGTATTTTATACGATAAAAGTATGAACAGTTTCGAAGACAAAAAAATAAATGATCGATTTTCATTAAATTCATTTTTTTTATTTTCGATATAATATTAAGTCCCCAATGAATTAATCGAAAGTCTTAACATTTTAAATTATTGAAGGAGACAATAAAAGAAGATTACAAACTCTTTTATACTGTGATCGTACACTCTTTCATTGTCTCTTCAATATATAAAAATTCTGCTACTCTCGGCAAAAAAACTTTCAATTTAATTTTAAATTATGTCTATTATTATTCAATATATTTTAGTTCGGTTATTTTATGAGAAAATTTATTTTAATTCATTTTATCAAAAAATAAAAAATAAATATTATCAAGTGTCCGTTTTTTTTTTTGCTGTTGTGTATATTAGAAAAACAAAATCAATATCTGACCTTTTGTTAAAAATGAATGTTTGTTGTGAAAAATTTCAGATAATTTCTAAAATTTATCTTTTTTCTAAATTCCGCTCTTAATCTAAAATTTTTTGGGATAAAAAAAGTCAAAAATTGTTGATGAGGTAAGAAGTGAAATTTTGGTGAATTGTAAAGAGAATTTTCAAGATTTTGCCATTTAAAATTTCTTTTTCATATGCGATGAAAATATTTTTTTAAAAATATAATGTTTTTTGAAAACTTATAATTTATACATATTTATATTTCTAATTTAAATTCTTCTAAACAATTATTATAGTTAGGATATTTAGATGAGATGAGTTTTCAAAATAATAGTATTTTTTTTTTTATGTAAAAACAGATTAGAGTATGTCAACTAATTTTGCTATTCTTACCTGAATGTTTGATTCGTTTATTATTAATAGGATGAAGGGATTCGAAATCTTGAGTTAGGTCATCGGGCGGGTCCGCAGCAGGTCGCTTTTCTGCAGCCGCCGCCGCTGCTTGTTCACGGTAATTCGAAACAGCCCTAGTTACCGCGCCTTCTCGGCGCGAATATGTGGCTGCATTGATTGAGGCATTTATAGAAGTTGAAGAATTTGAAGTTGAAGCCGTTGAAGAAGCCGCAGCGCTCGCACGGCGAAGACGGAGCTCCGCGAACTGGAGGCGGTGGCGGCGGCGGGAAGAGGAAGCGGCAAGACCGGCGCGGGTCGAGCTCACTTCCGGTTCCACCGCCGCCGCCCCCGGATAATGCATCACCCCAGATTGGCTCGAAATGTTTTAGCTAAGAAACAACAAAACAAGACAAGAACCATGTGGTATTAATATTATTTTATAAAATTACTAGCAGGCAAGGCTTCGCCTTCGGCGGCTCTCTTGCTGAGCCAGGGGGGCTCGCCCCCTGGACCCCCACCCCGAAACCCACTCAGCACCCCCCACCCACCCCCAACACCCCAATGTACAGACAAAGCCTTAATTTTATATATCTATATAAATAAAAATATACTGTTACGCTTAAGTGATACGTTGAAGGATCTCGAAAGTTCTTCACCGATTTCTTTGAAATTTTCACACAACATTCCATTCAAATACACGAGTGTTTTTATATATAGTGTTTTTATAGATATCACACCTGCGGCATGTAAAAAATATTTTTTCGAGGAAACAACGCTAGCGCCTCTCTGAGGGGGTAAAAGCAAACAAACAAGATGGCCGATAATAGCTTTTTGGAAATCTTTCAACTGTCAATATTATTTTTGGTTAAGGGAACAATTTTGACACTCACACACGCCAGGGGCTAGGTGACGCAGGGCCGAAGGCGTCAGCTAGTATAGATATAATTTCATTTAAATTGGTAACCATGACGATTGTTTTTGTTGGGGGCGGACATAGATAGGTACATACAGAGGCAGGCACAAATGCGCTTTAGTAATATAGGATTATATTAAATTGAAAGTTTTTAGTTAGGATTATATTACTCAGTAGGTAAACCTAGTATTGAATTCAGGGAAAAAATTAAAAAAAAAATTTCTTATTGTCTTTAAAAATGTCGAAACGTGGAGAAAAATCATTTTTTTTAGACATGATAGTTTCCATGCGTCTCGTCTGTGTATGGATGTGTGTGTCTAGATTCAGATACCCACGAAAACTTAAAGAAACAAAAAGTCGTAGGAAGTTCGTTCTTGTTCTAAAATATTTGTATTTCCAATGTGGAGAAGTGAATAGATTTTGGGCTTTTAATTTAAAAACTTCTGGTTAAAAAATGCAGAAAACTAAATTTTTTGAAGGATTATATTGAGAAAATAGTAGTAGTATTTATAATATATGAACAATTTATTTTATATATAAGTTTATTATTAATTACTTATAAAGCGGTGTCTAGCGTAAATAAGTGTTCACTTTTTTTGTTATTTAATAAATGGGTGAGCGAATCTTTCATTAGAATCTAATCGAAGAAAATCACTAAATAGAGCGCAGACAGAATGATCTCTCTTCTTATAGAGCTAAGGCATTGAAGGATACCAAATACAAGTCCAGATCTGTTTCAGACAAGTAGAGATTAATTTCTTAATTTCTATTATTCTAGAAACGGCTTTTGGACTCTGGGTAAGAAAATATTAAATCAGAATTAGATATTTATAATTTAAAATTATTAATTCACCGAAAGTTTCACTTTTGCTTTAATTTCAATAATAGTTTTTAATTACGTTTCAAATAATATTTTATCAAATTCATGATTTGTGTGAGATTTTTGATAGGGGTTTAAATTTCAAATGACATGTTCTGATATTAAATGACTTGACTTTTTCTCTAGATTGAAAGGTGATTTTACTAATCTAATTCTAATTTAAAAACTAGACTACATACTATTTGCCAGAATAAATCCTCCCAAACCCAACAAAAAAAAGATATTTATTAAAAAAAAAAAAAAAAATACAAGCCGAGCGGATATGTAGTTCGTTTGTGAGTAATCTACCATATATCCCGAGATAATCGATTTATTTATTGTTTATTATTACAAGTAGGTAACGCCATTTGACGGCTGATGAGGTGATTAATTATCTTATAAATAAATAAATAAATAAATCTTTATTCCTCGACCTGCTTAGAGGCACAAGTCCTCGGTGGCTAGGTCCTCCAAACATCAATACAATCTAGCTACAATACATTAATAAACATCAATACAAATTAATTACAACAATTTAAAAAATAATAAACAAGTAAAAAAAAAAAATAAAAAATAAAAAAAATAGAAATGTATGCTCATTAATAAATAACATGACCATAGATTTCCATCAAAAAACAAAAAGTAATTTAAAAATTCCGCGCAAAAACCCGATACCAGGAGCAAGCGACGCATTAGCCATCCCGGCATTTGCCATAAGTTGTTAAGGAAACCTGGTCAAAACCTTAACAAGGATGGTATGACCTTTCTCTACCTCACCTAATCTCTGCTTGTGAGAACTAAATAAAATTTTGCACAACTCTAGGACATTAGGACTTGACAAAATTTATAATTGATTTAATCATAGGGGGCAGAGGACTATAATCCCAAGTAGTAACAGACAGATTGTTCCACAAATCAATGCCAGATCCTACAATTGAATGTAAACCGATATTTTTCAAGAATCTTGGCTTACGAATCTTTTTTCTATGATCAGCTCTACCTAAATAATTTGGTTCCTGAAATCTATTCGTTATTTCCTCCCAACTCCTAAAACCCTCATAGGCTTTGAAAATCACTTTCAATTTAGCCCATTCCCTTCTCTCCAATAAGCTAGACCATCCTAATTCATTAATCATTGAAGTGACACTACTAAACCTATCAAATTTACCAAAAACAAATCTAGCCGCCCTCCTTTGTACCATATCAATTTTTCTCTCTAATCGTTGTGGATGTTTGTCCCAAACCACAGAACAATACTCTAAATTAGGTCTTACATAAGTTAAATAAACTTTTGACTTAACTTCTCTAGATGTACCCTTCAAAATTCTACCAAACATCCCCAATTTCCTATAAGCCTTATTGACTATATAACTAATATGCATATCCCACTTTAAATTTGCCTGAATATGTATGCCTAAATATTTATAAAATTTAGATTCATTTATAATATTTCCACCAATGTAATAATTTTGAGGACTAACCAGATTTCTAGTACTAAATCTAACCAAATTTGACTTGGAATGGTTTAGTTCCATTGAATTGGATCTACACCATCCTTCAATTTGATCCAGGTCATTCTGTAAAGTAAGGCTATCACAATCATTATCAATTACTCTATATACGACACAATCATCCGCGAAAAGCCTAATAGATGATTGCACGATAGAAGGCAAATCATTTACATATATAAGAAAAAGAAGAGGACCCAGAACACTACCTTGAATCACCCCAGACGTGACATCTACTCTATCAGACAGACCATTACCCACTTTTACAATTTGAGTTCTATCCCTAAGAAAACACCGAATAAATTTAATTAACTTAACAGACAACCCTGACGAGTTTAATTTTTCTAAAATAATTTTATGACTGACTTTATCGAAAGCCTTGGCAAAGTCCAAAAATACTGCATCTACACACTGACTTTTATCTAAAGCTTCCTGTAATTCCTGAATAAAAGAAACTAATTGAGAATTACAGGAATAATTTTTTCTAAAACCATGTTGCCTATGATAGAACCATCCTTGCCCTTCCAAATACGAGCGGATATGAGAGTCTACCAACCTCTCTAAAATTTTGCCCACCAGACTTGTTAAACTCACTGGCCTATAATTACAAGCTAAGCTCTTATCTCCCCCTTTATAAACAGGAATAACTAACGCTCTTTTCCAACCAATAGGCATAGTTCCCTCATCCAAACATCTATTAAAAAGTAAACATAAAAATTTTGAAATACTATCCACTACAAATTTCAAGAGATCACTATTAATTTCATCCTCCCCCGAGGCCTTTCCTGGTTTTAACCTCTTAATACCTAATGCTACATCCGATTCTAAAATGACTAAATCCTCCATCTGACTATCACTAGAACCTCCATCAACTAACTCACCCTCCTCTAGAGCTACAAAAACGGACGAATACTGTCTATTTAATAAATTTGCCTTCAACACATTATCCTCAACCAATTCACCATCATCCCCTAAAAGCGCAGGGACATTTGCCGAAACATTTAATTCCTTAAGAAACGAATAAACATTAAACCAATTTCTATTACTACTATTCCTATCTATATAATTATTCAAATAATTAACTCTAGCCAAATTCTTTTTTTCAATTAACAGCCTATTTAGCTCTCGGAATTTTCTTTTATGATTCGAAGACTTATTCCTATTAGAATATGCTATCCTACATTTCCGTTTTAAATTCTTAATGGTTCTATCATAGTAAACAGGATCGTTACCCACTTTAACTAATTTAGAGGGAATAAATTTATATTTTCCTTCTTCCAAAAGATTCATAAGCCCATCCCATTGCTGATCTACATCCCGAATTACAGACCATTCTAAAAATTTAGATTCCAAAAAATTATTAAATCCCATTTTATCTCCTAATCTATACAGCCAATGCTTCTTTTCGAAGGTTAGAGACTGACTAACTGATCCCAAATATTCTATTACCACAGAATAATGATCACTAATTCCATCTTCAATAGTGACTCTCATATTATCACTATCAAAGTTGGTTAAACAGACATCGAGGACAGACGCTTGCCCACTGGACCTCTTCCTAGTCCCCTCCTAACAATTTGGATAAAATTTCTACTTTTGAAAATATCATCAACCAAAATTTGAGCAAGAGAATTACTATTTGTCGCAGATGACCAATTTACATTAGGCAAATTTAAATCTCCACAAACTAAAATATCCTTACTTCGCATAGATGTACAATTTAAAAAATTATCTAAGTTTTCTAAAATTTTGAAGTCCTGACTAGGAGATCTATATAACCCAACAATCACCCTACTTATACGTCCAAATTTCACATTCACCCCTAACATCTCCTCTTGTAAATCTAAAAAATTTAAACTACTTGGAAGCGAATCCTTGACTGCTATAAAGACACCACCCCCTCTACCAGACTGCCTATCCCTTCTATAAACTATATAACCCTTAGGAAATACCTCATTATTCGAAATCTCCTCCCTAAGCCAAGATTCTGTACCAACAATAACATCTGGATTAATTAAATCCACATGTTGTCCAAAATTTAGAATTTTATTCAAGATACTTCTACAATTTATTATTAACAACTTAAATCTCTGATTTCTATTTCTGAAAATTGTCCTCTTACCCCCTCCATTTAGTTTTTTTGATATTCCAGTATACTATCAATACACACCTTCCCTAACTTGTAGGAACCAGACCTATTTAAATTAATACCATTCTTGCCTAAATCTTTATAATCTAAATAACTATTTGAATTTATAAACTTACAACCATACTTGAAACAGACACTTTCTAAAATATGATTTGCCCAATTAATCCTTCTAAAATCTACATCCCTTCTATAAATTATACCACTAAATATTAATTTTGCTCCCTGAAATTTATTTCTAAGAGAAATAACTAATCTATCAAATTTTAAACGGAATACCTCAGCAGTAATATCATAGATATTATGCGTGCCTACATGAATAAAAACTAAATCCTTTCTAGCCCCTACATACCTCTCTACCATATTTTCCAACTGTTCAAATCTTATACCGGGGAAACACCATGAACTAAACCCCCGGGATGCAGTATAAGATGCCGAATATTTAAATAAACTATCTCCTAGAATTAAAACTCTATTATCAATTTCTCTAACCCCTGAATTATCTAGTAAAATATCTCTCTCTTGACAGACCGCCGAATTAATCTGGCCTTGGCCAATAACATTTCTAATAGTATCTAACTCTTCTCGAACCTGAACCAATTCCTTCTCCAAAATATCAATTTTCTCTTTCATCCTTTCTAAACTATCATCTTCGGAAAGAAATCTATCACTGGTTCCAACACCTATACTCCTAGTCTCAATTTTTGAATCACTATATTTCATATATTTCAACCATATCTAAAAAAAAAAAAAAATTCTTTTTTTTTTGAAAATAAACAAAATGTTTACCTTAGCAACGCAGAGATATCCTTATTTCTGCGCCTAATTTCAAATCCAACCCTTGTTTTTCTTATCTCTAAATTAAAGGACGAGTTACAAAACTCCTCTGTCCAAAAGAGACAAAAAAAGAACTAATAAAATATTGGCAAATAGTTGTAAATTTATCCAGCCAATTTTCTATTTACCTAACAGCTTAAAAGAATAATAAACAGAATTAATTAATTAACAGGATTTTAATTGATTAATTCAATTAAAAATAAAATGAAACAACATGCAATAATGAATAAATAATATTATTGTTATAATTAAGAATTATTTCAAACGCAATTTATTAAAGAGAAAAGAAAGTCAATTGAAA
This sequence comes from Forficula auricularia, assembly GCA_024734495.1. Classification (NCBI taxonomy): domain Eukaryota; kingdom Metazoa; phylum Arthropoda; class Insecta; order Dermaptera; family Forficulidae; genus Forficula; species Forficula auricularia. Next base: position 773,528 of record JALMQS010000697.1, on the reverse strand, counting down.
TTCGAAACTTATGGTTTGTGAGATAGAATCCTCTTGTCTTCAAACACAATGTAACGAATTGAATTAAAATTAAAATAAAATAAATGGAAAGAAAGAGTAAGTAAATATGTATGCGCGTACAATTAACAAAATAATTGAGGAAGGAGGATCAAGAGCTTGCAGACCATTTAGGCCAAGAGCAGACAAGAAGGCTCGGTAAAATTTCGCCATGTTATATGAAAATTGGTAACTGGATACAAATAAAATAGAGTAAAAATTATTTTATTATTTTTCTTTAATATATGAACCAAGAATCAACATTTCCAAAAATTATTGAAAAATTCGGAAAAATAAAATAGGTCTAGGCCAGGGGCGGGGAACCCATTGGCGTATACCCCGTGGGTTTTTAAAGGTGCCCCCCCCAGAGGCAGACACTATCTATGTGTTATTTAAATTTCGAAAAGTTAAGTAAACAGCAAAAATGAAAAATACATTTTGGTGTTGGGAAGATATATGGATTAATAGACCAATTTCCGACAAATAAAAACATGAATCGGTAACGATCTGAATATTGGTATACATGATTATTAGGGCTTCCCATTGACATATTAAAAATCCCAAAATCTGTTGCGCGCTAGCCGCAATCTAGGAAAAAAATTACACTTTTTTATTTTTTGCCTAATCTCGACAACTAAAACTGATACGAAAAAATTATTTAAGATAAAAAATAGAGTAGTTTATTAAATTTCCTATAAAAAAGCATTTTCAACATTTTTCTATCTCTGATGCTTTAGCTGTAATCTGATCGCTAAATAGAGAAGAAATCTTCTGAAGCGTGTGATAACGATGTCGATTTAAAAGATCTCTCACTCAGCAGGCGCATTATACAGAAGTTTTTCTAAACTGATGCGAAATATTTGAAGGGGGGTGATTTTTCATTAAAAATTAACGGGGTTTCATTTAATTTTTTGTTCATAACTCCTCCCCCTTCGAGTTACTGCCAAATCTAGCATTGTTACCCCTACAGCTGCAGTACTAACTTTAGGGTTATAACTTGGAGAGGAAGGATTTTGAACAAAAATTATAAGAAAGATCCTCCTTTAATTTTTGCTGAAAAATCACCCCTTAAAATATTTCGCATCAATTTAGAAACACCCTGTATAATCGGCCTGCTAGTGAGAGATCTTTAAATCGACATCACACCTTCAGAAAATTATTCTCTATTCAACGTCGGATTACAGCTAATTATTGAAGATAGAAAAAAATGTTAATATGCTAATACAATTTTTTCCTATCAGTTTTAGTTGCCGAGATATGGGCAAAAAACTGAAAATGTGTACCTTTTTTTCTGTGAAGAGGCCGCAACTCCCCGGGCACCGCGGCGCACAGTTTGGGAAACTCTGGATTAAGGTTTATTTTTTCAAGAATTGTTTCGGGAATTTTTATAGATGTGATTTTTTTTATATTTAACGCGGTTTCAATAAAGACTCATGAAGTTTTTGGTATTTCTTTTATTCAAAGGGAATTTTTAAATAAAAGGAATACCAAAAGATCTTTATTGAAACCTTGTTAAATATTTTCAGGAGTTATTAAAAATTTTATGTGACGTTTTATTTATTTTTGTTTTTGTCAATGAATGAATTTTGATTTTGTAATTTCTAAGACATCCAAGTAAAATAATTATTAGCTTCCAGGGATCTAGTCTAGAAAGATCTCTTTCAGCTTCTTGTTTAAGGCGTTGCTGAGTTTCAGGAGTGAATTCTCCTTCAGCTAATCTTTGTCGCCATTCAAGACACGCACGAGCAAAAAACTCGTTGCTTAATCCAGAAGGGGACAACCTAAAAATAATACATTTATTAAATTTATCATTTCTGAATATACACAATCAAAATTAGAGATCCATAGAACATCTTTGAAAAATTGGGATTATTTTAATTGGTTCTTAACAATTTGATTTTTGTACACCTTACTAACTTTTTTTTTTAAGCTAACTATCTTATTTTCTGTCCACAGTCTCGACATGTTTAAAACAGCGGTAACAAAAGAATCCCCAAAGTTAAGAAACATATGGGGGCGGCTTGTTCTGAGGAGGGTGACCGCCTTCTATTGTGTGCTGATGGCATTTTTACACCCTTCCCAATCGCAGTCGTGTTGCGTGGATCCACATTCCATAGGGATTAATTGGTAAGCCCTAATAGAAGATAATGGGAGTTCCAACCCTTTAACATCGCTAGAAACCCAATAGCTACTCAAAAAATAAATATTATAAATAAATTGATAGAGTTTTTCTTTAGGAGACGGACTGGTATAAATATGCAATTGGATGTTGATGAAAGCAGTCCACGGTGGTTGTAAAAAAATAAGACTATAGAGGTTTTATTATTTTACAATTATTTGTTACAACCGACGTTTCGGAGATTTATTCTCTCCTTCTTCAGGGTAACAAAAAGTCAATGAAAGTAGTTCAAAACGCAATTACTTTCTGTCTCCTTTGACAATGCCAAAAAACATTATAAAATTTTTCATCTCGAATAGAAATAATCTAGATTAACATATTGATCATCAATTGCTTTTTACTTTATTTCTATTCGAGATTAAAAATTTTTATAATGTTTTTTTGGCATTACGTTCAAAGGAGACAGAAAGTAATTATGTTTTGGAACTACTTTCATTGACTTTTTAGTCACTCGAAGAAGGAGAGAATAAATCTCCGAAAACGTCGGTTTAACAAATAAATGTAAAATAATAAAACGCCTCTATAGTCTTATTTTTTTTTACAACCACCGTGGACTGCTTTCATCAACATCCAATTGCATTATAAATAAATAATAATTTTTTAAATTCTAAATTCGTAGGGATTTGGTCAATAGTTTCGAGAAACAAATTTCAATCTCCCGTCGAAACGTCGATATTTGCTTAATTACAATTTCTTCAGCAACTTAAAATTTTGTTTACATTTTTAGGCCATTGATATTTTTAATAAATTTTAAATTCGTTATTTCTAAGTGAACCTTCATATATCAAATATTAGCAATAAGGGGCCGTCCATAAATTACGTCACACATTAAGGGGGGATCTCAGATTTGGGACAAAATAAGCGAGGCTGGGGGGGAGGGGGGATTTTTTTTTTTTTTTTTTTTTTTTGGCTTTTCGGCCTTTCTAGCCATAAGCCCAATTACGATACTAGCTATATTTTTAAAATTTGTCTCTACCCCCGAGGGTCAGATTTTTAGCTGGCTGCCTCGAGTCGGATTCGAACCCGGGTCCCCTGGTTCCCAGCTCGCGCGTCACGCCACCGCCTAGCCCTGCCGGACCCCCCCCGGGGGGGGGGGGGGGGGATCTTAAAAATTGTGATGTCACAAAAGTCAAATTAAAGATTTAAAATTTTTTCAAATATACAATTATTAAATTATAGCTTATAAAAGTGATAGCGTGACGTCACAATACAGGGGAACTCAATGAGAATGTGACACAGAGGGGATAGAGGGGTCTAAAAATCTTGAAATTCATGTGACGTAATTTATGGACGGCCCCCTGATTTCCTTTTTTTTCTTTTTAAATGCTTCTTTGTCCCTTAATCTGACAATAAAAAAATTATTGGTTGTATTTGAGATATGAAAGTCCTCTTAGAAATAACGAATTTAAATTTATTGAATATTATCAATGACCTAAAAATATAAACAAAAATCTAAGTTGTTTTTGTAATTAAACAACGAAACATTCAATAAGGAATAAAATGTGTTTTTTGAAACCATTGTCCACGTCCATACAAATTTAGAATTTAAAAATAATAATCATGGACACGAATCTTCCTAAATAAATAATAATCCAATTTTTCAATCCTTTTTATGTCAATCTAATTTTATTTTAAATTATAATAAGAGAAAAAAGAATAAATACCTAGATGATCCATCGGAGGGGGTACGATCTACTTCAGGTAATAATTGAAGTAATTTGCGTTGATAAAGTGGAGGTAGACAACTAAAAGTGTGTTTATTTAAAAGGGAACGTAAATTTGTATTAACTAAAATAGAATCAGGCGTCTCAAGATCTATCGAACCTAAAAAGAAAAAAAATATTTTGATTAGTAAAAAGAAATGCCTATAAATAATATAAAGAGTTTTCTTCTCGGATAAAATCTTTTAAGCAAATCGGGTGATCACAGACAGCTATCAAATGTTAGATAATGAAAAATCAATGTTCTAAATTTAATGTCTTTTATTTATTTACTTTTTGTTTCAAATTTAAACGAGGTTTAGTTGAAATTATTTCTCTGTGTAACCCTGTGTGATCCCATCACTCTCACATTAGTTTTAGGCTCGGGGTAGGCAAGCCTATAAGATACCTCGAGATTTCTAGCCGAAAGATCAAAGTCCGCTTTAACCCTAATTTGTAAGCTCACGTGAGCAGCAAAGACAAGCCCTGATTCCAAATTTATTGAACATCTGATAGTGCAAGTGAGCAAACACGACCAACACCTTGAAGATCTTGCGGGGTCTAACCCACGGGGCTTGCGCGATTGTCAGGTGGATTGGCCAATCGTGTACATTGGTAGTCATTTAAACGGAATAAAATCTAAGTAATAATAATTAATAAATAAAACAATATTATTAGAGTTCGTGGCTGTGATGAAACTGTACTAGATGAAGGAGGAGGTATCAGCCAAAGATGGAATCACTAGTCCAATACAAACACTTCAATAAGATGTCTGGCCTGAATTTTACGTTCATATCTTCAGTCAATTAGGAGTTATACACAAAATGAGGTACACATATGTGATCGAACTAGCTTCTGTCAAAAATAAAAAATTTTTGAGTTCATATGATTATAACTGCCTGGACCCATTGATTCTGAAACTTTGGGTCCAGGCACGTTATAAATTCACATGAAGCTAAAAAAATCTTTATTTTTTATTAAGGCTTGGTTTGATCACATATGTGAACCGCATTTAGTGTATACCACTCCTAACTGACTGTAAGATGGCCAAATAAAATTCAGGCTCGTAGTCTTTTTTTTTTTTTATAATGATATTGATACAAGAAGAAGTTGCACCAAGAAGGTACAACCTCTGAAGTCCGTGGTGGACCCTTGTAACGTGAAGATAAGGGGAGATTTAGGGATTGGGTAGCAGTCGAAGGTATCTATGGATGCTGGTCTTGAAAGATTGAAGGTTATAAGTAGCTGGAAAGACGGTCGGGGGAAGAGAGTTCCAGTCTCTAGATGTCATAGGGATAAATGAATTGGCGAATGCGTTTGTTCGATTAGTATCTAGTTTAAGCGCGTAGGGGTGTTGAGTTTTAGAAAATCGTGTATTTCGCGCAAATGAAGCCTTTGGTGGGATTATCGATTTTATTTCGTCAGAACAAAAGCCATTAAGTCTTATTAAAGGTGTTTTATTGAACCCAGTGATTCCATCTCTGGCTGATACCTCCTCCTTCATCTAGTACATAAAACAATATTGTCAGAACTGGAGCTTGAATCCTGTGATCTACGAGACCGCAGAAGGCGCCTAGTTAAGTGGGGAGGTAAACTAGTGTCCATTTAGAAAAATGGGACTCTCAAAATTTAGTTAGCTTTAATACAAACAAGACTCAATGTTATCTAATTTCTAGGCGCAAATATAAAACTTCCCAGACATTCTCTTTGGTTCGAATACCCTGAAAATGTGTGACATTCTGTACATATTGGGTGTCTCAGTCGGATCTGACCTGTCTTGGAATGAATACAACAACATAACAACTTATTAATGAATAAAATGTATAACACAGTTTAGGAAAGAGTAGGAAGTTGAGAGTAAAAGAAAGGTACCTCGGGGAACTGGATCTCTAAAGAATAAGGGAAGAAGATAGGGAAAAACTCAGCTCACTAATGCGAATTAATTATTAATTATAAGTGAAAATAATACCATCTCTTTTCGTTTGTTCCAACTGAGCAGCAGTTGATAATTTCTTGCCATTTCTTTTACGTTGATGGGGTTGTTTAAAACCCGGTATAGACGCAAGAACCTCCCGCATTGTAGTAGGAGTAGCAGAATTGGTAGCAGCATGTGCAGTAGACACTGCAGAGGAACTATTCTCGGCTGGCTGATCACCCAGAAGCCTTCTAGGGACAGGCCCTGCAGGATTCCCGGCGGCAATATTTGTATTACGACGACGGCGTTTGGCTTGTTGACGTAAAGCATGTTTAATGGCTGCTTTTTTGCCAGCAAGACTCTCCATACTAACGGATATGCCAGGTGGCTTTCAAGAATACATGCTAGAAAAACAGATAAAATTATATTTTATTATCTATTAAAATACTTTTTTCTGGCTGTCGTAAGTACATTTAATAATTATTGAAAAGATTTTGTTTTGTCAAGAGTAGCAGGGTTGTTGATGCATAAAAAGAGAAATCAATGAGGTGGTTCTCTGCTTGATGCAAATAATCATATATAGGTATTTATATGTATAATTTATTTGTTTGAGACTATAGTTTCAAAGGTTTGACCTTCATCATCGTCTTTTTAATTATAAGTATTGTATATCGTCGAAGACCCTACATGACAAAATCCGGAGCGAACACCTTAGGCAAATAAACGGTCTTCAGGACATAGTCGATTGGGTTCACGTAAGAAGAAGATGCTGGGCTGCCCATGTAGATAGAATGCAAGACGACCGTTTCCCGAAAATTTTGTCAAAAAACCGTCCCGAGGGGGTCAGAAGCCGTGGAAGACCAAAAAAACGATGGAAAGAGAGTTATGACCCTGATGACTGATTGTAATATGTTGGAGAAACAGGTGTTCACACCTATATAGAAGAATAAGAAGAAGAAGTATATCGTCGGCTTAGATTGTAAACCTGCTAAATCCATTTTTTATCATAGGTATATGACATATTAAGATACCGTTCGAAAGAAAAAGAGATGCAGCATCGTCCAAGTAAAACTGCTACTTAAAATTACGATCGTAAGTTGCAGAAAAAAATGTGAATAATAGTTTCTTTCCATAACAACAATATTAAATTTTGTTTGTTTTTTTCTCTACCCTGTAAAATTTTCTTGTTGTGAGTTAGCAGGTTTACACTCTAAGGCGATGGTATGTTATTTCTCATGGATTCAATTACCAGATTGGATATACAAAACGAATTTCTCAATATCCAATGGGATAAGTGATCCTATGAGAAATAACAGATATAACGTCCTTCTTTTTTTGAAGTCGGTTAAAAATGTTTCTAATTAAAAAGACCGATGCTGAAGGTCAAACCTACGAAACTATCTATAGTCTCAAACAAATAAATTATATATATCTATATACAATAGAACCTTGATAATCCGGTACTCGATAGTCTGGTATGCGTCAGAAATCGATTTTTCTTTTCATCATCATCAGACGACATCGCTCATTGAAATTTGACTCAAAGTGCCCTTAAAGAGTCATTTGAAGTGAAATACACATTTACTGTTTATACCTTATGTTAGTTTGTAAATAAAGTATACGTTTTTGCTCTTTAAATTGTATTTAATTGTACTGACATATTTCCTTGTTCAAGCAAGTTTTTAAGACCTCATTATCGGGCAAAATCGGTAATCCGGCATTGGCAGATCACCAAGTTTTCCGGATTATCAAGGTTCTACTGTATTATACATATAAATAAATTCAAAACTTTTAAAAAACAATCTTCAAACGTTTATTAAGATTCAAACGATGCGGAAGAATTCATTAAAAAAAAGCTTTCAAATTTCATGCCTTGTGATGAGCAGTGAGCTTTTATTCAAATGTACTATTCATTTTAGTAAAATGTACTGTAATGGGTTAAAAAATCGAGCCACTTTATTATTATTATGCCTAAGAATTTTGTGTGGTTTCAATTCCAAAAATCTTTGAAACTCTTTTAGAACTATGGGCAAAGAGGGAATAAATGTCTCCCAGCAAAACTTCAACACACTTTTGGTACACAAAGAGAAACAAAGAGGTTGTCCTCTGCTTGATGCAAATAAACATACACACATATATCGAGATGATATATCTGTATATTTATTATTTATTTGTTTGAGACTATAGTTTCGAAGACTTGGTCTTCCTTCAATTATAAATGTTTTGGTAGTTTTCGACACGCATATGAAGTACATAGACTACATAGACTAAAGCCTAGTTTACACGGACTTAGTACTTAGTATTTTATTAAGGGAAAATGGTGTGGGTTCTTGGTGAAACATGTTTTAATTTTTCAAAATTTTCTTTACTTTATTTAATTAGTGTATAGTGAAAGTTGCAAGATGGCAATTCGAATTGTCAAACACCGTATTTTTAATCATTATTTGAAGATCGTTAATAGAAGAGCTTGAAGAGGAATTGAAAAATGAAAAACGCGTGTGGACAAGGAATTTTTATTGTTTTTTCTGCTGTCCACTTTTCGGCCATTTCAATAAATCTACAAACAATTTTTTTGAATGAATTTATTACTCACTTGTCACACCACTTGTCATAAATTTACAATTAATTTAAAAAAATTTATTTCACAAATCTATAAGGCCCTCTTCACTAGGCAATTAATTCCCTGGAGTTGGAACGGAAACTCGCCGAGTGTCGTCAATTTGAGTTGCATATGCGAAGTTCAAGTGAATTTTAAATTATTATTGAATGTTTGATTAAATTTGATTCCCTTTACAAATAATAAAAAGAAAATCTAACTAATAATGATCATATTACATAATTATCAGATTCATTAAATATTTGAATTCCTAAATTGTATATTATTAAAATTGAAAAATGTAGGGGAAGCTACTTGCCATTAGTAAATAGAAAACATTTCTATTCACTCTACTAATACTAAGCACTTATATTGTGTGTTTACACGACACAGAATTAGTGTACTAATACTTAGTACTAAGCCCGTGTAATCTAGCCTCAGAGTTTTTAAATTACAACTTAGTAAAATTGTGTTAATATTATAAACTTTTCTGCCAAATTTCTGCTCTTTAGGTACAATTATTTAAGAATCATATAACAATTCATTTTGCGGTATTTATCTGTAAGTTTTTATCTAATAAGATCAAAATTCACATTGTAAAAAATAATAAAAAAAAGCACCATTACTAGCTTTCTATCAGCTTTAATTCTTAAATATCAGAATCCAAATAGAGAGGAAGAAAATAAGTTTGAAAATTATTTTTCCCCATGTTTATGACATTTCAAAACACGAAAGAGTATGCTAGATGGTATATCGATAAAGAACACTAGTAGTTATAATTCAAGATTAACTTTTGCATCCAAAAAAGAAATAGTGGATGAAAAAAAGTTAGAATCCGTGCACAAAAAGTATGGACTAATACCCTACAGGTTGAATTGTTTATCGAAAGAAAAGTTTCGGCTAAAACCATTTAGATTGCAGATTTTGAATGATAATCTCTCATCAGAATGCACGACGTTTCGACACCTATTTCTGGAGTCGTTTTCAAGTGCTGCGGGAAGTCTTTTGATAGTTTATCAAAATATGCATTTGATTTATTTAATTCTTTCAATAGACGGGATTAAAATTTATTTGTAAATGAAATAAAATTAGACCTATTTATTTTTCCTACTTTATGTGGAATAAGGGCATTTGTAAAAATTAAGGTGTATCAGGTTAGTTATGGTAGCGTAAGAGAAATGATCATAGGGTTTAGGCTGGAAAGGGAGATGATATTCAATTAATACTACAGTTAAAAAAAGCTGATGCATCAAGCAGAGGACAACTTCTTTGTTTCACTTTATTATTATTATTATGTGTAAGAATTTTGTGTGGTTTCAATTCCAAAAATCTTTGAAACACTTTTAAAATATTTAGTCTTTTAGAAAGAGAGAATAAATGTCTCTCACCACAACTTCAACACCCTTTAGTAGATTTTGACACGCATATGAAGTACATAGACTAAAAGAATGGGATGTGCAACCTACAACAATTAAGGTAAACGTCCCAGTAATGGCCCATGCTACTCTAATGCCAGTTTAGTGACTTTAATGAATATTTAGTACGATAGTATGTATAATTCAAATTGTACAGTCCATAAATAATGAAAAACTTAAGATTTTATTGCCAAAATAGGGTGGCCCATCATGGGATCAAGAATTGTTCAACTGTCCCAGTAATGGGCCAGCCCAGACCAAACATAAGAACATGGTATCATTCTGAATTAAGCTTACTGTTGAAAACCTCGATCGAAACCTAACTGATAAGTACAGAAACGGACATTGTACTATGAATGGTTCCAATAATGGGCGGGCTGGCCCATTACTGGAGCGGGCCGGCTCATTACTGGACCATCGGGATTTTTTCTTCAAAGTTTTAGAAAAATATGAATAAAACAGTTAAATTTTGTTTTTAGTTTCACCTCTTTATAATTCTATGATGTTATAGACCTGATTATTGATCCACAATAGATTTAATAGATGGCCCATTACTGGTACGTCGGATAAAATACTAGCCCATTATCGGTGCATCAGGTTAGTTATGGTATATATTTTTTTATTTTTGTAAATGGAACCAGTGTGCTAAAATTGTGGTTACAGGTGTAGGACAGATAATAGAATGACGGGTAAAAATTTGGACCAGTTTGCTTAATATGTAGCATTGGAAACTCAGTTTTACTTCAATTTTTCTCTTAACCTGCCCATTACTGGAGAGTTGACATTATATGTGGATGTTCTTTTAACAAAATACTTTCAACTTCATTTAATTGTCCCATTATAGTCGCACAATTATCTCCAGCTAGATTTTCTAAATTAACTCGCACAGAAACTAAATACTCTTTTACTGGTATTTTGAAGCTTATATTTTTTAGGACTGTAATGTATTATAAATGTACTACCTTTTGAGATATTTTATGGAATGTACTATAATCTAAATTATTTTTATGATAATGTACTATTGTACTTTTCAAGCAAAAATGTACTATAAATAATATATTTGTACTGTAACGGCAGCACTGGTGATGAGGACTAAAGTAAATGGTCCTGATCAGGGAATTTTTATTTTTAAAAATAAGGTGGAAGGTTTTTTTTTTTTTGGCTTTTCGGCCATGGTAGCCATAAGCCATTTACGATACTATTTATTTTTATTTTTAAATTTACCATTTGTTTCTAAATTTGTCTCACTCGGGGTCAGATTTTAGCCGGATGCCTCGAGCCGGATTCGAACCTGGGTCCTCTTGGTTAGCTGGCTGACATGCTACCGCCTAGCCTACCCGACCCCCTTTAAGGTGGTGGAAGGTGTAAAGTAAAGAAAGAGGGTGACTGTAGTCACTGCCTACTAAATGAATTATCTTATTATTGATGTAAAACTAACTATTTATATAATAAATGCTTCAAAATTGTACTGTAAATAATACATTTGTACTGTAACGGCAGCACTGGTGATGAGGACTGAAGTAAATAATTTGACAGGGAATTTACATTTTTAAAAAATAAGGTGGAAGGTGAAAAGTAAAGAAAGAGGGTGACTGCAGTCAATGCCTCCTAAATGAATTATCTAAATGTTTATCTTTTACTTATGATTGATGTAAACTATGTATTTATGTAATAAATGCTTTTTCAATACAAGTAGACAAATAATTAAAAAAAAATGATAATAATTTATAGAATAATGAATGAATTGTGATTTTCAAAACAGATGCCAAAATAATATTGAGTAATTGAGTGCAAGATAAAATGTCAAATTAATGTTGCCAGTTTAGGAATCGATATAAATATTAACTTAGAGGTTATAATAATATTTTGATAAACAATTGCAACAATTCAAAGTGAAAATTGTCAAGAAAAGCAGAAACAAATGAAATGGAAAAGGTAGGCAAAATCGAAATGTCAATTTGTTACCTGAAATTGAATCGTCCAATGCATTTCATGACAGCTTGGAATTCTTTTTGAAAGAAATAATAATCAATCTTCCGACACAACAACTAGCTAAAGAAATGAAAACACACACACACACACACATGAGAATTAATAAAAGATTTGAATTTCTAAATAAATAATAAAATTATTTTTTTTATTTATTTATTCTTATAATAATAATAGTAATTTAATTAATCATTAAGATTCTAATTTTAAATAAATAAGCTTTTGAGTGACATAAATTGTTAATATCTTGTAGTTATGCTACGAAATAATTCATTGAGAATGACGTATGTAAAATGATTATAATATTAAAGGATAGATATCAATATTAAATCATTGTATTGATGGAAATTACATGCCGCGAAAGAGTCAACTTACTCATTATATATTTGAATAGATTTGTGCAAAAGAAACCAATTTCAGCCCATAATTAAATTCTAAGTGATATATAATAAAATAAATTGGTCGGAAATTATTCGTGTGATTGTTTGAGTAGTGTGTAGTTTTTGTATTTCTTTTTTAAATTGCTTGATTCAATTTACAACGACACAATGGCAACTAGCTAGCAATGGCGCCATGTTGCTTGCTTCCAAACTGAGCCTCCCCTCCACTTCCCCGCCCCTCCGCCGCCTGAAGCTTCATTGAGCATGCCGCTCTTTTTTCAAAACAAGATCCAATCAAGCGGTGGCTGCCCAAGTAGCACAAGAATAATCTATAAATATTCTGATAGTAACTTCTCTGGATATTGGAATATCCTGAGAATAATCTTTCAATCTTCGTATATATTCTGGGAATATTCTTAGAACTAAAATATTCGTGTAGGACATTAAATTCCCTTTTTCAGAATATTCCTAGTTGCGCATTCTTGGAATATTAGGAAAAGAATATTCTCAGAAGATTAACGCCCATTTAAATATTCTGTGGATCTCTTGGAGATAATTGGAATATATATGTCCTTTAAATAACTTCTTAGAATATTCTGGGGATATTGTGTGTTACCTGGGTGCCTATTGCCCGGTAAATAAGAGGGTTTCAGCTTACATTAATTGCGGGAAAAGATTTTTTTCTAGAATCTTTTGGTATCTTGTGAGCATGCCAAATCTAAATTTGCGACCTCGAAAGTGTGAAGGACAACATTTGGTGGCCGAAAAACCTCGAAATTTTCAAAAAATTTCCAGTTTTTAGCTTATAACTCGAAAACAGTTCACATTTTGTAAATAACCGTCCTATAATAAATTAAAGAGGACAAAATTTCACGTCGATTAAAAAAAAGAAATCTAAAATTGGTCCAGAAGTTCGATTTTTAATGGGGATCCAAAAAACAGCCCCCGCGAACACTTTTGAATATCCCAAAAACTCGCATTTTTTCATTTTGACCATGAAAGAGAACGTTTTCGACAAAGGCCACTCTAGACATTTTTAAATTAGATTAAATTTTCTACAATTTTAACAAAGTTTAATCTTAATTAGATAATGGCAACCCGTGCTGCAATGAGGTTGAAGTTTTGAAAAAAAAATGCAATTTTTTTGCAAAAAATCGCTGTTTTTCCTTCATAAAATGAAAACCAATCATCCTAGAAACTTTATTTCTATCTCATTCTCTAGAAAATTTTGTTGGCTTGAACGTTTACTTGGACCACTTTTTTGTTAATAGTCTTAGATTTATAGATATCCAGCATTTTTCATGACAGGAAATGATCCATTGTTTCAAAAAATCGCAGTTTTTCCTTCATAAAATGAAAAGCACTCATCCTAGAAGGTTGATTTCTATATCATTCTCTAGGAAATTTTATTTATTTAAACGTTTACTTGGACCACTTTTTTGATAAAATTCTTAGATTTATAGATATCCTACATTTTCCGGACAGGATATGATCCGAATCCCCAAAAGCGTCATGAAAAATGCTGGATAGCTATAAATCTAAGAATTTTAACAAAAAAGTGGTCCAAGTAAACGTTCAACTCAACAAAATTTCCTAGAGGATGAGATAGAAATAAAGATTCTAGCATGAGTGCTTTTCATTTTATAATGAAAAAACTGCGATTTTTTGCAAAAACTTCAACCTCATTGCGGCACGGGTTACCATGATCCAATCAAGATGAAACTTTGTTTCAATTGTAGAAGATTTAATTTAGTTTAAAAATGTATAGAGTGGTCTTTGTCGAAAACGTGCTCCTTCATGGTCAAAATGGGAAAAATCGAAAAAAGTGCGAGTTTTTGGGATATTCAAAAGTGATCCCGAGGGCTGTTTTTTGGATCCCCATTAAAAATCGAACTACTGGACCAATTTTGCATTTTTTTTAATCGACGCGAAATTTTGTCCTCTTTAATTTACTATAGAACGGTTATTTACAAAATATGAACTGTTTTCGAGTTATAAGCGAAAAACTGGAAAAAGTCCGAAAATTTCGAGGTTTTTCGGCCACCAAAAGTTGTCCCCCACACTTTGGAGGTCGCAAACTTAGATTTGGCATACCCACAGCATACCAAACGATTCTAGTAAAAAAATCTTTTCCCGGAATTAATGTAAGCTGAACCAATTTTTGGATCCTCTATTTACTGGGCTAAAAGACTATGGTCTACTATAATAGTTACTTTTGCCTGCCGCTGTCCACGAATCTTATTCCATGTTTTTAGAGGACTCTGGTTACTCTATTGCAAGTAGCGACAACATAGGGTCTACTGGCAGCACCGCAATATACCTAAATAATCAAGACACCAGCCTAAGGAGTTTAAATGTTTATACTACTCATTCATAAATTAATTCCTGTGAATCCATTATAATAGACTGATGAAGAGGGTAAAGCCCTCGAAACTATAGTCTCTTTATAAATAAATAAAATTTATAATTCCAGCAGAAGAAACACTCTTTTATTGTCTCCTTCAATTTATACTACAATAAAAAAATTAAAAAAAATTTAAATATAATATAACACCTGTTTGTCGAGTTCCAACCCTGTGGAGCGACAATGAGTGACAAAAATGTTTGAACAACTGGTTTTACTCAAGTCTCAATTAAAACCTTATAAAAATAATATTTTCTCACATTTACGCGATTAACGTGATCACTCTCTGTTCATAATTAATGTAATAAGCTAAATAAACCTTAAGATTAGTAAACATATCTTTTCTTTCAAAAAGTATTTAGAAAATACTTATTTCGTATCTAGCATTTCATATACCATTTACAAAAGTATCTTGTATCTGATATCTCAAATATTTTACTTAAAAGTATCTTATTATAACTTGTATTCCAGATGACTTTTATGAAGTATATCTTGTACATCTCTGAAACTAAGCTAGTTTGTTAATTTTTTTGGCTTTCTCGGATTCAACCATCAGCCATTTTACTATATAGCTATTTAAGTTTATTCTCAAATATGTAGGGATCAGATTAAATTCGGATTGCCGAGAGTCGGGCTTGAACCCGGGCTAGCTTGATTACGAGCCATGTATACTTTACTCATAGTTTGTTAATTAAATTTTTTAATTGACTTGATTGTTGCGATTGTTTGTTTATTGATTTTTTTATTTACATATTAATTAATATTGAATAATAATAATTTCTCTCCTAACGTGTTTAATTTTTTCTTAAAATAATAAAATGTTGAGTTTCAATGCATTTCCTGTTGTAGTAACTAAAGGGAATGTCGGCCATTCAACCGGGCATCAAGTTCAAAAAACGAATATTGCAAGTGCAAAAGTGATTGCGGATCTGATTCGTTCCTGCCTCGGGCCCAAATCCATGTTGAAAATGTTAATGGACCCGATGGGCGGGATTGTCATGACCAACGATGGAAATGCCATTTTAAGAGAAATTATTGTCAATCATCCGGCTGGCAAAACGCTCATCGAGATTGCTAGAACCCAAGACGAAGAGGTCGGCGACGGGACAACCTCCGTGATTATTCTGGCTGCCGAATTCCTAAAGATTGCCGGATATTTTCTTTTTGAAGAACAAATGCATCCTATTGAAATAATAAGGGGCTTTAAAAAGTCACTGGATCAATTAATTCCAATTTTGAATGATATAAGGTAATTTTATAATCAGGGGCATAGAGTAATATAGAGTGGAAGGCTCCATAAGGAGCCAATGTATTTATTTATTTATTTTAGCGTATATGAGTTATAGCAGGGGTCGGCAAACTTTTTCGGACGGCGGGCCATTTTCAAGATAAAATTTTTAATGCGGGCCGCACATTCAAATGTAACTTAAATAGTGCTGTTATATCATATACGAGTATAAATATTATTAAAAATAAATATAGAAAACATTTATTTTTTATTGACATGCTATAATAACAATAATGTCAGAGAACAAAAATTTTACAATTCTTAAAAAGGAATAAAAGAAAATACTTCAGTACACATGAAAGTTTGATGATGAATATCTTTTGAAAGCTTAATTTAATCGCCAAAACATAAGACACCCTTTTTATAGAGCAGTTAATTTCCTACAAAGATTTGTATTGCGAATTTTATAATAGCCATTTATTGTCGAGTTATGAAATTCATAAACAAAAATGAAATTTGTCTTAAAATAATCAAACTTAAATCTTCAATATCTTTCAAATGGTGAGGTTTACGGAAAAAATATAAGATACCTTTTTTGTAGAGCATTAAATTTCCTACGAAATTCTTCAAGAACATTTTTCTGTACAATCAATTAATGATGAGGTATGAATTTTTTCTATTGGACTGAGAAAAAAATAAAAAACTGCGATGCGGAGGATCTTCTTATTAAAATTAAGAGCTCATATTTAGAAATAATTTTTTTAAGGTGTCTAGCAACCCATTTTTCCGTGTCACTTGTAAAAAAAAAATAATGGATTTTTTTGACCCACCCTATTCAATTACATATGTATCAATATGTAAATATAAAATATTAAGGAAAATAGTTTAACTTCCATTTTATTCATTCATTAAAATTCAATGCGCTTTTTGTTCTTGAATATTGTTTGATAATTCATTTAAGTCCGGTTGTGTTTGGGATACTCTGAGATCCTCAACAAGTTTTGTAAATTTTCATCCGTCAACCTCGTTCTATATTTTGATTTTATGAAATTCATTCTTGAAAATGTTTGTTCGCATAAATAGGTGCTTAAAAAAATACAAATCATTGATTTTGCCAAATTTCTTAAATCGGGAAATTTGATTTCTGGTAGATTTGAATAAAATGCAATTAAATTATTTTTATATACATTGTTAGATTGCAAATCAATTAACTCTAGTTGTAAATTGTCAGGTGCTTTTACAATATCAAATTTTAAAGGATTTTCAAATATTTCGGCACGCTCACGCTCTCAGTTTGTTGATTTTTCCTAAAATTATATTGGTGCTTTGGCGGGCCGCGCAAAAAGTTGCAAAGGGCCGCAGGTTGCCGACCCCTGAGTTACAGAGCTCTCTGGCGGTTCGGAATGGGCATTAAAATGGCGAGAACCGCTCTCTTTAGCTCTATAATTAAATTATTAAAGAATTAACATATAAAAATCAAAGAAATGCCGACGGGATTCGAACCCGTGTCTCTCTCCTTTACGCGCAGAGTGCCTTTCTAATTAGGCTACGGATGATCCCGCCAGATAAGCTCTTTAGATTGAATGTCATTTTTCCTTTTCGCGGCTTTTTCTATTAGTTACTTATGTTTTAGACAAATTAACTTTTAAACTTTGGTTTTAATTTTTTCTTAAAGCAAAGGAAAGGCACTCTTTGCATAAAGCATAAAGAGACGGGTTCGAATCCTGTCGGATGCACAATTTATTTTTCCTTTTCAAAAAATAATAAAATAATTTTCTAATATGTAGAATTAACATAAGAAATTATTGATTATATTATTTAACTTTCGTGGTTCAAATTGCTTTAAGAAAAAATTAAAACGAACGTTTATAAGTTAATTTGTCTAAAACATAAGTAACTATAATTTAAATAAAAAAAACCGCGAAAAGGAGAATTTTCATTTTTCACCCTCCCCCCCTCCATTTTGGGTGATTAGTTTTTGCATTTCTAGCCTTCTGGGGGTCCACAGAATATGTATACACACAATTTGGTTGAGTTTGGTCAAAAGGACTAGAATTTTCATTTTTGAGCCCCCCCCCTTTTTTTTGTCTGATTTAATGTTTAAATCACATTAGAAAAAATTTTATGTTCTTTTCAAAAATATATTGTTTTTTTCTTGTTAAATTTTTTCATTTTTTTATACCTCTTCAAAATGTGGTAGATCTTTATGCTCGACCCTGTATATATCAAAACAAATACCGTATTTGGTCTCTGTAAATACTTTTGTATTAGAATCGATAAAAAATATCTTGGGAATTAATAATAGTTTATTTTTCTATGAAAATCAAAAATTCAGACCACAGGGGGGACTCTTTGTATATAGGCATGTCAGATTATTTCGAGGGTATCAATGTTAAATTTTTTCAGTTTATGTATGTCAAATCGTAAGTAAGAGATAAAAATGAATAATAAATAATTTTTTAGCTTCTCACTTTGTTTTTTGTCTAGTTAGGCCAAATGTCTTGCTTCAATTAATTATTAAGCTTCACAGGAAGAGGCCGAGACGCACAGTTTGGGAACCTCTGGTAAAATAAAAGTTTAATTATAAATAGGTCGGGGTGCAGGGCCGTGCCTACAGGGTGGTTCAAGTGGTGCAAAAGACCCCACGGCGCTCAATAAGTGCCGATATATTTCTCATTTTACTTTGTTTTTTCGAATTTTCAAAAAATTATTTTTTCCTGAATTTTTCATGACTATTTAAAATTTTAAAATAAATTATGATTGAAATTAATGAAAAAAGTAAAACCCTTAAAATGAAACTTACAAAGCGCTATTTGTTTTTTGTTGCCACAAAATAATTTATTTGAATGATAGGCCTGTTTCACACCTACACAGCTGTCGTTTAAACGAAATCTAGCCGATATGTAACTGACGCCGACTCGAAAGTGGATCATTTTCACATCAAGCCGGCCGGCGTCGACATATAACCAACGACTCGCGTTCAGACCTTCATTTTCTTAGTACACGTTGGCTTTGAATCGTATGGGTATATTATTTATATGTTATGGATATATGTATAGATATTTTTTAAAAAAAATTTATGAATATTATTCATTCAAATTCATATTAAAATATGTCTGTCTGAATAATATTGACAAAAAATTAAAAAAAAATCGGAAAGTGTTCCCGTTATCTGACAAAATTTTAATTTCGGGAAATTAGCTTTTAGAAAAAAAAATTGGTGAGTATCCTCAAAGACAATTAGAAGTTCGAAAATAAGGACTACGCTTATATACTTATATATATATATATATATATATATATATATATATTAGCTGCGACAGGCGGGCCTCTTGCTAGCCAAGGGGCTTCGTCCCCGAACCCCGTGATAGAATTTAAAAAACGGTTCTAAACTGTTTTTTAGTAGTTTGATAAAGACCCCTCATATCCCAATTATGAGCTCAATAACTTTAAAAATATAGAAGATACAAAGTCTTGTGTTTAAGATCCCCCCCCCCCCCCAAAAAAAAAAAATTCCCCATTTTTCAGTAAAAAAAATGTAAAAAACCCTCCCGAGATATTTCAACAATAACATAGACCTATGTACCAAATTTGAATGCTAAAACTTAAACACCCGAGGAGATGAACACTTTAAAAATTTACCCTAAAATGGATATATCTCCTTTTTTGGAGCAAATAGAATAAAATAAGCAAAAATGTTTTTGCGTATTTTAATGCTTCAGCTTTCTAAACTCAAGCCATATCTATATCTTTTGATCCGGCAGTCGGCCTTCGTAGTGGGAGCTGCCAGCTTCCCCACTGGAATAGCCCGGCAGCCGGGTGTTCACCACCCGACCACGACATTTGTTGGACAAGTATCAAGTCTCTCATTTACTTTTCACCCCGATAGTCGTTTACAAGGCGTCTATAAACGACAACCGGGTAGATGTGAAACAGGCCATAGAGGAAAAAACTAAAGAACCCTCGTTATGTAAGTTTCACTTTTTGTATTTGGCCGAAGAGTTTTTCTTTAGAGAGAAGCTTGTAGAATGGCTTTAAGCCTGTTTCTAACAATCAATTAACTAGATTGATTTACATAATAGAAATAATTAATACAGAAAGTGTGATTTATTGTTTAAGCTTGAATTTTTTTTTAATTTTACAACTAAGTTAATTATATTTAATATTTTAGCCTCCCGATGGATCGAAACAATAAAGCGAAAATGCTCGAAGTCATTGATGCTTGTTTGAATACAAAATTTTTAGGTCGATGGCCTACAATGGCTTGTCAAATAGCTTTAAATGCTACAGATATTGTTTATTCGGAAACTAATGGCCGCGTTGAGATCGATATAAAACGATATATAAGAATTGAAAAAATTCCTGGGGACAATATTGAAAATTCCTATGTACTTCCTGGAATTATGATTGGCAAAGATGTGATTCATCCTCAAATGAGACGCTATATAGAAAATCCGAAAATCTTACTTTTGGATTGTCCCTTGGAGTATAAAAAATTAGAAAGTCAGACAAATGTTGAAATGCTCGATAACGAAGGCTTATCGGATCTTTTACAGCTTGAAGAGAGTTATATTGAGAAAATATGCTCGGAGATTATCGCATTGAAGCCTGATGTTGTTTTTTGCGAAAAAGGAATTTCTGATTTAGCTTTGCATTATTTGGTGAAAGCTAATATAAGTGCTCTACGACGTGTGCGGAAATCGGATAATAATCGTTTAGCTAGAGCTTTGGGTGCTACCATTGTGAATCGAACGGATGAATTACAGCCCTCCGATATTGGAACCAAAGCAGGTCTATTTGAAATTAAGAAAATTGGTGATGAATATTTTACATATGTAACCAAATGTGTAGATCCGAAAGCATGTACAATAATTTTACGCGGGCCAAGTAAGGATATACTCAATGAAGCTGAAAGGAATTTGCAAGATGCTTTGAATGTGGCAAGAAATTTAATGTTGGATCCGCGAATTCTCCCAGGAGGCGGAGCTGTCGAAATGGAAGCGGCCAAATGTTTGCAGAAAATTGCGCGCAATTTCCCTAAAGAAGCTCCTATTTTCAGAGCAGTCGCGCAAGGATTAGAAATCATTCCGCTAACACTTGCTAGCAATTGTGGTTCGAAACCCGTTCGAGTTTTGACTAAGCTTCGAGCAAGCCACGCACAAGGGTTGACTACGATAGGCATTGACGGAAATACAGGCAATCTGGCAGATATGACAAACAAAAATATTTGGGAACCGCTGAGAGTTAAATCGCAAGTATATAAATCAGCGATCGAGGCTAGCAACCTTTTATTAAGGATTGATGAAATTTTATCCGGGGTTTCGAGTAAACCTGGAATGCCAGAAAAACCTTCAGCGGATTCGAAAAAAGAATAAACAATTATTAAATAAAATATAAATGCCATGTTTTAATTTTTTTTTCATAAATAATTACATATAAATATTGAAATTGTTTGTGTTAGTTAAGTTTTGCAAGTAATCTTTCTTTTTCTTCAAGCAATTCTTTATATCTTTTTGTATTAATTGCCTGCCTTTGTTCAAGTGATTTTATTAATGTTCCTGAAACAACTTCACTAATATGGCAGAGAGATCGGGTAAATACTAGAAAAAAAAATATTAATTTATTAATTTATGTTTTTGTGCCATAGAAAGTAAATTAATAAATACTGATTTATTTATCATTTGTGTGATCATATTTAGAGAATTAAGTTTTGTTGTCGCTTGATAGCTATCTTTTTCTTCTTCTATTAAAATTTCAGGAAGTCCAATCATTGCCTTTAAGAAAAAAAAAATGTTAATATTTAAAACAAGGGTGTCCAACCTTTTAGCTTTCCTGGGCCACATTGGAAGAATATGAGCTTTTTCCGGGCCACACATAAAATACACTAAAGCAAATGATAGCTAATGAGCAAAAAAACATAGTTAACAAATTTAAGTAATGTAAGCTTTATTTCTTTATCAATTTTTAATTATAAAAGTAAAAGACAAGTCAGCAACATAAAAAGTTTATCATTGTTTTTGAGGCATTAATCGGTCGATATTTGGTTCAAAGAAATTCTCAGTGAGTTCTCAAGGTGACCATCAAATATTTTGGATCCATCTTTTCATTCTTTGGGTGCTTGATATTTGAAAATAGTTGCTTGAATAAATAAAATAATTTAAGAATCATTTTTTGAATACATCATCGCTAAATCTTTGGAGTTTGGGCTAGAGGGATTAAGTCAAGTTTTTTGCCATTTTGAGGTTTTGTACCGAAAAAATCCGCTCTTTCAAATGGTACAAACGGCTTAAGCCAGAAAATTTTACTTCAATTGTTATTTCAGTAAATACAAATGAGTTATCCTTCATTTTTTTGGTATATAGAATGTCATCTTGAATATTTTTTATCTCAAAAATAACCTAATAAATAAAAAAACGCATATTTTCAAGAAAAATAGTTAATTATTTATTAATAAATGCTGGCTTTCTGAAACTAAGCTATTTCTTATTTATCTTGTACCGACAACATGACAACTCCTTTTTTGCCCCAAACTGCAAAGATATAACGTGTTAAATTCAAAAATGCATAAATTAATATCAAGTTAAAATTATTGTATTTTTAGTAATATCACTAGTATTTTTAGTTGCAATCTAATAAAGTTTGTAAGTTTGCAATTTTTTTGTCGGTCGCCGAGGGCCGCATGCGGCACGCGGGTTGGAGAAGCCTGATTTAAAACAAATTCGGAAAAAATTGAAATTTTTCAATATCCCATCAACATTCAGAGAGATAGATTCAACCAAATAAAATTAAATCTACAAAAAAATGTTCATATTAGATATGTTTGATTGTATGCCAAAAGAGTCCCACGTCCCCTTGGAAATTGAACCTATGAGTCAAAAACAGAAAAACACTATCAGATAGGCTTAAGTCCGAATTGCGTTTTGCGTGCACTTTTTTTGACATAGAATTAATCAAATCTGATAAGATCTTTGATAATCCATTGGTGAATAAAAGTTGAGATTTATTTTAATAAATTCAACAATTCTGTTATTCATCTTGTCAAAAACCATTTTTGATTTTAAATTCTCATGTATTTGAAGCGAGAACAAACCCAATGGCGTAGCCAGACTTTTGGGGCGGATGGGGAAAAACTGCTCTGACCAAAATTATTATTTTTTTTTCTTTTTCCTGCACTGTTAAAATTTCTTATATAATTTTACTATAAAAAATGGGAAGTCCGGCCTCAAAACTTTTATAATAATATTACATACCAGCCTTGTAATCTTACAACATATTTTTTAGTAATACATATCTAATTAATACAAGAAAAAGTAAAGTTACAATTTATTTTTGTATTTTTCCAATGAGTTAATGTGATTTTAACTATTTAATATAGAATTTATTTTACTATACGCAATATACAAGATTTTGTAAATTTTCTATCTATTTGTATTGTAAACATATTATAGTAAATTTACAATTTTTTTTAACAGTGTGGGTAGGAACGGTGTGCATTAAAATCAACAAAATGAGTTACTTTTTCTTTCATTAAACTATTTAGCGACTTAAAGAGCGGTCCACCAAACATAGAAATAAAAAAAACCTAAAAAGGTACTAATTTTCCCAAGTTTCTTGTTTTTTCTCTTGTGATTTTGGTTAGATATAAATAGTAAGAGCGAGGGGGCGCTAAGGATAGGGGGTGGGAGGCCCCCCCCCCCTTCACCCCCTACGCCACTAAACAAATTCATCCTACCCGAAATCGAAAAAGTACAAGGCGCATTCATAAAAATGATAATGGGAGCCTCAAGAAATACACCAGATTATTTATGGAGAAGAGAGATGGTGAGAGTAAAGATGGCAAGCGCGGCATTAAAACAAATGTTGAGATTCATATTAAGAATTGAGAGAATGAAACCGGAGAGGTGGGTGAAAATTTGTTGGAACGAGATAAAGAAGGTGGTTAAAAATAATCAAGAAACTGGGGGGTGGGGAGGGGGAATGAGAAAAAGATTGGCGAAATTGGGAACAGATTGGAGAGGAATGATGATAAACGAGGAAGGGGAAATGATCCAAGAAATGAAAATTCTTACAATTGTGGTGTTTTTTGAGGCTCTTGAAAACCTTGGAAACAGATGGAATGTCAATTAATAGAGTAAAGTGTGTGTAGTTTCACAGTGAATGAAATAAAACTCAAAGAGGTTTATACAAACTGAGTTTTATTTCATTCACTGTGAAACTACACACCCTTTACTCTATTAATTAACATCATGTTTCACCACCACAAAAGGGGAAGGCCCAGATTAGAATATTTCAACCAAATAATTGGGGATATGGGATGCCAGACATTTAGAGAGGTGGCGGGGGACAGAGTCGAGTGGAGACGGATTGTTGCATCAAGCCAGTCTTAGGACTGTATACTCAATGATGATTATTACAAGCTTTTTTGATTATAATATTGTTAACTGTAAAAAGAGAATGACATTCTACACAGATAAATGTACTATGTTATGAAAAGCTAGGACTGATGATGGCGTGAGAATATCCGCTGAAACGTCTCAAAAGTTTTTCGTGAAAATAAATGGTTAGAATATAAAGAAATTTTGTTTCTTTTTCCTAACGAAGACATTCCACCTGTTTCCAAGGTTTTCAAGAGCCTCAAAAAACACCAAAATTGTAATTTAAAACATTATAGTACCCTATCTAATGGAAATTCTTATTACTATAGATATGGAACATGCAATACAGGAAGTTTGGGCGAGGGTGGAGAGCTCGAAATACTGTCCATACCTTAAAAGACTGAAGACAGATATAATAATGGAAACCTACTGGGCAGACAAAGACAAGGACGAGTAGGAATAAACAGCCAAGAGCTAGATGTAGGAACATATGGAGGGGACATGAAGGAAGAGGGGGACAAAATAGAGAAGGAGAAGGCGGAACATATAGAGAACTGGGAGGAATTTGGGGATGAATGTGCAAGATTGGTGGATGGGTTTAAGGGAACAAATTGACGGCAGACTACTGGAGAAGTTCAAGATGATAGACGAGGGTCCACAGGAAGATTGAAGAAACGGGAGCAAGTTATCAAGAAACCAAAAACCCAGGGTTACGGTTATGAACAAATTTTTTTTTATTCATATATATAATATGACTGTGTAGTTAATGTAATTTATTTTGTATTTTTTGTATTAATGAATGAATTTATTTTTAAATAAAAAAAAAATCATAATATTCATTCTATAATAAATTAACAACCAATTTAAAAAAAAAAAACAATCTTAAATCATAGAGAAAATTTCTTTTGAGTATTCAGTCTTGGAGTGAACAAACGTGTGTTATCTACTTGGCTTCTAGCACTTCCACGAACAGATAATATTACATTATTTAATTATCAAATATCAAATATCACCTTATTTTATAATATTTACTTAGTTGCCTTATTTTTATTTTCAATAAATAATTTCTCAATTAAGTTTATAGGGACAGGCAATTTGCCATATTGACGTAAAGTCCCCCTCCTTTCATTAAGGAAGCAGAGACTTTAGAAATAGGCCGAAATAAAAGACGAAGATAACAATTTCCAGCTCTTTTTGGTTGGACAAATAATACCGCGGTGCAAATTGACAATTTTCTTGTAATTTCTCATGCAGACAAACAAAAAAATCTGTGCATAGTGTCCCCTTTCATAATAAATAAAATAATTTATCATTCAGCCGAACAGCCAAAGTCAATCAAAAAATTGAGAATGGCACAATACTAATTGAGACCTTAAGGGATAAACAATCGGCCTCCATATTAAAAATTACACAATTTGTACTTGAAAAAGTCCCGAAAAAGGACGTCGTACGAAAATTGATATTTAACATTAATAAAAAAAAATATCCAAAAACCCGCGAATCTTTTATTTATTAAGTTCAATTTTGAAGATAAAGAATTTATTAATGTTGAAATAATAAAACTTTATCTTGTATTAATGTTTATTATTTGACAAAAAAAGCGACGTTTCAGCAGTGATTCGCCGCCATCATCAGTCTTTTATGTCCTTGCAGTAGCCAATAATATTCTCAACAATAAGGAAGAAAGGTGTTAAGTGTATTCAATCGTCTCCTTAATAGAAAATACGGCAATTTAAAATCACGTGTATGACTAATCAAAATCAAATGCAGAGAAGAATAAATTCCGACAAGGGCAAAATCATGTAAACTAGAGGGATGAAAATTCAAGAAAATGAATTAATCATTCATTACAGACAACTAAATTAAGAATGATTAAAAAATCAATTTCTCAAAGTAAGAGATGGTACAATTGAAACAGCTCACCAAATATATCCAATTCTTATGAGCAAATAATCGAAATTATAATAAATAAAATCTTTTATAAAAAAAAAAAAATTGGCACGTTCTGATGTGGCCATCCACATGACTTTACCATACACCCTGGCCCATCTCTTATATTTAATATATAATAAAATTATGTATAATCATGTAGGGGGGGGGGGTGGTTTGTGTATTTTTAGAATACTGGAGGCCCACTGATTATCTCTAAAAAATTTGGTTGAGTTTGGTACAAGCGCCTAGATGTACACTTATGAGGCATTTTTTAACCGACTTCAAAAAAGGAGGAGGTTATCAATTCGACTGAATTTTTTAAATAATTAAAATGATTAAGGAAAAAGGAAAAGAAGTAGTATAACGTACTATTCTAAACCGCTATCTCGGAAGATAAGCTGAGAATAGCTTGTCTAATGCTCTTGAGGGGTTTATAAGGAGGAGAGAGATAGGAAGAGTAAGGAGGGGGGTAGATAGGGACAGAGGTGGGGTGTGTGTGAGGGGTGGATAGGGACAGTGGTTGGGTGCTGGGGATAGTGTGAGGGCTATATAAGAGGGAGAGAGATATGGATATTCGTCAGTGTATCTCAGTCAGTGGCGTGTGAAACATCAACTAGGAATATTACAATATGGCTTCTAGACCTTCATCCATCCTCACAGCTGACTCAACCCCTCACTAATAAACAACCCTTAATCACTTATATTATTTTTAATAGCTTGGGTAACGGGTAGGTGTGTACTTCTATGTTCTTATAGATAAAGATGTACAGACCTACTTCAGGGCCTGGCCTCCCTCCCCACCTGACCTCATGATTCTTTTTTCAAGAGAATCATGTTTTGTCTCTAATCCTAACCAACTTCAATCCCTGTTTTTACAAATCATTATTTCTTCGAAATCGAAATGTTTCGCGAGTATAATTTTACTTGTGTGAGAGTAAGTGGGTTCCTATAGGGTCAGAGTATTCCAGGTCTAGGCATGAGACGTTGGCTGTTAAGGTAAGATATCTTTATAATACTCTATTCTTATAATTAAATAAGTAATAAATATTCAAAAAATTTCAAGTAGTCTTTTAGTTTTTCAAAAAAAATATAAAATAAAATAAATAATATATTAATATAATTTTATTAGGAATATTTATATAGAAAAAATACTTTAAATTCACTATATTATTTTACTAATATTTTTTCTCTTTTTTTCAGGTAGGTGCTCGTCCTACTAAAACTAACATTTAGATTAAGTATTTGATTTTCTTATTTTCCGGAAAATCAAATCCTTTATCTTTTTAACCTTTGATCCATTTTCCCGTCAATTCCTTAGTGTTCCATCGCGAGTATATATTTTATTGTGCGCGGGTGTAAATGTGTTGTTGTGGAGTCAGCATCTCAGGTCTAAACACGAGACGTTGGCTGTTAAGGTAATATATCTATTTACCTTAGTGTTCCATCGCGAGTATATATTTTATTGTGCGCGGGTGTAAATGTGTTGCTATGGAGTCAGCATCTCAGGTCTAAACACGAGACGTTGGCTGTTAAGGTAATATATCTATTTAATAATCTAATATTAATTTAAATTCACTATATTATTTTACTAATATTTTTTCTCTTTTTTTCAGGTAGGTGCTCGTCTTACTAAAACTAACATTTAGATTAAATTATAAAGTAGAAATAATTAAATTAATTAAAACTCAAAATTTTCTATATGTTATTTTGTAATTTTTTCCTTTTTTCTAAATTTAATTTGAGATATTGGTTTGAAGCAAATTCGCTTTTATATTTTCAGTTTGATAAAATTATTTCACATGGATAGATAATAATACATTTTCAATTTTGTTTAAAAAAATAACATTCAAGATTAAATGATTAAATAATATATTATTCACTTTTAAAAATAATCCCCTTATATTTCAATATTCGCCTCTAAACTTCAATCTAATTATTTTCTGTCTCTGATCTTATAAGTCCTTTCTCTAATCATACTCAGATCTACAAATTATTTATATTTGTTTCTTAAATACAAATATTTGACAAAATTTTTATACAAAATTTCGAATGTTGAGACTTTGATTCGAAACAAATTGCAGTATTGGAGACATTATACTGGGATTTGTTTCGGAAAAGGTCTTTTAACAATTACTTATTTCAATTCGAGACGTATTTTGCAACAAATACAATGTCTCCTATTTGTTTCAAAACACGTCTAGCCTTGAAATTTCCATTATTTTCGGCTTTCAGATTTCAAATTGTATTTCTGACTGTTTTATACATTTGAAACTAAAGATAATATTTAAAATTTTAAATTTATCACTCTATGAGTATATTATATAATTTGCGTTCAAAATTATATTAATGATCTCCCTTTTTTATTTATCTATCCATGTGGGGGGTGGTGACAGCTGCCTACTCGTGGTGCCCCCTGTTCTCGCTAAACAGCTGTCTATGTCTATGTATAAATCAACTATAGAGACATAATCATATATAATAATTATATTTGCATAATTTTTTACGCACACTACACATTCCCATTAATGATACTAATCAATTTCGAAAACTCAAATATAAAATTATAATTACCTACTCTTTTTTTAGAAATAGTTAAGGTGTGGATTTTACAAAAATATAATCAAAATTTCTTGTTTAATTTTATTAATTAAAATTCATTTAAAATTTATGCAAATAATTGTATATTATATATGTAATTTGAAATAATTATATTCGACTGAAAGTACAAGGGGGAAACTTTTCGACGTCATTGTCTCTACCCAGGTAACCACAATATCCTAAGAATATTTATTCTAAGGACATTTAAATCTTCTTAGAATATTCTGAGGATATTGTGTGTTACCTGGGTAAGAATTAGTAGTATAGTAATTTAACAATAAATACATTTTTTCTAAATTAAATGTTTTTTTTTGGGATAAAAATTCGCATAAATTATTATGAAAAATAATTTAGAGATTCCAAATATGAATCCATTCCAGTATTACACGGATTTCAATAATATTAATAGTAATTAAAAATTTGATATTCAATTCTGCCGGCACATCCCAACCACTGTAATTAAAAATTGCGCTCCTGAACTGGCCCCTCAAAAATTGGCATACACCTCTAGAACATTTCCAGGGAGCTGGAAAATAGCAACCAATTAATAAAAAAGCTGTGGCCATCCACATGACTTTACCATACAACCTGGCCCCTCACTTATATTTAATAAAATTATTTATAATCATGTAGGGGAGGGGGGTTAGTTTTTTGCATTTTTAGACTTCTGGGGGCCCAGAAAATTTGGTTGAGTTTGGTACAAGGGCCTAGATTTTCATTTTTTGAACCTAGCCCCCAATTTTGGGCGGTTAGTTGTTGCATATTTAGATTACTGTGGGCCCACTGATTATGAATACAAAATTTGGTTGAGTTTGGTACAAGGGCCTAGATTTTCATTTATTGACCCCCCCCCCCATTTTGGGCGGTTAGTTTTTGCATTTTTAGACTTCTGGGGTCCCACTGATTATGTATACAAAAAAACCATGGTTTCGCTCAATTTTTTTAATCAAAATAGTTTCACACGTTTTGAGATATTTCGAAAAAAAGAAGGGAAAAAAACACTTTTTTTCATGCATGATTATAATACTTGACCATACCCTGTATGGTAAATTAAAAATTAAAACGTTCATTTAAAACCCGCTCGAGAGAATTTCTATATTTATGAATTGAATTTTATTATCAATTTCTGATTCCTTTACCCGACGCTTTCTCTTACGAGATGCGGTATTATACTAAGTCACTATTAATAATATCACTAAAAATAGAAAAATAAAAATAATTTTTATAAAAAAAAAAAAATAAAACCTACTTCAAAAAAATTAAATGCAACAGATAAAATATTAAGAGCTCAAAAATATAATAAAATAAAATGCACTAAAAGGTATATAATAATTATATAATTTAGTTACAAGTAAACGACGAAATATTAACAAAAATATGGTACCCTGAAAACAGCACACTCTAGCGAGAAAAAAGTAAACTACATAAAGCGCATAATATTAAAATGCGTAAATTATTTAAAATCGATCTTATTAAATCATATATAACATTAAACGGACACAATATATATTTTTTCCATGACGCTCAAGTTTTTTTTTTTAATTTTGCCGTTAGCCGAAAGTCGGATTTGACTGCAAGATTTCCATTTTGCTCGCATGGTGGCGCTCAAATTCATGAGGCCAAAAAACGGTTTGCTTTTCTATTGTATTTTGACAGACTGTCCTGTATTGGTATATACAGTATTTGGTAAGATCCGTCGAGTTCGATTCATAAAATGTGTATTTTTGGCACCGACTTCAAAAAGTGATTTCATGTAACAATTTCATCGTTTAGTTCTAACTAAATAAGATAATTATTTTATACACAATTGGATGTTGATGAAGGCAGTCCAAGGTGGTTGTAAAAAAATAAGACTATATCAGTTTTATTATTTTACATTTATTCCTTAACCGACGTTTCGGAGATTTACTTTCTCCTTCAGGGTAACGAAAAGTCAATGAAAGTATATCAATTCATAATTACTTCCTGTCTCCTTTGACAATGCCAAGAAAACATTATAAAATTTCATCTCGATAGAAAAAGCAATTCAATTGAACTTTTCGTTACCCTGAAGAAGGAGAGAGTAAAATCTCCGAAACGTCGGTTATCGAATAAATGTAAAATAATAAAACTGA
Organism: Forficula auricularia; assembly: GCA_024734495.1. NCBI lineage: Eukaryota > Metazoa > Arthropoda > Insecta > Dermaptera > Forficulidae > Forficula > Forficula auricularia. The sequence goes on along the minus strand of JALMQS010000697.1, from coordinate 742,667 downwards.
TATAGTCCTATTTTTTTACAACCACCTTGGTCTGCCTTCATCAACATCCAATTGTATATTTATACCAGTCCGTCTTCTAAAGAAAAACTCTAGGTATCAATTATTTTATACCTTTTAGTGGATTTTTATTTTATTTTGAGTTCTTATTATCGGGAATCGGATTAGCCGAGAGCTTAAGACACTAGCCTTCTAAGCAGGAGTCCCGGGTTCGAGTCCGAGTCCCTGCATTGATATTTGACCGGCTATAATCTGATTCCTAGTCATCAATCCGTCTGGCAAGCGTGGTAACTTAATGCCAACCCCCTTCCATTTGATGGAAGAGGCCTATATTCAGGAGTGGATTGTCGCTATCGACAGGCTTATGATGATGATGATGATGATTATTTTATTTGTTGCATTTAATTTTTTTGAAGTCGGTTTTATTTTTTTTTTATAAAAATTATTTTTTCAACATTAATAAATTCTTTATCTTCAACATTGTAAGTGGGAGATAAATTTAACCTAATTTATCGCGCGGAGAATTTACCACTGCTCGAAGCCCCTAAAAACTTAGTAAATTGGACTATATCTAACTTTCTGAGATTTGGCTCGTGATCCCGGCTTCTTTTCCTTCTACTCTGTTCTTTTCACGATGGAGGGGCCAGCCCATACAGGCCTTTAGGGGATGGACCTTCTGGTGTATCTCCTTCTCACATCAATATCATTAAAAAAAAAAAAAATTGAAGTTAACACCTGATTCTCACGTGGCTTTACATACCTCGCCTAGATAGAAGAAAATAAAAACATTTTCAATTCTTCAAAGGCCAGTTTTCTGAAATTTCTGTGACCAACCCTTCTATTATACCACTTTTTTTTTCTTTCCAGAGTTCATATCATTAAAAAAACAAACGCAAATACCTGCAAGCATGGCTTTGAAAGGACTGCCTTTGGCCTAATATGCAATGGTACATCAACTCTTTTATATTGAAGGGGCTCTCCACCCTCACCGGACTGATTAGTAGATTGGAAACAAGTTACTTGCACTTGTTGCTCCTTGAAAAAAAAAAAAAAATCAATTATAACTGAAAATAATAATTAATATTATTTCACAATATTCAATATATACTTGCTTTGCTATTTTTATCTTCTGAGAAGACAGAGAAAATTATTCCAACAAAAAATTCATCCATCATTTGGTACATTGCTTGAGTTCTTACATCTGAAAATAAATGTAACTATTATATTTATCTTATTTTATATTATTAATTAAATGAGCAATTCTTCTATATAACGGGTGACAGACAGTCTTATAACTCAAAAACAATGCATTATATGAAAATAAGTTTCAAATAAAAGTTTATTTATATCAGGAGGGAGGGGGGGGGGGGGGGAAATCAAAACTATGCTATTGTCTGTCGACATAGAACAATGTTTTAAGGGTATTTGGAGGTCAAGTTCCGTTTTTTAAATACTTACTTACTTACTTACTTCAACGCCCACCCTTGGCTGTTGGGCCATTTGGCGACGCGCTGACCAGTATAGCTGGGCCATTTGGTACTCCGCCCTCCCCCCATCATCAAAAGTATGATGCAAGGCCGGGCAGTCGGGTAGATGTGCTGCATTCATGATCCCATGACCACACAGCAAACACGCAGGTGATGGAAGGACCCCGATGCGATGTAAGATAGTCGTGCCCCGGCGTTGTCCGAAAGACAGTCACGCTGATCACTAGGGGTAGGTCGCGTCGGATGGGGCCGTCGGTAACCAAGGTCGCCCAGCTCCTGCCAGACGAAGAAGCCACCAGGTCTTCTTCAATCCAACGCATCGTCGCCATGTCGATCTGGGCTTTGGCAGACTGCAAAGAAGTCGGGCAGACAGACTGGGCTAGTGTGGTCCCCTCTTTGGCTAAGGCATCAGCCCTTTCATTGCCTGTGATACCCACATGGCTAGGTATCCGCTGAAGAATCACGTGCCATCCCTCTCTTCCGACAACATCAAGCAATCGTCTACAGTTCGTGGTACGAGCACACACGGTGTCGCTATTTGTTGACAGATTTCTAATTGCAGCCTGAGAGTCAATGAGAAATACGACCTTAGTTTGAGGTCGCATTCCCGCCAGCTCACCGGCCTCGACTTCCACTGCTGCGATCTCTTCATCGTAGCTGCCAAGCGGCGCTCCCACCGCCAAGCAGCCCTCGAAGTAGAGACTGTAGTATCCAGTTCCAGTCTCTCCAGTACCAGGGTTGGTGGAGCGAGCCATCCGTGAAGATTCGGATCCACTCATCCTCCGGATAACGCTCGTTGATAGTCTGAAGGGCCGCCGTCCTTAGTTCGGGTTGCAGACTTGAATGTTTTGGCAGTGGGTGGTCGATCAGATCGTAAACAGCCGACGGCAGGTGGAGAAAAAATTCGTGATTTTTTAAATAAAAACCTACTTATATGTTTCTGTACATATTCTTAATCTAGAAAAAAAACTGAACAACTTTCTTAAGAACTATTTTTTTATACGACATCAAATAAATAAAATATTAAATCAATTAGGTCTAAAAAAAATCCTAATAATTATTTTTAACAATCATTCAACTTAATTATCAAATAATAATGATCAAATATTTAATTATTGAATAAATAATTTAATAATTTTGCGACACTGTTCTGAGACATTCCAGAGTGTATCGCAAGTCTTCTGGATGAATTCCAGTTCTAATTTCGTTATTTTGGCCTGATTCAGTTTATTCATAGCAATAAAAAAGCATACTCACAAGAATTAGAGACAATTAAAGAAATCGCGGTAAATAATGGGTACGAAGCAAGCCTTATAGACGAAATGTTAAATAAAAAAATTGAAAAATTAACCCTGGAATCAGTATATTCACAAAAGAATGAAAAAGAAAAAGAAAATCCTAGAATAGTTCTCCCATATTATGGAAAAATTTCGGAAAAATTAAAACAAAAAATGAAAAAATTAGGGTTTAAAACAGTATTCAAAACTCCAATTACTCTAGGAAAAGATTTAGGTTCAAATAAAAAAGACAAATTACCAAATATAGAAAAAGAAGGGGTTTATAGTTTGAAATGCAAAGATTGCGAAGCAATCTATGTAGGGAGACAGAGAGAAATCTGAAAATTCGATTAAATGAACACATAAGAGATTTTAAAAATAAAAAGTGTGAAAATTCTTTTGCAGAACATTTAAATTCAAACAATCACTCCTTCCCAGAAGGTATTAGATTAATAAAAGGAGAAAAGAACCCAAAATTAATTAGCGCAATCGAATCTTTAGAAATTTTGAAATCATTCAATAGAAATTCAAAACTTTGCTTGAACAATCAAATAGAGCTGTCAAATAGTAATCTGCTGAAGATGTTTGCTAACAAATGATAAAAGAAAAAAGAAAAACCTTTCTATTGTCAACCTTTCTCGTTGTAAAATAAGGAGAAAGGGAAACATATTGTTATATTTGAATGTGAACCAGAAGAATGTCTTTATTAGTTCTAAGCTGACCACCAGTGATGAAAGAACACCAAGTTTTCAATATCCATATGATATTGAGTCCATGAAAAACATTTATAATTGAAGAAAGACTGATGATGAAGACCAAGTCTTCGAAACTATAGTCTCAAAAAAATAAATAATATATATACAGATATATCATCTCGAGATATATATGTGTGTATGTTTATTTGCATCAAGCAGAGGACAACCTCTTTGTTTCTCTTTGTGAATCAACAACTCTGCTACTATCGGCAAAGCAAAAACTTTTCAATTATTCATAACCTTTACAATTCTTGTTTTTGTTTATTTGTTTTTTTTTAAACAGATTTTACAACACGATAAAATGAAGCTCCTGAGGGCAAAACTATTAATTATTATTAAATTATTTATTCAATGATTAAATATTATTATATATCATTATTATTTGATAATTAAGTTGAATGATTGTTAAAAATAATTATTAGGATTTTTTTAGACCTAATTGATTTAATATTTTATTTATTTGATGTCGTATAAAAAAATAGTTCTTAAGAAAGTTGTTCAGTTTTTTGTGTAGATTAAGAATATGTACAGAAGCATATAGATTTCCATTTAAAAAACAGAACTTGACATTGAAATACCCTTGAAAGCCTGTTCTAGGTCGACAAACAATAGGGTAGTTTAGTTTCCCTCCTTGATATAAATAAACTTTTATTTGAAACTTTTTTTCATATAGTGCACTGTTTTTGAATTATAAGACTGTCTCAAGATAAAAAACTCACCCGGTATATTTATCTCAAAAACGACTCAAACCATTTTGGTTAATCAAACTTTATTAACCATTTTCGAGGACGAGGTATCAATCTAAACAGGTCGCAACTTTAGAAAAAATTATTTTTGATGGATTCACGGGCCTAGGCCTAAATAAATCAACCATTGATAGCACGACGATTCTCCCCCTCTCCGACTCCAACAGGTAATTGAGATGAAGGAGACGGGGAATCACCACTAGACACAATGAGCATGCAGTACTTTTTTTAAGAGAGATTTTCTTGAATTAAATAAAAGAGCTATGAGGTTTCACTTCTACTGGGGAGTCACGAGAGTCTCGCGCATATTTTTTATACATCTTCTACAAGATTAACGTGTTTTAAATAAAGGAAATTAGCTGACGTGTTCTGAAATGGCCATCTACTTGACTTTACCATACAACCTGGCCCTAAAATTATTTATAATCATCTAGGAGGGGGGGGGGGGTAGTTGTTTCATTTTTAAACTTCTGGGGGTCCACCGATTATGTATACAAAATTTGGTTGAGTTTGGTAAATAGCTAAGATTTTCATTTTTTTGACTCCCCCCCCCCCCC
>JALMQS010000697.1:714433-736791 GCA_024734495.1 Forficula auricularia | reverse complement strand
TCCTCTTTGTGAAACACCACTATAACCCGTTAAATAATAATTCCTTTACTCTATGTATGTATGTATATTGCTTACCAACGTGCGAGGGCCAAACTGTAATGTGTGGGTGTGAATGGTACCAGCCAAGCACTCTCAACGGTTGTTCCAATTGGCTTGAAAGTTTATCCGCTTGAATAGCAGCATTAGTCAATTGCTCTGGGCTAATTTCCACCCGGTCTTTTCGCTTGTCAGAACGCCTAAGCATCACCACTGCAGAAATGTGCGCCACGTTATGGGAATCGATCTAAAAAACAACAAGCTGAGAATTAATTCAATCATATTATAAAGAATTGAAAGTTTTTGCCGAGAGTAGAAGAATTTTTATATATTGAAGGAGACAATAAAAGAGTGTGTCTTCTGCTGGACGATCGTTATAAATAAATAAAATTTATAATTCCAGCAGAAGACACACTCTTTTATTGTCTCCTTCAACATATTATAAAGAGAAATCAATGAGGTTGTCCTCTGTTTGATGAAAATAAATATATATAGCAAATATAAATATATATACATGGTCGGGTCATAAAGTCTTCCACATTTTGAAGAGGTATAAAAAAAATGAAAAAATTTAACTTGAAAAAAACTGAATATATTTTTAAAAGAACATAAAATATTTTTTTAAATGTGTTTTAATCAGACAAAAAAAAAGGGGGGGGGTCAAAAAAGAAAATTCTAGCCTTTTCGACCAAACTATGTACGTATTCTAAATTTGGTTAGTTTTTGCACTTCTAGCTTTCTGGGGGTCCACAAAATATGTATACAAAATTTGGTTGAGTTTGGTCGAAAGGGCTAGAATTTTCATTTATGACCCCCCTTTTCTTTTGTTTGATGTTTAAAACTCATTAAAAAAAAAAATGATGGTAATTCTACAGTAACTGTGGCGCCGTGATCTGACGATGGATTCTTATAGTACTCACCAAAATAAGACGAAAATGAAGAATACCATTTTTCGAGATTTCGCTTAGTTTTCGAGATATCCAGTTTAAAAAATACTGTTTTTTTATTTTATTTTATTTTTCATTTGTTTTTTGATAGAAACCACGGAAACCGTAGTATCACGGGGGTTCCGTGTGGCGCCGCTACTGACGACGAATTCTTTTAGAAAATGAATATTAATTAAAAATTAATTAATAAATGCCCAAAAAAATTCGAATATGTAAAAGTCGTCTTGCAGGTTCGGTTAAGATATATTCAGTTCGGTTCGGTTCGGTCGAAGAGAACACAAATTTCAAAACATATTTGGCACAATCACAAAGAACAAAGAAAGAAAAATTGTATTTGTGAATGTGTCAAATATGTTTTGAAATTTGTGTTCTGATGGTCTTCAATGGTAACGAAGATAACAAGAAAATTTAGACGAATGTGTGGCATGACTTTTTGAAGCCCTGAAGAAGTAGGCAAAGTCGACAAAACGTTGACTGATAAATAAAAAAGTCACACATAGAAACTTGTCCTTATTTTCCTATTATAAACTTTCAAATTATAAACATAGATAAAAACATATGGTCTTAGTTTTTAAGTTATAACTCGAGTTCTAATTGAGCTACAAACAAGTGGTAATTTGAAAATCAAAGAGGAAGCTGTGTTCTATTATGTCAACAAAATATTTTGATTTCCAATATTGCTGTTTAATATCTAATGGGACTCGAAAATAGGTCAAAATGGCCTTTTTCGTCGTTTTGATCGATAATATCTCAAAAATATGAGCGATTGTAAAAAATCGGGAAAGTGTATGAAAATCAGCGTATAAAACTCTACTGGAATCCATTGATAGATTAACGGCAACAAATTTTTGTTTAATTTTTGTCGAGCAGTGTTATTTTATTTGTGATTTGTTCTTTTTTTTTTTCTTTTCTGCTTCTCCAATCTCTATAATTTTTGGATAGTGTTTCTTAGTCTTGAAAAAGTTATTACTTTTTAATTGAAAGTAATGGAAGGCAGCCCAGGGGGTAGTGAGGAAAGAAAAAATTAACATATATCCAAATAAGGTGTAATTTATTGTATTCCTTCCTCCTTTCCTTTCAAACCGACGTTTCGGAGGATTCTTCCCTCCTTCTTTAGGGTTTCAAGGGGTCAATGAAGGAAACAAATAAAATGCTTTCTTCCTCTCTCCATGCATTTTAAACCCCATTACATTCAATAAAAAATTCTACCAGTCCGTCCTTCTCCAGAGAAAATTTCCTTGCAAAATTATCACTTTTTCATAAATATCCTTTTTTCTAATTCTAATATATTGTAAAATCTAATACCTACCAAATTTCTTTATTTGTGCACCATCTTTGTGTGTTTTATTAGAATTTATTTAACAAATTCTTCTCATGGAAGCCAATATAAACAATTAGAATAAATATAAACAGTAAACAACGCAGATCGCAACAATAATTGAAAAACAACAATATATAAACAACCAATTATTAATAAATAAATAAAATATAAAGTGAGTTTTTACTTCTCCGATTAATAAGCCCATAACCTCTTCTTTTTCTGTCGATAATGCATGTTGCAGGCAAACTAAATAGACATCGGCAGACATGAACACCTCCGAAAGGGACATTTTTAAAATATTTTATTTCAATTTTTATATATATCTAGAGTTAAAAAGTCTCTCTATTTTGGTAGAACCTGTCAAATCTTGTGCTTGTTACATTTTTGACTTGTGCGATGTCAGGAATCATATGAAACATTTTCATTGGATGGCGAATATTTTAGAGGCAATTTTAAATTTTAATCTATATTAGGTTTTGTCTGTACATTGCTCCAAATTACGCCAAATTTTGGTTGTACACGTTTCAAGCAAAGTTATAAACGAAAACACCCTCAACAAAATTCCTGTCTGTCTGTATTTTTTGTTTTTTTAATGAAAATGATGAGAGGAGTTACACCAAAAAGGTGCAACCCCTAAAGGCCTGGGTTGGCCCCTCCACCGTGAAAAGAAGAAAGAATTTTAAGGGCTGGACGGGGGCCGAAGGTATCTGAGGATACGGGTCAGTTCCGCGAAAAGTTGTTCACGATTCACGTCAAATCGGCTGAAGGGATTATTATGAAATTTCATATTTGTATCAGATGTCTTCTAACTTACGTTTTTAGCTATATAACGTTTTGATATTTTTACCCAAAAAGGGGGTTTGAGGGGGGGGGGGGACGCGCACGAATGAAAATTATCAAATAACTCCTAAAGTATCAACTCTACGGCAAATTTCATAATGAGCAAAGTTGTAGGGGATGTGATTTCTGACAACTTTGGTTTAAAAAAATACCCCCCAAAAACTACCCAAAAAGGGGGGAGGGTGAAAAATATGTAAATTCTTGCCTTTGGAGCAAACTCAACCAAATTTTGCATACGTAATCTGTGGGCCTCATGGGGTGTTCGAGGTGGGTGGGGTGCGGAATGGAGTGTTGGGGTGTTGGTGTGGGGGCTAGTGTTGGGCACGGGTGCATGGTGCGGGGGTAGGGGTGCTGGGTGGGTTTCGGGGGTGTGGTGAGTAGGAGTGAAGTGTGAGGGAGGGGTTAGTGGGTTGGGGGTCCAGGGGCTAGCCCCTGGCTAGCAAGAGGGCCGCCGAAGGCGGGCCTTGCAGCTAGTATAAGTATAAAAGATAAATGTTGAATTAGCCATAGTATTACAGTAGAGATTCGATAATCCGGATTCAATAAACAGTACAGTATTCTGTACCATAAATACATATGTATGTACATATTGTAGATTGAATTTGAATGTATATTCTTTCATTAAAATACATTATAAGTTCATAATAATTAATGGTTTTATTTATCTGCTCCAGTTATTTAACCACTAAAGTGAATTATTAACAGTTTTAGCAAGTTTTCTTTTTGTTATGAACTCAAACGACCTTTTTTTGGTTCTTTTCGAAAATCCGGACAAAGTCGGGTCACAATTAATCTGGATTATCGACAATCTACTGTATTAGAAAAAATATTTATTGATTGTATATAAAATATTTAAAAAAAATACAATCTTTTACAAAACCATCTAGAACAGTGGTTCTTAGCTTTTTATTAGTCGCGGCCCCCTTAAAATCCTAAAATATTTTCGCGGCTAGTACCCCACCCATTAGATAACATACTCGTAATTACTCGTACAAAAAAAACTCAAATGTAACAATAGTTCTCGCCCTATTTTGCTGCATTGGGGTGGTTCAGAGCTTCATCGAGGCGCCTCTAATACTTGGCAAATTCATATCCCTTTTTTCACCTCATTGCAGCCTGCTTATTATATCTTAGAAATGTTAACCCTTAGGTCATCTATTCAAGGAGAGGTGATGGGAATCTCATCCGCATCCCTGCACACCGTTCTGAGCTGGCCAGTAGATCTTTTGTGGCCTGCTCGTCCCGGTTGTGGAATTCACTTCCATTTCATATTCGTTCATCTTCATCTCAATCCACTTTTATTCGGTTGGTCAGGGCGCATCTCCTTAGTGGGGGCGGAGGTGCTGGCTGCTAAAGTCCACGCCTGCTGGTTCTGGTCTTGATGGTAGGGGTCGATGGAGGGCTGTCAATTGGATATATTTCGTTTATCCTTGTATTACTGTGTGTATTATATCGGGTGAGTTTATTATCTTGAGACAGTCTTATTATTCAAAATCAGTGCATTATATGAAAAAAAGTTTCAAATAAAATTTTATTTATATCGAGGGGGAAACTAAAATATGTTATTGTTTGTCGACCTAGAACAAGCTTTCAAGAGTATTTCGAGGTCAAGTTCTGTTTTTTAAATTGAACCCTATATTTTTCTATACGTCTACTTAATCTTCAAAAAAAAAAAAAAAATGAACAACTTTCATAAGAACTATTTTTTTATAAAACATCAAATAAACAAAATACATGAATCAATTTGATCTCAAACAAAATTCTTTTTAACAATTATTCAACTTAATTATCAAATAATAAAGATAAAATATTTAGTTATTAAATAAATATTAATTAAATAGAAAAGTCCCAACAATGAAAATAAGTGTTTATAATGATCTTAAAACTTCATATAGACAGATTTAAGAGATTATTTTCTACTTAATAGAACTATTTAAAAAGGTTTATTTCTCGTGTCCATCCGATAGATAGTTATATTGTATTACAATAATAAAAATGGAGCATTTTTGTTAAATACAGAATTAAAATGATCTTAATTTATGCGGTGAATGTGGAAGAATTGTTATGGGGCTGCCATTGAAATGGATGTCGAGCGTTTTCTGACAGGAATACACCCTCAAAAGCTTCATTTTATTGTGTTGTAAAATCTGTTAAAAAAAAAACAAAAACAAGAATTGTAAAGGCTATGAATAAACTGAAACAGGTCAAAATAACTAAATTGGAACTGGAATTCATCCAGAAGACTTGCGATACACTCTGGAATGTCTCAGAACAGTGTCGCAAAATTATTAAATTATTTATTTAATAATTAAATATTTGATCATTATTATTTGATAATTAAGTTGAATGATTGTTAAAAATAATTATTAGAATTTTTTTGAGATCTAATTGATTTAATATTTTTTATTATTTGATGTCGTATAAAAAAATAGTTATAATAAAAGATGTTCAGTTTTTTTTTGTAGATTCAGAATATGTACAGAAACATATAGGTTTCCATTTAAAAAAACAGAACTTGACCTTAAAATATCCTTGAAAGCTTGTTCTAGGCTGACAAATAATAGTGTATTTTAGTTTCCCCCCAGATATAAATTAACTTTTATTTGAAACTTTTTTTCAAATAACGCATTTTTTTGAGTTATAAGACTGTCTCTAGATAACTCACCCGGTATATTATATGATTTATTTTACTTCTAATTTGTCAGGGTTATATTTTAAGTTGTACTCTACATATATAGTCCAAGAGCTGGTGACACATTTTGACTACGGATTTGACTCAACTAGAAATAATGCGTAATAGTACCGTCTATGATAGTATAAAGGGTTAAGATTATATAATAACTTACCCGAATACATCAAAAAATGTAAAACTTTATCGGCATTTAAAAGAGAAGTGAGGCTATTGCTAATATCAGAGCAATAATTACTTGTGATATGTTTTATATATATGTTGTTACTGTTATTATTGTTTTTGTTATATTCCTTTTCCCATAATACCAAGATTGTGATTTTTGTTTTTTTTGTTTTATGTAGGATTAATTTGTACTTTTGTTATTATTATTATTATTATTGTTTATATGTACATGTGTTCATTTGTTTATTGTCATGTATGGTGTGTTATACATTTATATGTTTATTATAAATTGTTATATTTTAGAATGTATTGAGTATCGTTATCTTTTTGTATCTCGTGAATTGAATGTATTATTTAAAAACAAATTACATATATTTGTTTAATTGTATGATGTATAGCTAAAATAGCTAATAAAGAATTATTATTATTATTATTATTATAGTTGTACAGGGAATGACCAGTCTGGCTGGCTGTAGCAGGTGGACCAGGTACTGCGCATGGTGTGAGTGAGGTAAAAAATATGTGTTAAAAAATATTTTTGACCCAGAATGAAATTAGAAAAATTATAATCTATAGTCAATTATAAACATAATATATTCACCCCAGTCCATTTGAGTGGTGGAACGTGAAACCAGACCACCCCAAAGTGTATTTTCACAACATGAAAAAAAATATTTTTTACCCAGAATGAAATTAGAAAAATTATAATCTATAGTCAATTATAAACATATTATATTCACCCCAGTCCATTTGAGTGGTGGGACGTGTAACCAGACCACCCCAAAGTGTATTTTCACAACATGAAGAAGGGAACAGTGATAATGAAAATTAAAACCAAATACTTTTTTTTCTGTAAATAAATAAATATTTTTCGATAATGGTAAATAAAACTGAATATTTTTATTTTTTCTGTAACCAAATTCATTTTTTTTGTAAATAAGTAAATAAATATTTTGAATATTATGCATAAGTAACGATAATAATTAAAATTATATTAGGTTCGAGTTGGTGGTCTTTCACAAGGAGTCAAAATCTATTAACAAGCCGGCACTGTTAAGAGCTAACCAGTCAATAAAAGATTCAGATAATAACAATTAGTAACAATAAGATTTAATATTTGAAATCAACAAAATTATTAAATCAATAATTAATTTATATATGTTACAAATTAATTTAATTTAGAAGCTGAATCATTTTAAAAACAATTAAAAACAATTAATATTTTAGTAAATTTTACTTAACACGCTATTAATGTTTCAGCGTGCATCAAAAATATTTTTTTTCATGTTGTAAAAATACACTTTGGGGTGGTCTGGTTCCACGTCCCACCACTCAAATGGACTGGGGTGAATATATTATGTTTATAATTGACTATAGATTATAATTTTTATAATTTCATTCTGGGTCAAAAATATTTTTTAACACATATTTTTTACCTCACTCACACCATGCGCAGTACCTGGTCCATCTGCTACAGCCAGCCAGACTGGTCATTCCCTGTACAACTATCATAGACGGTACTATTACGCATTATTTCTAGTTGAGTCAAATCCGTAGTCAAAATGTGTCACCAGCTCTTGGACTAATATCTTAATAAGCAAACTTTTGTAATCTGCTCTATGAGGCGAATCGCCTCAGAGCATCATTATTAAATAAATAAATAAATAAAAATATTATTACGAACATGAATTTAGATCATTTATCAAAGATTTTAATAGATAAGTTTATATTGTATGTAGGAGGGTCTTGTCCCTCGGGAGTCCAACCCAAGCCTTTCCGGGCAACTAGTCCAGGCCCTTGAGACCATCACCTACAAACATGCAACATATAACTAAAGCTAACTATTTTCACACCATTCAAACAGATTGGAATAGTAAAAATTACTGCTTAACTGAAATAAAGATTCAGCATCGGAACCAATGGAGAGGAATATTTTTGTAAAGAAATGAGTATCTATTTGAGAAAGATTGAATTTTTTCTCAAAATCAACTTGTGATATGAAATCAATTAATTTCACGAATACATGAAATATAAACATATCTAGTAAAATCTTTGATTAATGACCTAAATTCATGTTCGTAAAATTAATTGATTATAAAACACAAGTTGATTTTGAGAAAAAATTCAATCTTTCTTTCTCAAATAGATACTCATTTCTTTACAAAAAGATATTATGATCCTGGTTTAATTATGGTAGCTTAGAAAATAGGAAGATGTTGCTGAATTCATATCTATGGAAGCATGGCCGTACATGGTACAGAAGTGAAACCTGGACGATTAGAGAGAAAGAGACTGAACGCGCTATAAGTGAATGCTAAAGATTACATGGGTGGATAGAATTACAAATGAAGAAGTTCTTAAAAAAAAATAAAAAACACTCCGGAAGACGTTATTTCCACTCTTAGGATTGTAATATCCAATGATTTTTCAAAAAAGTAATTTATTGTGAATTCTTATATATATATTTCATTTATCTCAATTAAAAGTTCATATATTTATATACCGGGTGAGTTTTTTTTATCTTGAGACAGTCTTATAATTCAAAAACAGTGCATTATATGGAAAAAAGTTTCAAATAAAAGTTTGTTTATTTCGAGGGGGAAACTAATCTACGCTATTGTTTGTCGCCGTAGAACAAGCCTTCAAGGGTATTTCGAGGTCAAGTTCTGTTTTTTAAAAGGAACCCTATATTTTTCTATACGTCTCCTTAATTTAAAAAAAAAAAAAAAAAACTGAACAACTTTCATTAGAACTATTTTTTTATACGACTCAAATAAACAAAATATTAAAACAATTGGATCTCCTAAAAAAATCTTAATAATTATTTAACTTAATTATCAAATAATAATGATTAAATAATTAATTATTAAATAAATAATGTAATAATAATTGATAATTTAATAATTTTGCGCCACTGTTCTGTGACATTCCAGAGTGTATCTTAAGTCTTCTGGAAGAATTCCAGTTACAATTTCGTTATTTTGCTCAGTTTCAGTTTCTTCGTAGCCTTTAGATTTCCTGATTTTCTAACAGATTTACAACAAGATACAATGAAGCTTGTGAGGGTGAATTCCTGTCAGGAAAACGTTCGGCATCCATTTCAATGGCAGCCCCACATTCACAGCTTCAGCTTCTTCCACATTCACCATAAATTTAGACCATTTCAATTCTGTTTTCAACAAAAAATGGTCAATTTTTATTATAGTAATACTATTTACCGGATTGTCACGAGAAATAAACTTTTTTAAACTCAAGAATTTTAACAAGTTCTATTAAGTAGAAAATAATCTCTTAAATCTGAGTATAATGAAGTTTTAACATCATTATAAACATTTATTTTCATTGTTGTGACTTTTCGATTTAATAAATATTTAATAAATATTTATTTGGGGGGGGTCAGATAGGCTAGGCGGTAGCGTGACAGCGAGCTAACCAGGGGACCTGGGTTCGAATCCGACTCGAGGCAACCAGCTAAAAATTTGACCCCCGGGGGTAGAGACAAATTTTCAAAAAAATATAACTAGTATCGTAATTAGGCTTATGGCTAGAAAGGCCGAAAAGCCAAAAAAAAAAAAAAAAATATTTATTTAATAATTAATTATTTAATCATTATTATTTGTTTAATTGAGTTAAATAATTGTTAAAAATAATTATTAAGATTTTTTTTGGGATCCAATTGATTTAATATTTTGTTTATTTGATATCGTACAAAAAAATAGTTATGAAAGTTGTTCAGTTTTTTTTCTAAATTAAGTAGACGTAATGAAAAATATAGGGTTACATTTAAAAAACAGAACTTGACCTCGAAATACCCTTGAAAGCCTGTTCTACGGCGACAAACAATAGTGTAGTTTAGTTTCCCCCTCGATATAAATAAACTTTTATTTGAAACTTTTTTCCATATAATGCACTGTTTTTGAATTATAAGACCGTCTCAAGATAAAAAACTCACCCGGTATATTTATAATAATAAATATACATAGAATTTAATGGATTACACAAATCATTTGATGTTTAATATACATAAAAAATAAATAAACGTAAAAGAAATTATAGGAAATTAAATAATAGTTGATTCATTTAATATTTTTTTTTTTTATAATTATATGCAGTCGTTCGTTGATGTATATAAAATATTAATAGTTAATTATTTAACAATTTGATTATTTAATAATGTGCGAATTTATTTATTTATTTAAAAGAATAGATAATTAAAAAATCAATTACCACCCAAAAACATAATCCCACACTTTTCCAATCATTCCAGGATCTTTCTGTGGAGTATTCACCTGATTGACAACCTGAAAAATAAACAAATAAATAAAATAATAATAAAGTATGTTTTTAAAATATAAAAAATAAATTAGATTTATGAAAAGTGTGACTAGGATTTTTATGATAACTTAAAAAAAAAAAATAAACAAGAAAAATGAAATGTACTATATAAGTATTAAAGTATGAAAGGCTTATTTTTCAGCAGTTTTTTTTTTAAATTTTAAATGGTGTTTTTTTTATTTATTTATCCAAAAAATGTAAAAAAAATCAAAGACTTAGCAAAATTAAACAACTACCCTAAGGGTTTAATTAAAAAAGTTATAAGAAAAGTAATGCTAAAATTCAACAACAACTCAAATTAAATAGAAGCAGTCGCTAACATTGAAAAAGAAAAAAGATTCTTTACTATAACTTACTCATCAACATATATTAAAATAATCGATAAAACATGTTTCTTGCCCCAAAACTGTCTAATAACTAGAGACCGGATTTTTATGCAGCAAAAACCGCCAAAATATGCAGTTAAAAATGCGGAAATATGCAATTAATATGCAGAATACGGTGAAATATGCAAATATATGCAGTAAAAAATGGCAAAATAAATTTTTTTATGCGCTAAAAAATTAAAATTAAAGACAAAAAGAGTATAATTTGAAGGAGTGCTATGAAAGAAATAAACTGATAAACTAAGCTATACACACCAAGGGTCAAATATGTGCTTTTATTGGGTAAAAAATTGCACAAAACTATCATATTGTTTTTTTTTTTTATTTATTTATTGTCACCGGGGACACAGTCCATTTAGACAGCACATCGGTAAAGTGTTAGTAGTGTTAGTGAGGAACCGAGTTTTAGCCGTTGAAATTTTACATGATAGCAAGGCTTGAACCCGGGCCTACCGCTTGAACATCGTCATCAACTAATAAAATAATGCAAATATTTGACCGGCTATAATGTGATCTCTACACTAATTTACACACACCTCCGCATAGACACACGAACACTCAATGGCCAAAATTGGCTATAGTTACCAAAGACCGTTAAAAAAAAAAAAAATAAAGAAATAATTAACAAAGGATCTCAAAAATAATTAAAATTTGATTGTAATTGTGAATAATTTTATTTATGTTTTATATTTATTTCTTCATTTTTTTAATTCTTTCTCCGAAAATTTACTTTTAAAAAATCTGTATTTTGCGCGAAATATAGAATATTTGACAAAAAAATTAGAATTAACAGTATAAATCCTAGACCTCTAGACCCTTTGATCGAAAATGGACCCTTAGAGTGTTCCTTATTTTTGGTATTTTCGAATTTTTACGCTGACAGAGGCTCATATGGTTCGAAATAAATAGTAAAAAAAAAATATCCTTCAAGTTTCAAGTCCCTATCTCAATTTTGACCTTTGACGCACAGCGATGCAAGTTTCCCATCTAAACAACATGGGGTTTTTGGCATTGAAAAATCAATTTTTTTATTCCAGCTAAAGTAATGGTTCAAAAAATTTGAAACTCTGTAGACTTTATCCTTATAATCCTTCAGAATTTTTATAGATTTTTGACTATTATAATTTTGGATTCTATAACTTACTAACACTAAGATATATAGCAGTATTTTAGCTAGCTGTGACTCCAAAATTATAATAGCAAAAAATCTGTAAAAATTGTGAAGGATTGTTACTATTATAAGGATCAATTCTACAGAGTTTCAAATTTTTTGAATCATTGCTTTGGCCGGAATAAAAAAATTGATCGTTCAATGCCAAAAACCACATGTTATTTAGATGGGAAACTTGTATCGCAGTGGGGCACACATTAAAATTGAGATAGAAACTTGAAACTTGGGGGGATAATTTTTTTTTAATTTCGAACCATATGAGCCTGTCAGCATAAAAATTCGAAAATACCCAAAATAAGGACCACCCTAATGCACTTTATAAGACCTTACGGAAATGACTCTTCATGTGAAAGTGACTCAAAGGAAGGGTGGGTGGGTCAAAAATTATTAAAACGATAATTCAAAATTAAGTATGTGGGGGTTCTTTAGTAAATGATTATAAATCATTTTATTAAATACTAGCTGCAAGCCCCCCCCCCCCCCCCCACCCCGATGAATTGCCCAAGCGAAAATGGGGTTTAATTCAAAACAAAAACTACTATGCTCCTCCTCAATCAGCTTAGGAAACAGGTAGATGCTATTGAAGACATATGTATGGAGCATAGCCATCCATGAATGGGTGTGAAACCTGGAGAATTAGAGAAGGGGAGAGAAAGAGATTAGAGGCTTTCGAAATGTGGTGGTACAGAAGAATGATGAACATCAAATGGATGGATAAAATTACAAATGAAGAAGTTCTTGGAAGAATCGGAGAAAGAAGAACCTTGTGGAAGAGTCTGAAGAAGAGAAGAGGGGAAGGGAAAGACCCAGATTAGAATATTTCAACAAAATAATTGGGGATATGGGATGCGAGATATTTAGAGAGGTCAAACAGCTGGCGGAGGACAGAGTCGAGTGGAGACGGGTGGTTGCATCAAACCAGTCTTAGGACTGAATACTCAATGATGATAGATAAAATTTAATGAATTTTCTAAAAAAATAAATAAATCAAATGATAAATCGTACTAAAATGCATTCTGTAATGGAAGTTCTTTTCTTGTTGGGACCACTTTTTACATTACCATACAAGGTATGGACAAGTATTGTAATCGTAAACGTGTGGGTTTTTTTTTTATAAATATAAAAAAAAAAATGCTGTCAAGTTATACAAACCATTGAATCTGATTGGGATTTTTTAAATGCATAGTCTAATGTTCTAATGTTGGGGCTCATATAAGGCCTTGGCGATGAGATCGGTGAAGCGACATTCATTGTGCTGTCATGGTAGAACGAAGAATTCTCTTTATCCCTATTAATCATCTAAAAGAAAAAGAAAATTTTTATTAAGTTAAAATTTAATATAATATTTTTTTTTTTTATATATAAATAAATTACAAATCTTAAAAAAATAAAAATAATCTGAAAACGTTTATTCGAAATAGATACGTTTCGGGAGAATTTCTCCCTTTATCAATAGAATTTGAATAAATTTTAAAAAAGAAAAAAAATATTTTCTTTATGAAATGAATATAAACAAATAAATATTTTGTAAATAGACAATGATACAGATTGTCTTGTAGATGAAATTACCTTGAATAAATATAAAAAATATAAAGAGAAACAAAGAGGTTATCATCTGCTTGATCCAAATAAACAAATAAATAAATAATATATGAGCCGTTTATTTCGAAAATGGCGTAAGTCCATTCATGTTCGAATCGAGATATTGAAGGGTTTGCGTTGGATTAAATTTAAAAATATGGGTAACACATAACATAGCCTGATATTCACTTCGATTCGAATACCCTAAAAATGTGTGACAGCCTATCCATGTTGGGCGTCTCAGTCACATCTGACCTGTCTTGGAATGAACACATCTCCTCTGTGGCGGAATCTGCAGCAAGGAAGATTGGCTTCTTATTCAGGTCCAAGCGATTTTACAAACCCCCACAACTTCTCACCATCTACAAGGCCCAAATCGGCCCCTGTCTCGAATACGGCTCTCATCTATGGAGAGGAGCCTCAAAATATTCTCTTGCTACCCTTGATGCAATTCAGAAACGAGCCGTCAGGCTAATTGACGATTCTACCCTCACGGACTCCCTCGACTCGCTGGCTCATCGAAGAGATGTCTCTTCCCTTTCCCTTTTCTATAGATACTATCACGGCAGGTGCTCTGATGAGATAAAATCAATAATTCCCCCCAAAGCATGCTTTGCACGTAGCACGCGTTTTGCCGACTCCCAACACTCTCTCGCGGTCAAATTAGAAAAGTGCCGGACCACTTCATTCGCGAATACTTATATCCCCATGACTTCAAGGAACTGGAACTCTCTTCCAGCCTCTATCTTTCCCAGCACCTATAATCTTCAAACCTTCAAAACCGGAGTGCATAGACACCTACGTCTACACCCTCTCACTTAATCAACTTTCTCTTCTCTTCGGTAATGCAAGGGTCTTTCTCCTTTTCTTAATTAGAAAAATCCTCCGAAACGTCGGTTTGAAAGGAAAGGATTCCAATAAATTACACCTTATTTGATATGTGTTAATTTTTTCTTTCCTCACTACCTACCCTTGGGCTGCCTTCCATTACATTCAATTAAAATTTCTACCAGTCCGTCTCTCTCCAGAGAAAATTTCGTTGCAAAAAAATTCAACTTTTATTCTTTGTTGATAATTTTTACATTAAAATTAATATTGTTTTATTAATTATTCTCTAGTTTGTCTATGGGGGAGGGATTTAAAATAACTATGGTGTGCAGGTGGTATATAATGTAACAAATTTAAGAAAACTGTAGAAACAAGTAAAAATAATCAGCAAGTGAAACAACACTGTTCATGAATCTGGTTGTCTGCGCGAGAACATTGCGCTTCTTTCTGTGCACAGACGCTTTTCTGTTGTTTATAACAAATTCATTGCATTAATCGTATGTTTCCTATATTTGATTCAATCGCGAATCAAATGCAGGCGATTTTTGTCAAATATTAAGTGAAAATAATATCTGAACTTATATATTTCTAACTTGAAATAATGAAGTTAAATAAATTTATAATTTTCTCATTAATATATCAAAGAATGATTAACATATTAACGAGAATTGTTCTGATCACGCTTTGTGAATTGTCAGGTGCCTATACGAGCCCCGTCCCATCTCAATTGGCCCACCAATATTTTTTCATTTTAAATAAAATTATGCTAATTCACGGTAAATTTAATCTAAATATTTATTTTTATTTTCATTTTAAACAATTTAAAACATTTTATTGTAACATTTAACTTAAAATTATTTTTTAATTGTTAAAAAATTTATTAATTTATTGTTTTATTTATTTATTATTTTCATATGATACTCTTTGATTGTTTATAAACTTATGGTAGACTGGCTACAATGGAATTCATTCCGAGCCCATTAAGAGAGAAAAAAAAAATTGTTAAAAACATATTTTTATATAAAAAATAGTTCTTTGCTTTTCATGAATTTATTATTATTTTGGGATTGGAAAAGTCAAAATTGTGTCCTGGGTTAATTGAATGGCTAGCTTCTTACATGGTACATTCGGAATTTTTTTTCTAATTCAATATTTATGTTTGTTATTTGGACAGAAAAAACAATATTTAAAGTCTAAAATTTACGAACATAAATATTCACTTAGAACAGAAAATTCCGAATGTACTCAATGCTAGCTAGCTAGCTGGCCAGTCTAGTACACAGTTTTGACTTTTTAACACGCTTTTATTAGCTTGACACCTGTATGTATGTGTGTATATGAATGTATCAATGTGACGGAATCTTTGAACGTAATTCTCACCACCTTCAAGGGGTCTGATTAAATTGAATATTTGCATATGTATTAAAAACCGATGACAATACAATAATTTCAAACAATTAAGTTGAAAAAATTAACAGGAGGGGGGAGGGCAAAATTTTGAAATTTTTGGCCCAAATTCAATCAAAATTTGTATACATCTTCTGTGGGCCCCCAGAAGGGTAAAAATACAAGAATTAACAAAAGTGGGGGAAATTGGGAAAATATACTAGACCCTTGTCAAATTTCGTAGTCGTTAGTGTACGAGTGGAATTGTACCCATTTTAAGACTAAAGTTTAGAAAAAATTATAGTTTAAAAAACTCAAAAAACACGATTTTTCAGTAATGCACTAAAAAATATAAAACAATGTACCTAAAAATGTTTTTATGTCCAATAACTAAGTCAAAAAGCGTGGGGGAGGTTCTTTGAGAAGCCTGTAGGTAGCTTCAATTAATTTCGACAAAGTGCCCCACATTTTTTGACTCATGGACATAAAAAAGTTTTTAGGTACATTATTTTATACTTTTTAGTGCATTACTGATAAAAGCGTGTTTTTTAGTTTTTTGAAACTGTCATTTTTAAACCTAAAATCTATACTATATAATAAAGCGTAACGGTGTCTGTTGCTTTGTCCGGCCTTGTCTACTTTTGGTTCCGCCCCCTGTATACTCTATCTACCGTAGACTTTCCGGAAGCTTCTACAAACTTCGGGAACATTCTGGAACGTCTAACAACTTAATAATTTACAAGAATTGGACTCTGGCTTGAGCGCCGCGAGCCAGCAAGAAGACCGCCTTGGGCGGGCTTTGCAGCTAGTTTTGCATTAAGAGCAGAATTTAGAAAAAATATTAATTTTTATGAATAATCGAAATTTAAAATAATTTTAAGAGAAAAATTATTTTTCGTATATATTTATATTTTTTATTTTTATTACAAGATCGGTATTTGTAACATAATAATTACCGATAAATCCCTGTATGGTACAACGCCAACCATTAATTGTCCTCCAAATACTTTTCCGTTATTATTTAAAGCTTTGCGGCAATCCATTTTACAAGAGAAATGCAAATGCATCCAATTGCCTTGCGACGGTTGTTTTCTCCCGAGGATATTTCCACAGAGAGCAAATTGGGATAAAATGAAAGAGGAAGCGCTGCTGGGGAAACCGAATACGGTCACCCAATTCGTATCAGCCGACGGCTGCTCAGAAATCTCTAAGCCAGCGAATGTTTCTTTTCTACCTCTAGAAAAATAAAAAAATTAAATTAATCTACTTTTATTAAACGAGCAAAAATTATATATATATATTTGTATCTTAGTTCTATTTTGAAAACGGCTCTACCGATTTTGATGAAACAAAATCTATTAACAAGTTTTGAGGATGAGAAAGCGATCTGGCTAGGTCTGGACCTCGACAAATTTCATCTTAATTGATCTTTTCTTAATTTGAGTAATTATTTATAGATGAAAATCTCAATAAAAAAGATTGTTTACATTTTTTTCATTTATCTTTTATTTTTGTTTTTTTAATTTTAAAACCCACTAATAGATTATAGCAAATATTAATATATTATATTAAAATTAAGAATGTTTTGTTTGTTTTTAATTAACAGGTGCGGGGGGGTCGGTAGGCTAGGCGGTAGCGTGACAGCGAGCTAACCAGGGAACCCGGGTTCGAATCCGACTCGAGGCAGCCAGCTAAAATCTGACCCCCGGGGGTAGAGACAAATTTTAAAAATATAGCTAGTATCGTAATTGGGCTTATGGCTGGAAAGGCCGAAAAGCCAAAAAAAAAAAAAAAAAAAAAAAAAATAACAGGTGTCTAAATCATAACAAAACAGGTGTGTCTACAAATAAAGTGGTTGAAGTGGTTTTTTTTTATATAACTTGGAAACGAATCTTATTTAATTTCATGTTTTTATTAAAAATCTAGGCCATTTGAGCAAACTCAACCAAATTTTGTATACATAATAAGTGGACCCCCAGAAGTCTAAAAATGCAAAAACTAAACTCCCAATAAACAGAATCAAAGCAGAAGCTCACAGCATTTGAGAGCTCAACAAGTACATATAACAGATGAATTTAAGAAATAAAAATACCACTTCATCAAAATGAGGCAGAGAGATAAAAAGCAAAAATCAAAAGCATTTTCAACCTAACTGGTAACATACACTGTCAGTGGGATAAATATAAAAATGCAAAACAACATCTAAAAACTGGATAGCATGGTAAAATCAGTGCTTCACATCAAACATCAACATGTATTTATTTAACATTTTATGTCAATTTATTTAACATATCTTTAAAATCCAGCTAATAGTCTGCGCTTATCCTCTAACAAAAGCTGAATCTAAAATTACTGAAAGAAGTCTAAAAATATACGACGAAACGTGTTGCAACTTTGGAAATTTAGCTTTTAATTATTTTCTCAAGTCCAAGATCTAATATCAGCCTAATTATTATCTATTATCTTCATTTATTTTTGTTTTTTTATATAGGTCCAAAACCATTTAGTCTAAGTGAATGTTTTTAAAGTATGTGTTTGTGTGTGTAGCAGTGATATCAGATTATAGCAGGTCAAATTTTCGCAATAAGCCGGACTTGAACCCGAGTCTTCTGTCAAGTAGGCAGAGATTCTATCTACTAGGACAACCTGAACTACCATTATTTATTTATTTTTATATTAAGTAGAACAAGGTTCCACTTTTTCGCATTTCCTTGATATATTTTATAGAAAAAAATCTATAATAAAGCTTACGTTTCATCAAAATTGTTTTCAGCTTGTTGAAATCTTGTCTGATTTGGTGCTAATGGATTATATTTTTGTAATTCAGTCGGCGGAGGCGATAAAGTATCAAAAAGATCAATTATAGGAGGTCCTCCTGTTTTTTCTCCTGGCGCGTAGAGTTTTTGTTCTTGTCTAGAATAAATATAAAAAATTTATAAAAATCATAATATAATATATAAAAAAAAAAAAAGTTAAAATTGCCAATAGTAGTAAAGTTAGGATTTCTAAAGAAAATCACGAGATTGTTAACTACTAGATACAGTAGTTTTATGAATGATTTTTTATTATATATCAAATGGTTTTACCTGTTCTTTTGGGTCTCAATAAGTGGAGAAGAATAGGAAGCTTGTGGACGTGGAGTCACTGGTGTACTTTGAAATAATAAATGTTTTGGATTTTTTGTAGGGCTTAAAGTTCTATTTCTTGATGTCTAAAATTTAGAAAACAAAATAAATTAGAAAAATAATTAAATGAAATAGTTACTGAAAGTGGATGCCGTTTAATTTATGAAGTAAATTAATATAAAATTGAAAAGATTTTAGGTGGAGAGTTGTTAATTCTTAAAGAAAAAATAAGGTCGTTCTCTGTTGATGCAAATAACACATACCTACACCTAAATATAAATGAATATATTATATGGATAACTAGCTGCAAGGCCCGCCTTCGGCGGCTCTTGCTAGCCAGGGTAACTCTGGACCCCCGAACCCCACCCAGCACGCCCAACACTCCATCCGCACCCTAACCCATGACCTCCCCCTGAAACCCTCCCAGCACCCCCGCACCACAACTGTGCCCAACCCCAGCCCCACCGCACCACACCATCTCGGACCCCGGACCCCACCCCATGCCCTCCAAACCCCGCTACGCCCCCCTGGACTCCACCCCGCACAACCCCCACCCTACTTCGCCTCACTCCACCCCGCGTACCCCATGCGCTAACCCATCCCCACTCCATTCCAACCCCGCACCCAGTTTTGCATTTCTAGCCTTCTAGTGACCCACAGATTATGTATACAAAATTTGATTGAGTTTGATCCAAGGGCAGGGCACGGCCCCCTTTTTGGGTGGGTTTTTTGGGGATTTTTAAACAAAGTTGTCAGAAATCACACCCCTACAACTTTGTTTATCATAAAATTTGCCGTAGGGTTAATGGACCATTTTAAGCCCCCTTCTGGGGTCAAAATATCAAAACGTTATATAGCTAAAACGTGAGTTAGAAGACATCTGATGTAAATATGAAATTTCATAACGTTTTACGTGAATCGTGATCCAACTGGAAACAATTATGAACAGACATACGTACATACAGACAGGAATTTCGTTGAGGGTGTTTTCGTTCATAACTTTGAAACGTGTGCAACCAAAATTTGGCGTGATTTGGAGCAATGTACAGACAAAACCTTAATTTTATATATATATATATATATTTTATATAATTTTATAGATATAGCATGGCCTTCATCTTCGGTCTTTTTATATAAATCTTTTTTTTCTGTTGTGCATAAGACTCATTTATATATATGTATATATATATATCTGACCAAAAACATAAATGTGAAAAAGAGGCCAAGTTCGGTACAAACGGCTTCGCCGACAAAGAGTTGAGATCTAAACGGGCTATCTTAAGTTCCATAGCAGTTGCTTAAATCATAGGGATGAACAACGATCTTAAATTGATTTAAAGAAAATTTATTACGTTATTTGATATTAAATGTCTAACTCCGCAAGTTATAATAGTAAATAAATTACGTTTAACGCGATGATATTTAATACAAGCTTAAAATTAGCTTGCTAGTTGTTCTTATTTTTTATACTACAAACAATTTAGTTGGATATAAAACTTGCCAAATTATAAATTTAATACCGAAGAACGTAATAAATTTTCTTTTAAATCAATTGAAGATCGTTGTTCATCCCTATAACTATGATTTAAGCAACTGCTATGAAGATTGGTACCAGTTAAGATCTCAATTCTTTTGTCGTTTGTGCCGAACTTGGCTCCCTTTTTACATTTATATAATTAATTTTTGAAAAGTTTTATCCTTTAATTTATCTAAATAATTACATTTTAAACATTTATATTAATAATATTTAAATATTTCTCAGAAAAGATCTGTTAAAAGCGGTCGGTTTTTCATAAATTTCACCCTTTAGGTTTGAAGGGAAAGTTTCGATTTTTTCAATTTCCTCCTTTATTAATGTTCCAGCTTTACCGGTATGCCAAATTGCAGAATTCTAGCTTGATTTATTTTCACTATATCTTAATTAAACATATAATACATTTCACCCCTTCATTTCGGACCCCGAAGAAGGGAAAGTTTCGATTTTTCAATTTCCTCCTTTATTTGTATTTCCAGCTTTACCAGTATGCCAAAATTTCAGAATTCAGCTTGATTGTATTTTCACTATATCTTGAGTAAACATACTCAGCATTTCACCCCTTCATTTCGGACTCTGAAGAAGGGAAAGTTTCAGTTTTCAATTTCCTCCTTTATTGATGTTCCAGCTTTACCGTTTTCCCAAATTTCAGGATTCTAGAATCAGCGGAAGTACTTTAGTTTTGATATGTCAGTCAGTCAGTGAGTGAGTCAGTGTTAAAAATGGCACTTTTCAGAGCTTAATAACTCGGGAGCTATATTACATTTATTCATGAAATTTGGGATTCTAGGTGTTCTGGTGGTCTTATTAGGCATGCAAAATTTCAAGTGTCTAAATCTAATAGTTTTGAGTTATGGGAGAGGGTCGAAAATAGCTTGAAATGGTTCGTGTAAATATACACATATTGCGTCACCCGTTTTCCGAACTTGGCTGACACCTAGTGTGTGTCTAGATACATTGGGATATGTTTATTTGCCTCAAACGGATGAGAGGAGCACCCTCATTGATTTTCCCTTATGAGATATTATTATGGAATAAGTGTGTTTTTTTATGAAAATGCTAACTGGCTTCTCGGCTCAATAAGAGCAACAAATTTTCAATATCACGCGATACTGACCCCTTGAAAAATAATATTTACTAATTAAAAAAGACTGATGAAGGCCAAGTCTTCGAAACTATAGTCTCAAACAAATAAATAATATTATAATAATATATAATGATAATATATTTTGAAAGTGGCATCAGTCCATTATTTGAGATATTTTTACATATTTATTTATATTTTTATAAATACAGTGAAACCCGTCGAACTAATTAGGCGCCAGCCTGTTCGATTTTCAATTTGTTGGGATCTTCGACAATCGAAGATAACTGATATCAAGTGAAGAAGGTTCAGTGATATTTTGTGTTTCTATTGTTATATTTCATTGTTTTGCAAAGTCATTAACCTAAAAAATTTCAATAACCAACTTTTTCAAAAATTTTAGGTGTAGATTGGCGAAATTTAAAAACCGCCAAATCTGTGGCAACTACACTGCGGTGGCGTTAATACGTAAGTACCACTGAATTTTTTTTTTTCTAGTTTAAATTTGTTGTCGAATTCAGTAATTGTGAAACTTGGTGATGTACACTTAACAGGCCTGTAACTTTAAAAAATGCGGGTTTTTCAATAAAAATACTCAATAATTTGAAAAAATGGAAAAATACATTTTATTCAAAGTATCGGCCCTCGCATTCTACACATTTTTTACGTAGTAGGCAAATTATGGATGCCATTCAGAAAGAATTGAAAGTCGTGTGAGCAAAACCAGTCGTCGAGGCATTTTTGGACGTCTTCACAGAATGGAAATGCTGGTCGGCAAGTGCGTGTACCATGGATGAAAACGGGTGGTAGTGGGGAGGAGCAAGGTCTGGTGAGTACGGCGGGTGGGGTAAT
Organism: Forficula auricularia; assembly: GCA_024734495.1. NCBI lineage: Eukaryota > Metazoa > Arthropoda > Insecta > Dermaptera > Forficulidae > Forficula > Forficula auricularia. The sequence goes on along the minus strand of JALMQS010000697.1, from coordinate 714,511 downwards.
ATTTTCCATCAAGTGCTGTCAGAGTGTACATGACCAGTTTTACTGCGGGACTGGGTGCGTTGTCATGCAGCGAAATCA